>OU015500.1:86666740-86726740 GCA_907164885.2 Dolomedes plantarius | reverse complement strand
CAGATAAATGATGTAGTCGTGCTTTGTGGTTAATGGTTGCTTTAGCGCATGGCCACGAAAGCTATTTGTTGTTTTTCTTCACGTTGTGTATATATACATACATACACACACACACACACACACACACACATATATATATATATATATATATATATATATATATATATATATATATATATATATATATATATATATATATATATATATATATATATATATATATATATATATATATATATATATACGGGGGCTGTCCGTAAAGTATCCGAATTTAATTTATAACTAAAAAAATATAATGGATATACATACTTCAGTTTAATCCCCTGCAAAGTATCGTCCTTGAGAATCAACACACTTATCCCAACGTTGTTGCCACTCTTGGAAGCAGGATTGGAAGTCGTTCTTTGGAATGGTCAACAGCTGTTCGATCGCTTTTTGTTTGATGGTCGTCACATCCTCAAACCGTCGTCCTTTAAGCGTTTTCTTTAGCTTTGGAAATGCGAAAAAGTCGCACGGAGCGAGGTCTGGTGAGTAGGGAGGTTGCGGAACTTGAACGGTGCCATGTTTTGTTAAAAAATTTTGAACCACATGTGAGGAGTGAGCAGGGTCATTATCGTGGTGAAGCATCCATTTCCCAGATTTCCACTTTGCTGGTCGTTTCCTCTTCACGGAATCACGAAGTCGCCTGAGCACATCACGGTAGAACTCTTTATTAATGGTTTGTTCATCTCTCGATGGTCTGTCCACCTCCCGCAATCTCTCGAACTGTCATTCGTCGATCTGATCGCACCACAGTACGAACCTGTTCCACTTTGACATCATTTCTCGATGTTGATAGACGCCCTGATCGTGCATCACTTTTCACAGATTCCCTTCCATCTTTAAAACGTCTAAGCTGTTGAAACACTTGAGTTCGGCCCATAACATCATCACCGTATGCTTTCTTAAGCAAATCGAACGTTTCGGTCGCCGTTTTTCCAATTTTATTACAAAATTTGATGCAAACACGTTGCTCAGTAGATTCCGTCATGATCCAACCCGACACGAGACTTCCACTGCGTTCACTTTTCGTTATTGCTACAAGAGAACCGCGCTTCGCAGTGCTTGGATAATGGCCAACATAACAAGTTTACATATGTTTAAACATGCTAATTAGCGTGCGCACGCAGAGCGGTGTCTGTATTATGTTTTATACATTCAGTTCGGATACTTTACGGACAGCCCTCGTATATATATATATATATATATATATATATATATATATATATATATATATATATATATATATATATAAATGAGGGATACCTTTTGTGTGAAGGAGTATTTGCACTCATTAAAGCAGTAACCACTCGAGGTATTTAACAATAACATGTGTATATTTATTCAATTATAGCAAAAAAGAGTATGAAAGCGTCTACAAGCGTCTTTAAACGTCATGCTCCTCTCACGTCGGGAGCCCGTCTATGAGAGTCCGTCTATCTCGTCACCAAAGCGAAGAATCCTTTCCCTCCAAAAAATATCTCTTCCCCCAGGAAAGGGGGTTTGCTAGAAGAGGGGTCATTGCCCTCTCAGGCACGACTCTACAGTTCTGGTGTTGTCAGGAGCGGGGCAGGAGATTCTCGAGCACTGGGAAGGGAATACGTCTCACACACACACACACACACATATATATATATATATATATATATATATATGTGTGTGTGTGTGTATATATATATATACCGTCAATGTGTAAAATTACGCACTGTATAGAGGGCCTATGAAATCTGTAGAATGTCAAAAATGGGATGTCAAAGTATGAAATACTTAGTATTTCATACATTTGCTAGGCATTCTATGTAATGCGAAATAAGAATCAGGCAAAGTATAAAATACTCATCACCAGTAACATTTTTATTGTCATGTGGCAAGACACGAGACTTTCAGCGCTCGTCTCCAATGGAGAGTATTGATGCAACAATAAGAAAATAATATAAGAAAAAGAAACAGATCACCCTATGCAAGAGAGAGAGAGCTTGTTGCACTAAACACGGATGAGATTGTAATCCACAAGGGAAGAAACCAAAGTGGTGGTGAAGACATGCTTACTTAAGGGGCTTCCATTTCTGCTACCTGTTGTGCCTTTTGAAAGGAGACCAGTTACTCAGAGTTTTAGACTTCCTGACAACGAAATATACCTGTTCGATCAGTTGCTATAGGTCCCCCAAGAAGTGGCCAAAGATTCGTGAGGTGTACAGGGTGTCCTCCTCCCCCCCCCCCAAAAAAAAAAAAGCTACCACACTTGGTAAAATGTTGAATTTTATTTGTGTTGCAGATTTAATGGTTGAGAAATAATGGCCAAATACACATTAAGTTTTGAAGAAAGAAAGTCTTTGTTTCTGTGCGAAAACGCGGAAGAAGTGTAAAAACGATTTCGGAGAGAATTTTACACTGATCCGCCTAGCAGAATCACCATAAGATGAATTAAGAGATAAGTTTGATTCAAATGGAACTGTTCAGAATGTTCAGAGACAACGCTACGGAAGACCATGATCATCGACTGACGCAGACACGGAAGCAAGGATATTGGAAATGTATCGTCTACAGCTCAGAATATCGCTTCCCCAGGCTCCTCGTGAAGTAAAAATTTCAACGGATACCGAAATTAGTACACGCTCTCAATGAACATGATCCAGATAGGAGAATTGAGTTTTGTGAGCGGTATTTGGTGAAAAGTGAAGACCAGTCGGTTTGTAACTTTTCAACTTAAATCGCTTCAAAATGCGATGGTCACTATTCTTTGGAATTCTTACTTCACGAGCTGTCTGGCGAAGCGATGTTCTTGGCTGTAGACGATACATTTCCAAGACCTTTTCTTCCATGACTGCACCAGTCGATGATCATGGTCTTCCGGAACGTTGTCTCTGCAGTTCTGTCTCTGAACAGTTCCATGTGAATCTAACTTATCTCTAATTCGTCTTATTGTGAGTCTACTAGGTGGATCAGTGTGAAATTCTCTCCGAAATCGTCTTTGCACTTCAGTGTTTTCGCACTTCCAGTAGCACTTTAACAAACTTTCTTTCTTCAAAACCTAACATGAATTCGGTCATTGTATCTCAACCGTTATATCTTCAACAAAAATAAAATTCAGTGTTTTACCAGCCAATGAAGTGTGGTAACAATTTTTTCTTTTTCTTTTTCTTTTGCTATTTGCGACACCCTATATTTGCAAGGCCAAATACCAAAACATGAAGTGCTCTTGTGTAAAAAAGATAAATAAGTTCAATTCAAAATACCATTCTAAGGCTCTGTGCACACGAGCGATCCGGTGTCGCTGCGGCACCGCAGTTGCGATCAGGCAGTACATAGACTTGAACTAACCGACTCACACGGATGTGCACTGAGCCTAAATTGTCTTCCTTGATACAACAAGTAGGTCAATACTGGTGTTTTTCACATAATTTTTACAGTAAGAAAGTCTTGTACTTTATTTTATAATTCTTCTTTAATTTTCTTATACATCTTTACAATAAAAACCTTTTCCTGAACCTTCTTTCAAACTTAGCCTAAATAGCATTTGTCATACTATATAATGCCTAGGTATTATATACAATGCCTAGAGAGAGTTTAAATCCTATAAAATAACACAGATATTTCATACTTCGCCTAAAATCGTCACGCATTCTATGGATATCCTAGGCATTCTACAGAATGCCTGCTTTTTCACACATTGCCAGTAACATATGAAGGGTACAGAGGTAAAACGACTTTACATCCATTTTTGCGAAAATGAGTTAGCAGTGCTATCTTGTAGCTTTCAAGGAGTACTAACACCACGTGCATTCATATCTAGGGCAGAATCACTTTAAAGCCGTTAAAAATAGCGATAAAGTTTCGGCATTCCATAAAAAACCCACATTATTCCAACTTTCAAATTCGTTTTTCTCAAAACGAGGTTTTTGGAGTAAAGTGGTTATACCCCTGGACCCTTCATATGTTTATATATATACATAATTTTTCACGCAAACTGTGAAAACATTCTTAAGTTAATAAGGATGCATGTTATATTTTATACTTGGGTAAAATTAAGTTTCTCATCACTGAGAAATTAGAGATGGAATGGAATAAAACTGAGAAAAGTGTTTTATTTTCACATTTATCCCAGATATGTTGACTACACATCTAGGGCAAATTTTCAGTTTGTATTCATTTCACTGGGGAAAAATTTTGTGAATTATTGTGTTGCTTCTATGCAGTGTGTTTTGTATTTATTTTGAACTAGCCGGGCTTCGCCTAGCTACGCTCAAGCCATCCGTGTAACATATTTATGTACTTCGGGCCCCACAAAAGAAAAAAAAGGCCTACAAATGCGTTAAATTCAAGTCAATTTTCATTCCCGTCGCTGCCGACAGATGGCTGCACCACTGCACCATACTGGATATACAAGATTTGATTTCTCAGAGGGATGACGCTTCATTAGAATCCAAATATCTCTAAAACTATTGAATTAACAGAATAAGTGTACGCAGAAAAAAATTATCAGTTTTCGAAGCTCTTTCCAAATATGTAACATTTATGTACTTTCATGAGAAAAAAAAATACACCGAATCCTGTATTTGTTGGCCATTTTATTTGGAGGATGAGTCCGTCACAAACCCCTCTGTTACTTTATTAATATAGATGATGCAGCTGTTGAATGATAGTGTTTAAAGAAGTAAAAGTAGCAGAAGCTTTTCTCAAAATTCAGGAATAGGTTAATATGAAGAACATGATACGGTCATGATGCGGACTCCAAGCTGCTGTGATATGGCGCAATGTTGTTATTACTGCAAATTTCGTGGCGCTTTTATCACGTGAATATTTCGTGACGCGTTTATCACATGATTTTGTCGGGCGATTTATCCTGACAAATTAGAAGAAAAGTGCAATTTGGAATAATTTTAAATGCGGGGCTTCAAGTTAAATTTTGTGTAGGATTCATTCTGGAGTGGATATATATATATATATATATATATATATATATATATATATATATATATAATATATATATATATATATATATATATATATATATATATATATATTACATTGTGTCTTCTAGAGAATAACTTGTGCAAAATGAGTGATGTAATTGATTTAAATTTTTTGTTTAATATGGATTTCATGGGGAATAGGTATATGATAGATTTTTGTATGGAGAATGGTTTGATATCGAGAGCTTTGGAAGGGGAAAGATGTAATAGAAAAATGGAACTGTGTGAACGGAAGGATAATTCGGATGAATTTGAGTGGCATATATCTATGCAAGCATATATCTGTGTAAAACTTAATAAGGTATGTTTCTATTTCATGAGTTGTATTTTACTGATTGCTAACGAAAGCAGATTCATGGCATAACCGGTGGTAGACGGACCCCGTGATGTAACAGTAGTGTCGCAGTGTAGTGGAAGTGGTCGCTCACATGCCAACTTACGAGATTTATCTAACCGATAAGTTTGTTTTACCAGCTTATTGCAGTGATTACGTTTGCTATTGTTGATCATTGTGTGGCACTGCACTTGAATTTGATCTTGCGAGACGCGCCTGCGATACTTCAGTTTTCCGCAAGAGAAAAAGAACCGTGGGTTAAAATGAACAGAGTGCTCTTTACAGTAAACTCTCAAACGCGCCAAGCCGTTGATTTAAAAAATGGCTTGGAGAGAAACTGTATCATATTTTTCATATTTACCCTTGAATAAAGACTTCAGATGAATTAAAACTTGAACCAGCAAGACATTCATTTTATACATTATTTTCGATTCGGTTTTTTACTCTGGGCTTGGAAGATTATTATTTCAGCCATGAACAGAAGGATAGCAGCTCCTATGCCTGTACCCCACAGGACAAATCCTCCCAATAAATCTGTGAGGCTGAGAGATTTGATTCCTTCATATGGCTGACGAGAACAGTGTGTGTAGTTATGTAGAACACGATTCAACCAACGATCTGTTAACTTAGCTTGTATGATGTACGTTAACCTGCAATGAGAAAAGATTGAAAGTTAAGTTCTAGGAGTTTATGACGGAAAAGAGTAATTATGATTCTTAAGCAAACAAAATACATGCAAAGAATTAGCAGCAAAAAATCATTGCTTTCAAAATTAAAATTTTGGTGAAAATTTAACTCCTGAAGACAACATAGATGTAAGCATAATGAGGTTTTTGGACCAACCTTGAATTTATGGCTAAGATTTTCACCCGTTTTAGAGAGATAGATAATAGAGGTTAAATGACACGTGAATTTGACATTCTACTACCGATATACTGCCGAATGAGACGACGAGTTGTACCGTGTTCTTTCTTTCAAAGATGAGCTGCGTAAGTAGTTAAAATCCTCTTTGGAAATAAGTTTATTTCCGCATTAAATATCACCCTTCTCTCTCTCAATGTTATTAAAACCCGGAAAGGCAAAGAGAGCTGCCGACTGGGTATTTTCCTTATGGTGGAGTCTGGTCCTTTTATTTTGGTAAACTAACTACTGATAGCTATAAATTAAATACTGATTTAAATATCGATGCCAAACTACTCTGTCTTTATATGTAGGTGGTCTATTTCAGTGGCGTGACTTATTTAGAACAAAGCAATGTTGGGCGTCGTCGTAGTACATCAACGTAACTAAAAGTTTCGAAGGCTCTAAGAAGACTTTACCACATTGCCTTTCTCCTTCATACTAAATGCACGGGACTGTCATCAAATTTTTGAAAATTCGTGTATCATCAATAATTTTAGGATTCATAATCTTTGGATTAGTATATCCAGAAGAGATTAATAGGCTCGTAGTAGAATCCATGTCTTACCCTATTCTTGCAACATCAAGAGCAGGAGGTCTCTCAACAAAGCATTAACACGAGGTTATGATAATAAGATCATTAAGTATATGATTATGAGAATGGGAGTACTTTTTAGCAATAAACTAATTAGGGAATGTAAAAGAGTTAAATTAATTAGTTTAGAGATTGGGCGGAAGAAACAAATTTGTATGGAATGAAAGGACTATCAAATTTATATCATACATATAAATTATTTTTACTTGTTAATCGTCGATATTGGCGTACAAGAGTAAAGACCATTTGTATTGGGTTTTGTTTAAATAGAGGTAAAATATAGGTACTAACAATTAACGACTAATTTGACTCTACGTTCTTTTGTTCTTTTTTAAAGAATTTCATCTCGTTTAAGAAAAAAAACCAGAACCTTGGGGCATCAGTTATCTTCTTATTGTGTAAGTTGTTTGTAAAGGAATTGGATTTTTATGTAAAGGAATTAGATTTTTATCATTTTCAATTAGAAATGGATTGAAAACATAACAATATTATAATAATACATGAACTATTGCTAATTTGACTCTAGTACTAATTTAACTCATTTAACTTTTATATGTTCTTTATCGGTTTTGAAAAAGTACTAATTTTAAAAAAAATTCATTTAGTTTTTTAAAAAAAATCTATATGTTGGAGCTTTAGTTATTTTCTTATGGCTATCATATAGTATATGATGTTTATTAAAATAATTTGATTTTATTAATATAGATCGACATGTGTTTTTTAAGTATAGTTCTCACAGAAAAGTGTACAAAACTCAGAAATCGCTAGAACATAGTTGTAAAAGTAATTACTAGCTATATATTTCTATCATTTTATTTTTTCTCTTAAAAAAACTAATGAATAAAAAGATTTTTGAGCGACGCATAAAGAATTCATGCACCACTACAGCTTTGGTTCTTACTGGGAGTTTATCTTTTTCCTCATCTCCGGATCGAAACCTTTTCTGAAGGCCAAAGCAATAAAATTTTGGCACATTAACAATTCTTCAACTTGTATGGAACAGCGTCCATTTCGTTTCATCCAGTCTGAAACGACGCTCAGGGCATAGACATAGTCTATAATAAGCACATGGGTGCCCTTCTCCACTTTTAGTAGCGTATCTTCCAGGGCGCTTTTTGAAAATATTATGGAATTATTTTGCATTCTGTCCCAAAGATGGCCATGTTCTATGCTTGTCTGTAAAGAAAAAATGGTAGATAAAAAAAGGGCTTTACATTTTATTTTACATGTATAATTTAGATGCGCTTTATCGGTTTTGAAAAAAAAGCATAGTTTTCTCAATCCTTTTTCATTTTCTTCAAAGTATAATAATCTCTGCATAATTTTTTTTCCTTCTTTCCATATTGTTACTTTTTAACAAACACAATAATATCGCTTAATCTTAAGTCTCACTTTCTTGAGTAAGAGCCCAAGAAAATTTATTTGATCTAAAATTCTATTGCAATTTTTCCGGCTGCTATTTTACCTTAATTTCCTGATTTGTTTTACAGGAAAGGGATTAGTTATAGTTTTTCCTTTAATAATGGTAGATCAAAATCCCATGTAAGAAAGTAACGTGAAATGTAATTTGTATATGTTTTCTAATGTTAACTTTTAAAACCAGGAAAAAAAAGAAAAAAATTATTAATTTATAAATGGTAATCAAGAATATATAATGCAAGTTCTTAAGTTAACTAGACTTCATTTAAGAAATAATAAAAATTCATTATTGTTGCTTAAGTTGAAATAATTTAAGATATTTTACTACGAGACCAAAATTGTTCGCCCTCATTCTAACTGCTTTGTAAAACTGATATGCAAGGCAATACAATAAATATGGTTTTGTATGAGGGTTTAGAGCTAAAAATTATGATGAAAACGGGAAGGTAGATAGCTGCTTTTTTCTTCTCAAATTGGTATAAAAATTCTCCTTTCTCTGAAATTTGCGAACATATTTTCTGAAACTGAGTCTTTTTATTCTATGCCTCATGCGTTGTTACAAAAAGCCTTAAAAACTGAAGGAAATTCGTTTGGATGAAACATTCAGTTATGAGTCCTTTACTTAATAGTCTTATAAAAGTTCATCCCAGATTTTGAATCCAGCAGTAACGATCATACTAATCTTTATTTAATAATTAAGCACCCTTTACTAAATTAATCATGATGTTTTTTTCCTTTTCATTGTAGAAACATAGGATTTTAACGTAGGATTACGTTCCTCCATA
Source organism: Dolomedes plantarius (assembly GCA_907164885.2). Lineage (NCBI taxonomy): Eukaryota > Metazoa > Arthropoda > Arachnida > Araneae > Dolomedidae > Dolomedes > Dolomedes plantarius. The sequence goes on along the minus strand of OU015500.1, from coordinate 86,717,695 downwards.
ACGGTCCTCCGGAAAGCAAAATTTCAGATGTCCTGCGTCGCAAGTTATGATTTTGATGGCCTGCCAAACCTAATCTGTATTGCTTGGGCAAGCAGTATACAGTTAAACAGAAAAGTACCAAAATGCGTCAAAATTTATATATATATATATATATATATATATATATATATATATATATATATATATATATATATATATATATATATATATATATGAAATAAATTTCAAACCTTTTCATTATTATTAAAACGCCAATCTAAATTCTTTCACCCTTTTGCAATAAAACATTACTCCTCAAATCCAACCCGAACTAATCAATTAGTTTTTCCCCTAAGGCACGTGCGGTGAAAACTTATGTAACGAGGAACCTTCTACGACGTTCGGAAACATCACCCCATGTGACGCGCCATAATCACGTGTCCGTTTCTGACCAATTAGAAATTTAATAGACCCGTACTCGGGCGAGAGATTTTCGCGCCTCCGCAGCTTTGTGTGTTTGCTCCCGACCAGGAAAGATGTGAGATTTTCGAGCTGTCAAAATGTGAGGGTGGGGCCCCGTCCCCGTACGCGGCCAGCGTCGCGCGATGTGTTCGAATAAATCTAATTGATGTTCCCCGGAAACTACATTAAATAAAGATTCATCGAATTGAAAGCGCCTCATCCTTGATTCGGTCCATTTAGTTTTTCCTCTCCATTTGCCTTCCTACCTTGTGCCATGACTACCGAACTGTGTGGAAAATGACGAATTCCTAAACTGATGTTTCATCGCCTCCGATACATTTTATTATTACATATATATATATATATATATATAATATATATATATATATATATATATATATATATATATATATATATATATATATTTACAGTTGAGTATTTCAGAAGTAGGAGATACTACAGTAACAGAATCAAAAGAACGGACTCTAGATAAACCTACCTACAACTGTCCATGACTAAACACTGGATTTGATAGGTCTAAACATATTTTGTCAAAAGATCAGCGGTTGTAACAAATGTCGCCACTATACACACGCGGTTTTAAATTGCGGATGGCTTCCAATGTATCCGGTAGGTGCAGCCGTTGCCATTCGGAATGTAGAAATATCGTCGATTTTTTGTGCCACATACCTACGCGTTTTATATGTGTAGATTTTTTATTTTAGAATTTTTTTAATTTCAATTTTGAAGGCCAAAAATGTCAGTATATATTATTTTTTACATTTTTATGCTCGGAAAATTGGTTTCACTAACTTCTAAAACTTGGTAGACTAAATTACATATAAGACCTAATATATACAACATTCTATGTAAATGCCAAAGAGATTTTCTTTATTTGGCAAAAATACAATTCGTTCGTCTTTTTTTCTATTAAAAGGGTTTTATTTGATGTAAAATATTATCAATAAATATTATTATACAACAAAAATGCTTAATGTGTACTTATTTCTACCAAAAGCCTCATCAAAAAAGAGATCGACCGTACCATCTATTTTGTCTCAAACCACTATACCGTTTGAGGGTTAATAATCTCAAGAACTTGAAACCTTAATGATTTTTATGGTGCTGTTTGAGGCACAGAATGCATGTAGCAGTACTGTAAGACACAGTTCCTTGACGTATATTGTAAAAATTAAGAATCTAAATAAGTTTTGAGCTATTAAATAAATTTCGTCGCGAAGGTCTATCAGGCATGATTGCGTTTATGAACAATACCAAAATGTGAAGATCATTGAATTCTTTGAAATGAATATTTGTTCCCCTATTCATAAGAAAGATTTTATAAATTACGCATTTATGAATTGCCCACACAGGTAATCATACTTATTACTTCCCAGCCTGTGGAACTAAATTTATTAAATCCAAATGATCTACCAATCTTACTTTTCGAAGAAATTTCAGAAATTTTTGAGTTTTTCCTTTGAGTACTCTGAAAAATTTATTATGTAACTAACGTAATATTTTGACCGTTTTTCAAATTATCAATCGTTACAGATATTTCCTTCCAAAAAAGTACCATTGCATTTCCACTTACCTTGAAACAAATTTCTCCCGCCGAACCTTTTGTAATGACGGGAATAATTTCTTTCTTTGCCGTTAGATCATTCAATCCGGATATGATGGGTTGCAATTTTGTGATCGCAAAAGTAGAGGTAATAGTTCCATTGAATATGTGGAGGGAAATTGTGACTGGTCCCAGAAGCAATGCTGCAAGAAGTACCCGAAACGAGTGTCTGTGCCATACGTCTCTCAGAGCCCAATGATTGGTATTTCCTTCATCTAGAGTTGAACAATATTCCTTTAAAACCAGAATTTTCGAAGGATTAATATGCTATTCAAGCGTAATATTTTGTCTCTAAATAGTTTTGAGTGTGGTAAAAATAAGGGTCCGAAGATTGTGATTACATTCAGGCATTAGTAATTAGGAAATTTTACCTTTAAAATAGAAGCAATTTGAATTCAATGCCACAGACATTGGTTGAAAGTTTTGGTTTTTTTATAATCTCTTACCGAATACGCAGTCGGTACGCTGTGAATTATGAGTAATCCAAATGGAGATATAAAACATATTATGAAAATCGCTTTGTCATAAAAACATGTTAGTACCACATTTAACTCTTTTATATAAGTATCAATGACTGTACGGGTTTGACGAACAAATCACACTACGCTGCCAAAAGTTAGTAAGCACTTTCACACACACATTAGCCACTTGCCAAAGCACTCAAGCTTTAGTCATCCGAAGCGGCCTCGCTTATAGTCTTGAATTCATCTAACCTTTCCAAATTTAACTGCAAGTTGAGAAACTTAATAGACACTCATAAGATGCATTCCTTACAACATATTGGTAAAACAAAGCTTGTCGAGGTTTCCGATAGCAGATCTTGTTGGATGAGTTTTGTTGCAGTCATGTACCATATGGACTGAATGTTCTGTTGTTAATTGCTTAACAAACTTTTACAAAGGTTTCAGGTAAAATGTTAAGCATCATAAATAGTTATTTAGAGCTTTCTTCCTTTATGAAATATCATTCACAAAATATATCCCCCAAACAGAAGATATTATTATAACTTTCCAGTCTAAGAGATTTGTCTATCCGAGAAAAATTAAGGCGAAGCAAAGCCGTCTTTGCCAAGGATTGAGATCAATATTCGCGGTCTCCAGATAATATGCGAAAGGAATTCATCTTACAGAAGATTTGACTAAGGGGTTCCAAAGATTGCCAGGTGTTGCAAAAAGTATCTACCTGATAATGAGTAGGAATGATTCGGGCCGCACATATAAAACTGGAGGGACGCAAGTTGACTACAGGCCTGTTCACATAGAATCCGTCAGCGTCAGCGTTAAAGATTCCGTTGGTGCTGATTGATTAAATGGGTCTGTTATGAGGGGTACCAGAGCGGGATACCCCTTTGCGTTGCGTAAATTTAGGGAGGTGAACTCCAAAGGGAACTATGCGTTTATAAATAAAAATAATAACATTTATTATACAATATTTTACAAGAAAGGTCAGTTTTACATATTATATATAAGATCTTGATTAGACATATTATATCAGAATTAGGGCATACTATATCCGCTTCCTGAGGCAGAACCATTACAGGTCGAGTGAAATAAAGTCATATTTATCGTAATCTCTAAAAAAACACCAGCACTATTTAAAGAGGAGAAATGACCAACCTGGGGAGCTTAGATGAGACAGCAGGGCATGGCATGGAGTCGTTGGGGCACATCTACCGGTGGAAGCAGCAGGTATCAGGCTAAGAAGATGGGGCCCTTCGGAGGAGGCAGCAGGTTCGGCGCTGGCGGTTGAACACGGACATCTAGCTTTAGCGGGGGCGTCTTTTCACCGGACTCTCTTCGCAGCTCGCCATCCAAATCTCTGACCCTCTGCCTCCGTTCCTCTCGTTTCTCTCCCCCAAAATCACGGGGTTCATTTTCCCCCCTTTTTGGTTTTGACCCCTCTACAGGTCGGTTTCTCACATAAATTTATTGCCGTTTCGATTTTTTTATTCGAGGGCAGGATGATCCGACATCCCCACGGTTGACCCACGTGGTACTCTTATTTCCAAGAAAATTGGCTGTCCGTTGAATCTTTCCTGGAATTCTGTTCCACCCTTCCAAAAGAATTTGGGGGCGCAACGTTTCTCAGAACTCGGCGCAAGTGCAGGTGCAAGCCTCCCCTTTCTACAAAATATGGCCGTTTTACGACCCATTACATGCGTTGCTGGAAAAAATTGCTATAATGTTGGAAGGAGTCAAAAATGTTTCAACTGCGATTCCTTCACAACAGGGCCAATGATTGGTATATGATTTGTTAAAAGTTTTTAAGCCGACGCTGACATATTCTATGTGAACAGGCCCTGTGTCTGGCTTAAACTCTTTGTTGTCCGCAGTTTATTGCTTAACTAGACCCCCACAAAAGATAGAGTAAGATTAGGAGATAAACCGAAGGAAGTTTTGCAGCAACTTGAAGACGTCTTAGGTAACAAGTGCCCTCACTTGTTTCTTAGGGCTCTTTTAGAGCAATTTTTATATTATCCTGTTGTGAAAGCAGACTCCTGGTAGTCACGATACCAATAGTTTCTCGATAAGTTATACGATACCATTAATGTATCGATGACCAGTCAGTATATCAAAGAAAGGTATCAGAGGGATGTTGGATACCTCAAACAATAGTTACTCTTGTCATTATTTTAAGGGTATTCGTACTGGGCCACCGTACGGCAGAAGCTGGTCTACCATGTTAACCGGACCTCCTCAATGCATCAGTACAGTCGTATTCGCCATCAACTACTCCAAAATTTAACATTATGTTTGGCCAGTATTGTCAAGCTAAGCTCAAATTAAGACAGGTGACGAGACGCCAGTGTCAAACTTCACAAAGGTCACCTATTCAAAATCCCAGTTGTAGTAGTCGACCCCGAATGGTTTTTTTTTTTGAGAAATGGCACATTATTTTGCAATCGCTCCGTGGCGGATAGCTCTCGGAGAATCTGTTGGATCTATTATTGCTGCCTGTACGATGCTTTAATCCATTCTTGGTGTCGTTTCCTTTGACCTTCCACAAACTTCGCTGAGCACATGTGCACCATCTTGGATTATTCATTTGCATCAACAGCACGTGACAGTCCCATCTCCTCCATGTAGATACCGCAGAATATGTCATAGAGAAAATCCAGTATCAGTGAGCCCCATGACTCAACTTCGGCTGAAATCCCCTGGCAGTTTGTAATTTCATCTGCAACGTAGTGAGATCTTTACCTGTGCTTTCACGATATGACTTTTTTCTATAGTCACAATTACTACAATGACTAAATTTTTTTTTCTTATATCTCAGTGAGTTGTATTTCTATTACATGTGCATTTTAGGCAGTGACGACTTTCTATCATGGGTGTAAAGGCAAACGGTCACCTGCTGTCGATTATTACACATTAGACCGGAATTTAGAGTCTTCAGTGATTTTGAGAAAGGCTCTCTAGTCCGTATGATGCTTGCTAGCGTATCGCGAGTTAAGGAAATTAAGACACATTAGCTAGCTGGTTTGGTTATATGCTGAGTGAATTTTAAGATCGCATAGAAAAAAATACCATTTCGAAAACATTTTAGATTTTTAAAGTAGGATTGCGTTCCTCCATAACGGTCCGCGGTAAAGCAAAATTTATGACGCTAAAATTGTTGTCGCGAGTTATAAATCAACAGTGGCAAAGTAGACATATGTAACTTTTTTTTCTTACCATCGACCTGTTCTGCATAGGGTTATCAGTCATCCTTCTCTTCGTATGTAGGAATTTTATTGTAAAAAAAGAGGTAAGCAACGATAGGTAATTCTACGTTAATAACCCGCGGTAGTTTCGTTAGAAGAGACTACTTGAAATTTTTTTAACATCATTTCACTAAAATATTTCTAGATTTTTTTAAGAACATTTAAGTGTTGTTACAGTCATTCATTTCATAAAGTACTGCAAGAGGTATGGATCTTTGTGAGTAATTGATTATTTCGTTTGTATATTACTCTCGGTATTGTTTCCTGTTTGAGAATAATTTCATAGCATATAAATCTTACATATATTTGACATTAATCTGCTTAGTGGTTCTCTTCCTTATAGCGAATTAAACTAATCTCAATTTCATTGCAGTTTTCAGTTTAAAGAAATACTTTCGGAATTACTTTGTCCATTAAAATAGCTCCAAAAGATCCAGCAATATCTTGATAGAAGTAGACCTTGATTCCTTTTCCATCCGTTCACAGAAACATCGTAGATCAGAATCGATATTAAAGCGCAGGCCACCACAGTCAAAAAAAGAAGGAGCCAAACCTTGAATTGAAAACAGCAATAAAATGCCAAACAATTAAAAGGTTCCTAGGTCACGTAATATTTGATTATTAATCTTTAAAATCTCTTTCAGTTATCATTAGAAAATTATTACTTTCATACTACAATGTTATTAGTTATTTTTAAAATCAATTGATATAATTTAGGTTGAAAATTAAATTTTAAATAGGACAAACCGAAGATCCTATATACCTCATCAGTAATCATAGTCTGTCTTTATTGCAAATTACCCTAGCCATCATTAAAATTTTCTAATATTCCCTATCTTTAAATTTAATAAGCATTAACACTTAAAAATTTTCAATAAAAACCTGCTATTATTTTATTCTCTATCTACCATTAAAGAGACCTTTAGTATCCCTCATTTGGACTCCCTGATCCGTACTCATTGATCACATATTTTTTTCCAATAGATCGCTTTTCTACATACTTTTCAGCTATTTGAAGAACTGTTGCTCTTCCTGATTAGTCTTTTTTTAAATGCTGTTCCTGTCAGAAACCCAATTCTTTAATCTCAGGTTTATATAAGTGTCCGCTGCATTATATGTTGGAATACGTCTTAATTCTATTAACAAATAAACATATCAGTCCTACAGTCTCTTATTTACGATTCGCTTTTTTCAAGCATTTAACTGATCTTAGGTCACGATTATTCAATATTTTTTCTGAATACATTTTTCCGCTTTAAATATAATTCTCCTAAATTCAAAAATAATCTGAAAATTTCTTTACCCATTACCAAGAACTTCAGTAAAATGCTTACTCTGATAACTGAACTGTCCTAAATGCAACTCCGTTAACATCTCAACGACGACCGCGAGAAACCATCTAAGACATTGTCGTATAAGATGTAAAGTTATTACTACATTTACAATTAACGGAAGTAAATTATAAACAATTAAAAATAATTCAACAATTCATTAATTTTTAGCCTTTCTTTTGACGGGGGAAGGAAGGTCGTTTCCATCTGCACAAAGTGCCATGTCCGGCAGGTCTCCCTGGAGCACATTTTGAAGTGCGTGGGCCATTTTTTTGTGGGGAGATGCTTTTATTTGTCTGATATTGGGCAGCAATTGAAAAAATTTAACAATTGAAATCAATTGTTGACTATTTTTGGAAGAAAAAAAATCTTTGTTACGATTACATAAAAGTTTACCTTCCAGGAGAAGACCTTAAAGTAGAGGAACATATCCCTGTTAGTTGATTGGATTCCTGTGATGATGCCTCGTCTGGAAAATTCCAGACAGTTGGTAAAATCGACTACAACGGATCGCTGTTCAGACGCGCCGAACGGACCTCCAATGTCCGCTTCCTGAAAAGCAAATGAAATCCACTGAGTTTCTGATCGAATGTTGTAATTGGCTAACAATAGTCTAGTAACATTTATCTGCCAGAAATTGATCTCTTAGCCTCGAGACTTGTATTTTGTTCCTCAACAGTTTCCCGGTCGTTATGTTATTAGTAGTAATAATGTTTACTGAAGTCACCCGTGCACTGTAAATATGAAATCTGTAAAAGAAAGATATGGAATCTGAGCTCGATACGCCCGACCAGAAGGTTTCGATGATTAAGCCGCTTCAGCGATTATTCTCAAGACTGCTGTAGAACAGAGGAATGCGACAAGAAGTACAAACTTTAATTTAATATATATAAACGCAACAACATGATCATCTTAAAAAATGAGAGACCAACTCAAGCCGTTAAATACATAAAAAGAACAAAACAAATTTTTATTCACGTGAAAGTGAATTCACGCTTGTAACTAAACTGTTGCTCAGAAAAGTTCATTCGCCATGGAGGAAAAAAGGTAAGTCAGGTGATGATCGCTACAAAGATTTCGATGAAAGAAAATACATTGTCCTACATATATCAGATATTAGTACTGATTTCTACAGCTGATGTAAAAAAGTAAATACTAGTTATTACTGTTGTGTATAAAATGAGATATGCAGAACAAATGAATGCACGTCAAGGTTCCTAAATTAATTCTGTTGTATTGTTTGACAAAAGTAGAAAATTTTAAACTTTGGTAAACAATTGTGTAAGCAATAAAAGCGACATTGAAAAAGATGAACAATGATATCTTTATCCACTTCGCTTTTGGTTATGAATTCAGTGTACAGGTATTTAAAAATTTTTCAATTTTAACATAATACGTGCAGTTAGTTATATTAATAAAGGATACTAACATAACAACTGGTTTTCAGAAAAGCTCCCTAACATCAATAAATAATACTTTTTACGTTTCATTTCGAATTATAGTTTTATATGTGTTATTATCATACAGTTGAGTATCGATTTATATCTGAGTTTAGTCAATCTGGAATTCGGCCCTTTGCAAGTCAGTATTTATATTTTCGATTTGTTATAGAATTTTACCTCTATTTAAAATTATGAAAGGTTACTTATTCTTATAAGAGATTACACGTTTGCGAGTTATATCTATCCAGCGAAAAATCGAAGGAAGAAGCAAATGGGAATTATACATTCTATTAATTTTAAAAACAAAAAGATTTTCTCTTATATAAAAAAGTTGAAAGTCTTTTGAAAATAATTATCAATTTTACGACAACCACGAAAGAATTTATACTAGCGGATAAATTAGTAAATAAAAAATTAAATCACGTGCTGTTAAGCTTTTTATCTTCAACTGAGTTGTTCTCCTTGTGTGTACCAGAGACCTTGTGTGTACCAGATATAAAATAGCACGAAATGGAAATTCAACAATGTTCAACATGTAGCAGAACAAAGCAACATTTAATGTCGGCTAAGAGTAGGGAATGTTTGTCGAAAATCCTCTTCATAATAATTCATCCTGGACTGTCTCCGACCAAATTGCGTTAATGCCAGTGAATGGGGTAATCAGGTGATCACTTCGGAATTTTTTTTTTTTTCTTAATGAAGACTTATTTGCAAGAAGGTTAGTTTAATATGTGTTACGTGAACTGGAAACTCATTACTGAACTAATTATTTGCCGGTATTTGTACTAATCCAGTTAGTCTCTTTTCTTTGCGAACTGCAAGAGTTAGGTCGAGTTTTAAGATCTGAGTTCTTGGGATATAACGTAAAAAATAATCATTAAAGTATCTGTAAAATCCAGCAGGAACTGAAGAATCATACTTTCCGTGCGGTTACTTAAAAATACTCCGAGCGTGGATCAATCGATGTGTATATCACCCGCTTACGTGAATGAGGCGATATTTCTCACTGGGTTCCACATGCAGTGAGAGTATGATAATAAATTATTACAAGGAATGACTCCTTTTCTCTTATAACAAAAACAAAAATTTAATGAAAAAACATGAGTTAAACACTATTACAATTCTCAGATAAAAATTTCCATAGTATCAAACGACTATGTTCCTCGAGAAAACCGGAGAAGCGAGAACCTCTCTCTTTCACTCCCAGTTCAGTAATGCCGAGTCCAGTCCGGTAACTCGTTCTCGACTTTTTCCCCCCGCTGTCGGAGCAAACTCAATTGACCAATCAGCAGCCGCCAAACGGTGTAATGGCGTGAATTCATGTAAGGAATGGTAATATGCTGTCGGGGCTATCCCCCAGCCTTTCTGAAGTTTCTCTTGCAATCCAGCCCCTGGAATCTTTGTCTTCGAAACTCTTCGGAATATCCAGTCCTGCTGAAAGATACTTTTCTTTCGGCCAAGTTCAATGCTTCTCTTGTGAAGATGGAAGTCCTCCTCCTCCAAAAAGAGAAACGAATTGCACCAGTTTGAAACATTTTTTCCCAACGCTCGGATATCAGAACGCCACACCCCGTGATAGCTTTCCATAGATGAGCTATTTCTTGTCCACTCCGCTGTCACGCGTAAAGCGAGAGTCTGTACTTCGAACAAAAGTGGTTTCCGTGACGCTTAGACCTTTTGTCGGTGAGAAACACATGTCTCCTAGGTGCCCTTTTGTCACCTGTCAGCACAAAACTTTCATTGTCCGAATGTCTCGCGGGCCCGTTTCGAACGTTACAGTATCCTAGCTTCTTTAATAGTTCAAAATTCCATTCTATCACCATTTGAATAAAAGAATATTACTCGATGAAATAATTTTAGGATATATACGAAATAAGGGTTCAGCCCAAAGAGATGCCAGATTTCTATAAACAATATTGTATATATTAACTTGAACTGTTTCTTGTATTGGTGTTGCTTCAAGGGGATAAGCAAAGAAAGCTTTCTATAGTTCTTTTGGGATTGGTATCCGCACCTAACTTGTTCTTTTATCCATTCTAACATTATGGGTAAGTTCTTGGAACAATAGTGATTTATGTAATTTCTATGCTTTCCTCGTCAGATAATACTATCCCATATCAGTATATGAGTTCATAGCGTGTTGGCAGAATAGTGTTTGATCGAACGGAGTGATAGAGCTAGGTAACTAGCCCATTTCACAATTTTAATTTTTGTTTTTAAGTTTAAATAAAGATAAAGTAAAAAATAAACACATCTTCCGTTATCTTTGTCCTTTGTTTTCGGCTTTCGAAGTAGAATGAAAGGGAAAACTATCCCAAGCAGAAAAACTGATAAATCTAATGAGAAAGTGTTTTGTATTGTGAAAAATAATCATTTTAAAGCTGAGGAACCTGTGAATGGAACACAGCTTTAAACAAAAGCTGTCAGTTATGACTATGAGAACCTACTTGAAGTATACGCAATGTGCATGAAACTGTAAACGGGTTAATAATATGCAAATCTTAATTTTTTTTCCTCTCCCATATTCTCTCGAACTCACTTTAAGTAATGATAAAGAACAGAAGATATCGAAATTGTGGAATTCTTTTTTTTTCTCTTTCCAACGCGGCAGGTACTTTGTTCTAGCAGCATTCACCCATCCACACCGCTGATTTCTTGGTTATTTCATTAGGGTAGAACCATAAAGGTGAACCAACACTATTCCCTATGAAGATGAACATTAGAACGTCCATGCCTAATCCAAGATTCCCGAGTCAGGATTCCAGGATAACCCGAGATCACCTAGTGGAAGGTAGAGACGCTAACCACTTTGCCATTGCAGCAAATATAGCAGAGAATAAATTATTGAGGTGAATGCGCTGAAGATGTGATCGCATAGCATTATCTTGTATGCGTATTTTTTGAAACCCTACTGTTTGTTAAAGGGGAATATTACCTGGAATTAGATTGGAAATATGGGCTTGTGGCGGCCCAGTGGTACAGCGCGCTGGTTTTCGGTGCTGAGGGTGCTCAGATCGAGTCCCAGAGTTGCGCCACGAAAAATGCCTCCGTTCGTGTCGTCCCTTCATAGGGGGTAATGCTGTCCGCCTATATGGTGCCCCCACAATAAAATGGACAGTAAAACTGCGGCGTAGTAAGGCCAATGTTTGAATACAAGTGCCTCCGCATTGGGAAAAAAAAAAAAAAAAAAAAAAAGATTGGAAATATTACCTTGAGATTGACTAAAAAGGAGGCAGGAATTTGGTTAAGATATAGAAAGTGGATAAGAGAGTCTTGACCGATCAACTTATGAGCAGTAGAATGCCATTATAACTTCCATCTGCTTGAAGAGCTCCAAACAAATGATCCTCTTGAGGTTAGCGTTGCTTTGACTGCATAACTGAGATCTCTATAGAAGTTTAACTTGTTCTTATGTTTATTAAGTTTTGAGTGTTCACGTGGAAGGGTGGAAGGGTGCGGGTGTTTTTCCTTCTATAAAAGTAAGAACATTTACTCTAGAAATAATCTTCTTTAATCATCAGTAAATTATTCTTTACTGTTAAGGAACTTTAGGAGTTAATTTTCACTTCATCATCGAGGGGTATAAGCCCATGGTCTCGGGGATCTTACACATTCTGGAGAAAATAACTTTTTAGTGCGAGTAAGGCTTGTTTTAATGAAAATTAGGGTGCATATTTTTTTAAAGTAAAGCAACGGGATGTCCGATAAAATTTGAACAAGAAGCGCTTTTTATATGTTTATTATTGAGTATATAGTATATACCTTACGAGCTAAAGCTCCAAGCATGCCATTATAACTTCCATCTGCTTGAAGAGCTCCAAACAAATGATCCTCTTGATTTTCAATTTGAAATCTAAGTGCAAAAACATGTATCAACAATCAAGTCGTATCTATTTATTTTATTTCAATATGAACTTTAAGCGTTCACCAGGTACTTAACACATTAGCTACCACAAATGACCTTAGTCGTTTAATACACGAACTAATCACTTAGTCGTTTATGCTGTTAGCAAAAATTCCATTATTTTTGCTTCATTATTTCCTTATATACTACTTTTTATTCATATTTTTTCTTTCATTGCGTTTCATTTTGATTTCATGGGTGGCGAATGTGTTAAAGTTTGAGAGATAAACACACAGATATAATATCTGGACCGCGTATTTGTGGCAGAATAAAATTTAAAAAAATTATTCATTTCAAGGATGGCCAACCCTATCAACTGCTGCGAACGCCTTTTATGCTCCAAAGTACGTGATTGAGATAAACTGAACAAGTTTATGCTTCGAAGAATAAACAAACTTTAAATATAAATTAACATTAAAATCTCTTAGTAATGCGTGCTTACAATATTTTTATGCCGTTCTTCTTATTTTGAATTTTTTGTTGCAAAGTGAGATCTAAATGTCAAGGTTCGAAATAAAAGTTTCAGTCATTTTTTATACTATGTATCAAAATTTTCAGTGTAAAAAAAACTCCAAAAAATTTAATAAAATGAAAAAATTATGAAGAATATACTTATACAGAATAATCTAGATCTTGGGGTGAAATACAAATTCCTATTCGTTGAGCAAAGAACTGTTAAACCTATGGATATCTGGAAACAATTAAAGAGCAATAAAAAATATGAATGCCAACTAAATTCAAGGTTGGGTTGGATTAAAAATATTAATATATTCTTATTAGCTGAAGGTACCTGTGTTTACGTGATTCGTACAGTAACACGTTGGTTGCCAAGCTGGCACCCATAACCCGTTGTATGGCTTTAACATGGCACCGTGACGGGCAATGGGTACCAGCACAGAATTTTTGCGCGTGTCATATAGTATATCTCGTGGTGCTTGATATTGAATTTTAAAACAGTAGTAACATTAAATTATTAAAATTTCAACTTTTTATCTGATAAACTGTTAGAAATGAAATTTTTAAAGAATCTGCACGTTACGACACCTTCCGTATCATCAAAAGTATTTGAACAAAAGATTTATAACTAATGAATGACTGATACATATTTTATACGATTTTATGCCATTGTGTGCCATTTATGTTTTATATACTGATGCATAGATTATCTACCTCTAAAAAGTACCAGAATTTGATCAACATAAAGCCCTTTCGAGAGAAAGGATTATGCTTTTTGATAATTTGTTGTCAACTTATCAACTAATTTTTGCTTTTTATGCAACCAATATCCTGTTACATCTTCTTTGTCAGAAAAATGCCCCCTTCTTGGAAAAATTTCAAAGCGATTAGGACTCGTTATTCTTAGAATTAAATTATTACCATAAAAAACTTCCCAAATCCACTAACCCCCAACTGATAGCAGTCTGACAATACCCATGTATCTTATCACTCTCAAGAATCCTTTGACTTGTGCTATATCGGTTAGAGTTCAAATATGAAAGCTTGTTTTAGGTAATATATTTCCAGTATATGCTAATTTCTCTTGTGTATGATGATTAGTATGTAACATTATCGTTTTTACTATTTCATCACCCACTAACTAAGAATAAATATCAACTGGCGATTCTCTACGTGTCCATCTAGTGAAACTCGTTTTGGTGTTATTTGGTGAAGAAAAATTCAGTTGCCGTTAATAACCCGAACATTTATTCCACGCATCTGTATAACAGGTATATACTGATTGTGTATTTATTTCTTCTTTTTCAAACTCAGAATCTGATGATTCATATATAACATATTTTTTCCTTCTCTTGACGGGAAATTATGCTTCACTACCCCTTTTACAGTTTCAGTGTCTTTTATTACCCCCTAATTCAGTAACTTTCTTTCGATTCATTGTTACTTGCTCTCTTATAACAAGATTTTTTTACATATTTTCTGATAGCGATTATTTAAGAACCTTAAAAATTGATTGTTAGGCCGTCTGCACACGGAGCAACTCAAAAGAAACTGATAACTGACTCAAATCACAAACCAGTCCGTGATGAGTCGCAATCTGGTTACAAACCCGTCGGACGGGTTTGTAACCAGTTGCGTCGTGTGCGTGGCTCCATTCAATTACATAGATTGCGACTCATCACGGACTGGTTTGTGATTTGAGTCAGTTATCAGTTTCTTTTGAGTTGCTTCGTGTGCAGACGGGCTTAAGATATTTAACAGATTGTTTAAGAAGATACACCGTACTACTTACAGCAATTATGCGACCAAACTGCGAAACTGCAGTTCACCTGCCTCCATCTGCGCATTGACTTTCAAACCGGATTACGTGAGCTACAACTGCGGTGTTGTGGGATAACCAACAAAGTTTGCTCGGCAATCAGTAAGTTAATCCCGACGTGCATTTCGTGCTTCAACAGAACTTAATCAAAATTCCAATCACAAATGTCGAAAAATACCTAAAAATCGTATTTGATCAGAAATTCTTCATTCTGGAAGCGTGCATAATACCAAACACAACCTTACGAGAACCTTTGGAAAATTTTTGGTCTTCTTTTAACAAATTATGAATTTGACTCCGAGGACTTTAAAATTCTATCTGAGTTTATCAAACGGTCCAACAAGACGTAAAGGAAATAAGGCAATATTCCCTGCCCCACAGTATAAGGAAGGCCAAGCTGAGACCAAAATACAAAAACCTGATGTAATATAGACATCAGAAAAGAAAATTTTTGCGTAGCATCAGCTCTGGATGCTCCAGCATATTAGATGAGTCTCAATCAGATGACCAGTCTATAAATTTATCTATAAGAACTTTGGTTTCCAACAAATTTACTTCTTTAATGCATCAATACATCATTTTTTAATTCTAACGTTGTGCAATGCAGTCCAGTCCATGTACTCTTTTGGGAATTTAAAAGAAGAAAAAGGAGAAAAAAACGAATTTCAATTTTTGATGTAACAATAAACATTCGTATACTTTACTTACTTGTATTTTAAGGACTGACTAAGTGCTTCAAAAACGTCCTTCAGTACTCCGTCTAAAACTGTTTCATTACCGGAACGTACATGCATTGCCCAGGGAATCCACTAAAATTATAGCAATATGTCAAATATGAAATGACAGCTTTAAAGAAAATCCTTCACTTTTTCTAAACATCTCTAGAAAATAAGTCAGATAGTCCTGATAATTTGCGACACACATACAGACACACACACACACACACACACACACACACACACACACATATATATATATATATATATATATATATATATATATATATATATATATGGACAACTTTTAACTGCAGAATTCTCCCTATTCTCGTCTTAAAAGTTTGTAAAAATCAATCTATAATTAGTCTGTTTACTTTACCAACTGAGGAAAACTTTCACATTCATTATTTATGATGTAATGTGTATGTTCTCAATAATGCTTCTCTTATTATCCACCTTTTCATCCATCTTGCTTTATTTGTTTTTTTCATTTTAGGGTGTGCCGCTCTTCATGTCTGCTCTTCTTCACTTCTGCTACCGATACCAGCAAAGTTCTGGAAAATTCTGTTTAATGATCTTCACATTTGTGAATTGACGAGATAGACAATCGCATTTTGCTCTCTGGCCTAAAGAAAAAGTGTATTTTATAGTCCGAATCTAGTTGCCATTTTTAATTAACAATGAAGTAGCGTTTTTCTGTTTTTAATAGGCAGCTTCGTAAATCGACTTGATTGCCGCTTTGACTCTTAGGACCTGTTCACATAGAATCCGTCAGCGTCAGCTTTAAAGATTCCGTTGGCGCTGATTGGTTAAATGGGTCGACGATTGGTATATGATTGATTAAAAAAATTGTACAAACACTGATGGATTCTGTGTGAGCAGGCCCTAAGGGGCTGTTCAGATTGCATTTGTCATCCTTATCATTACTCATATTGAAATATATTTAACCAATTACAAACCTTCAATGGCGATTAGCCACGAACTGTCAACGTCTGTGATTGGTTTAAAATATATCAATACGTGTAAGGACCTGTTTACATTGAATCCATCATCGTCACCGTTTCTCGTATTGAAATATATTTAACCAATTACAAACCTCCAAACGATTGGCAACGAAATTCTTAAGGTCTGTGATTGGTTTAAAAATGTCAATACGAGAAACGCTAACGCTGACGAATTCTATGTGAACAGGCCCTAACGTTGACGCTGACGGACGCTGACGGACGCAACGGGAGCATTCCCTTAGACTAGGGGTCTTCAACCTTTCCAGTGCCACACATCTGTGAAATAAGTAGTCTGTCAGAGGGGAAAAAATACATTATTTGCAAACGAGCTTCATCCATTGAGATGATTGCTTTTATAGCATTTGAGGATTACTTTTTATAGCATAATGATAAAGGATTAATTCCTTCAAAATACGTCACTGAAGTTTTATATGTATGGTGTGTTTTAACAAGTATTTTGTACCTTTATAACCATTATTAATTAAAAATGTTTTTATTTATTTATTTCTACAAACATCAAAAAAGGGGAGTTAATCAATGTATTTTGTACTTCATATTGCATGAAACAGAATGAATGCAGGAAGACAAGATGCACTTCAGTTTCTGGAAAGAAAGAGCCTTTGCATGCTGCTTTTTGTGTTTATTTCGTCTTAAGATTCTTAATACAATTACCAGTTTATTATTTTGATAAGCCTATGTGCCGTGGGCTACTTTTCCCCTTACATTCTTTATCTTTTTGTGTGAGAGAATTCCTAAGGATTTTTTCAAATTTATATCAAACTTTCGTTTTGCATGATCAAAATGTTTCGGCGGGCCAATAAATACCGTAGGCGGGCCACGGGTTGAAGACCCCTACCTCAGACAGAGGAAAGTCTCACTAATTCAAGGTCACCCGACTTTTTTTTCAAGTAACTTATTCAGTGATTCCGTGCGATTTGAACTTGAATATGCTGGTTTTCCGCATACCGGAAGAGTAGAATGCAAGGTTCACGGAAGATATTCTGCTTCGAATTACTGTGCACAGATGGGCGCGGTGGTCCAGTTGGCAAAGGCAGTCGGCCAGTGATCTAAACGTCTCTGTTTCGATGCCGGTCGTGGACAAATCCACCTCCGTGTTCACTAATGGTGGTCGGGGCACGTAAAATATGCCGTGGCTGCAATGTCCTCCAAGTTCTCAAATTTACCTCTGGAGGTGTGGGGTCAAGTGTTCCGGTCTCGCCACTTGACTCGATTAAAAAATTACGGGATCGACCCATAGGGGAGGTAATGCTGGTCCCATAGGGGAGAAAAGTGGCCATCAATCCCGCGGTGTCATATGGTGATAAAGATAACGTCCAAGAAACCGTCTGCCACATTGAAAAAAAACTGTGCACAGGTATTTAAACTTAAAAAAATTGGTAAGGGAAATAATTATCTAATGCCTTTCAAAGCCCTAATTTGAACGTATCCTAACCCGTAACTGATTTCTTTGTATTGGATATTCAGTTAAATCCATTGAGGGATTTATGTAGACAAATAAAGGGAAATAAACAGAAAGTACTCACTTCAGTATACCGGACTTTGAGGCTTCGCACCATAGCTTGTAAAGTTCTTTTTTCTTATTATATTATTTCACTGTGAAAGATTACCCCGAACCTGCGAAATACGTAAAAGTTTTTTTAGTAGCATTAGAAGAAAACTATAGGGGAAAATAAGAATGGGTTAAAAGAAATTAAAAAATAAGGACACTCACATTTATACACATCTATGTTTTAAATTTTAGATAGCAGACTACAGCTCGATTTTTTTTTCCAAAGCACTGATTCCGCTGAAATATGTTACAGCCTGATGCAACGACTGAAGTATTTCTCCAGGTCTTCTCAAATATCCTTTCTTTGAATATAATCAATAATAATTTCGTAAATAATTATTTACGAAAAGGTTACTAAGAGTTGCATGGGAATATTTGCCAAAGGACCAAAGTTCACAGGGACATTGAAATGTAGAGTTCGAAAAGTCTTCTACATGTTACCCTTCTTACTCAAAATCCCGTGCATCACTGTAAATTTACACAGTTAGTTGTATGAAGGAATTGTGAAAGACTAATACTCGACTGCATTTGTGCTGGTCCCGAATTCGAAAATTTCGTTGCATTTGCTAGGCACAATACAAGTTTTTCTGTTATCACCATATCTCTCATTTTGTTCAGCGTTTGCGAATACACTTTACGCGCAAGATTCATTACGTAACGATTCTTAACATGCCTTCTATATTTCTGAAAGAATAATGGCATGTTTTCATAGTCTTTACTAGCATATTTTGAAGTTTTTCAAATGTAAACGTGTGAAATGGCTATCATCTAGACCGATTTAAAGACTTACATCACGTTTCCAAACTATGATGCCACCTTGTTAACCTTCTCGTCGGCGGGGACAATGTCTTTTTTCAGCTGGACTTCATTCATAAATCGAAGTCCATAAACCGAAATTCTATTTGAACAGTTAGAAAACATGAAAAATTACTGAATTATGTACATTGAATTTTTATGCTGTAAAGTAATTTCTAGAGAAAAATTTAAAAAATTTCTTGTCATTGTATGAAACAACAATGATTATAGATTAATTTTTTTCCTAAATAGCCTGATCTTTAATGTAAACAAAATATGGAACAGACGCACTAAAACAGAGTAAAAATATCTCTCGCAAACATAGCACAGAGCACAAAAGGTTTATAGGCGATGGATTCTCCCCCGCATAAAGAATCCATCGCATTCTTCAAACACACCTTTTTGACTGAAACTCCGAAATTGCAATGAAAAATTAAAGGAAGTCAGTTATGGCCAGGGTAAGAGTGGAAAAGTTGAATTAGTCTTGAAAAGACAAGGCCTTTAGTTGAACAAATATCGGTACTAAAAAAAACAAAACTCAATAAACACCGAAAGCACACAATTTTTTAATTGAAATTTAAATAACTTTAATAAATAAACCTGAAAACAACTCTATTAAGTCAAATAAACAAAAGCGATTATCTAATTTGTTAACTCACCAAGATAATTATTTTCAGCAAAAATTCTTTTAAGCACTTAGTAGGCTTATTTCTATGTCCTTTAGCACGTCGTCTCTTCTTCTTAGAGGCTGAATTATAACAAATGTTTTTGCCAAAACATTTCTGACATGTGGTTTCTTAATTTTTTTGGAATTGAAATTATATCGTTTACTAGTGCCTTCATTGCTCGAAATCGAGCGAATTGTATTTCAGTTTCGGAATGGCAAAAGATTTTCTAACTTACGGAATGTGCTGCTTATCGAACTTTGACATTTTAGTCTTTGGATCTAACTTATCAATTTTAACTGATTCCCACGGGCGGTCAGACTGAACATCCAAGCGGTCTACTTGGTGATGAGTAATTTTTCAACTTCGAACACAGACTCCTCCTAAATAGGTTTCTTTTTAAGTAGGTTTCTTGTGGTTGCCCAACATCGGGTGAAAGTTTTGCATAGTTTCAATGAAGTAACTTAACTACAAATCGTATTGTTTGCAAAACAGTGATGCCACTTTGTTAGACTTCTCGTCAATGAATTTTTCAGCTTGATTTCGTTGATAGAAGATTATTGGATAGTTTCTCATTATACCGACCTCTCGGCAAACTGCGACTCTTTGCGACGAGAAACCGTTTTCATATGATTGCAGAGATAGGGGCTGGATCTGTGGAACATATTCGTATACTTACAAATTGCAGACGCAATCACCGTAACACGGCATTACTAACGAAAGAACTCTATTTGAGTGTATGTAAGAAGCGGACTGAAATGTACATGAAAATGAAATTTAAACATTATTTAAAGATTTATGAAATTAAATTCCGAGGTTTAAGTATTGTCGCATGAAAGGGATAACGATATTAATAAACCAATAGTAGAAATGGAGTTTGCGATAGTTAAAATGGAGTTTGCTCAATATATATGTGATGAGAAACTCAATAGTATCTTTTTTCTTTTCTTTTTCCTTTAACACTCAAATGGAGTTTTCAGAAGTAGAAATGGGGTGTAGAAAGCGAGTATTTTCTTGTCTTCCTTTTATTTCTTTTATTGGCGACTCTTTTGTACTATAGTTGGTGACAGGTCGGTATGATGGGAAAATACCGATAATTGCTATTAAATAGTATAGCAGAAACCCGTCGAAATTAACGGTTATTTTTTAAAAGAATAAAATGACATCAAGCATCAAATGTAAGCTTTATTTGATTAAAACAAAAAAGAAATATTAAATTCTATTCAAAGATTAAGACCTATATTTTAAAACCTCAACTAAATTTTTACGTTGACCATTCTCTTAAAATAGGTATCACAGTAAACAACCATATATATATATATATATATATATATATATAACAGTTCCGTAACTGACTGACTCACTGATTGACTCACTGACATACAACGCACAGACCAAACCGCTGCACCTAAAGGACTGAAATTTTGCATGGCGATTCTTATAGTGTAGGAGTGTACTAAGAAAGATTTTTGAAAAATTCTTCTTAGAAATTTTTAAATTAAATTTTCAAGCTGTTTTAGTAACTTTTTTTAAGTTTGCATTTAAAATAATAATTTGAGGGTTATAAAATTTATATCACGAAAAGATCCAAAAAATTCCTTTAAAATGAAATCTTTTTTGAATTTTCACCTCCATTTTCTGAGTTTTGGTGAATTTTTAAAGATTAATTTTTAGAATTTAATTTATTAAATGCTGATCACGTGATTTCTTTGTCTGGTACTTTAAATAAATTTATCGTCACGTGCATAACGACGAAATAGACAAAAAAAATTTCTTGCTAATAAATGCGGCAGACGATTGGACATTATCCAAAAAAATATTAAAATACAGTAAAAGATATGTTCCTCAAACTGTACTATATTCTTTAGTATGTCCTATTAGATTTAATTTGAATATTTTCTTCTACATTATTTTGTCTATAAAAATATCCCTTACCATTTTTTTATAAATATATATATATATATATATATATATATAAGTAGTATAAAAATGAGAGTTTCGGGGCAGGATTAAGGGGAGGAGCTTAAAGTGGGCGGAGCTAACTGAGTGACGTGGACCAATCAGAGTGCAGCTGGCCACCTGGCGGTCGATTTGGACCAATCAGGAGAGGGCAGCGCTGCTATCGCCCCCTAGCGGGAAAGAGTGGAACCTTGTAGTTCAGCAGAATCTTAGAGGGAGTAGGTGCTCTGCGGAGCGCCACCTATCGGTTAAATAGGGAACTAAATTTCGTACAAGGATTGGAGGTCAGGGCATATTTTTTTCAGTGCTGCCATCTGCTGGTAAAATAGGGAACTACATTTTTGGGACTTAGAATTTTTTTTAAAAGTATTTTCCATGGGAATTGAACCCGTTAAGGAAATATTACCTGACTACTTTTAGCGACGTAATACCGTTACGCTATGAATCGTCGGAAGTTCAGTGAATTATATTCTATAACAGAGAGAATATTTTTATGAATTTACTAGAATTAATTATCAAAAATAAATATAACGTCATCTATTGTTTAAAAATGAAACTTAGAAAATTTAATACAAGGTTTTGAGTATATTTTTCAAAACTTTAAATATTTTTAGTCGAATTCTAACTTAAAATATATATTATCAACTTAGTAGTTCAAAAAAAAGGGCTTATTTTCGGGACATTAAAATTGTTTTGCTATGTTTTTTAACGTGATATATAATTTTACATAGATACATTCGCTAAATAATACAAAATAATAATAAATTTGTACATAGATAGGCTAAAACGAATATTTTTTTCTTTTACTTTAAATTTTTTTTATTAGGTTTTTAAACTTAAAACATATTATCAATTTAATAGTTTGGAAAAAGTATTTATTACAGAACATTCCATACTAGCATGAAAAAAATGAGAAATATTATTTGAACATTGAAAAAAACATTCCATGAAAGCTAACAAGGGATATTTTTACACATGAAATTATTTACGACAACCGTTAAGTTTAAAATATCTTTAATTTTTCTTAAGAATATTACTTTGCAGTATAATATAATTTAGATAGAGCTTTGAAACCATTGTAACATTTAGTATAGAAAAAATTATTATTTGATCTTACCTTGAAAATCATTCCATGAAAGCTAACAAGGGATATTTTTACACATGAAATTATTTAAGACAACCGTTAAGTTTAAAATATCTTTAATTTTTCTTAAGAATATTACTTTACAGTATAATATAATTTAGATAGAGCTTTGAAACCATTGTAACATTTAGTATAGAAAAAATTATTATTTGATCTTACCTTGAAAATCATTCCATGAAAGCTAACAAGGGATATTTTTAGACATAAAATTATTTAAACAAAGCGGGAATTCTCCAGTAGAGTTATTTTTTCCTTTTAATATTAGAAATAAAAACTGAAATATGATTCAATCTAGATAATTATTTAAATTAAATACACATAACATACCAATCCATACTATTAAATCTACAAGAGAAGATATTAAATTTACGCTAAAAAATTTTTTTTAATTGTCGACATATACATACTGCAATAGTCTACATTATTATCAAAAAGTTCATTGAATTATATTCTATAACAGAGAGAATATTTTTATGAATTTACTAGAATTAATTATCAAAAATAAATATAACGTCATCTATTAATTAAAAATGAAACTTAGAAAATTTAATACATGGTTTTGAGTATATTTTTCAAAACTTTAAATATTTTTAGTCGAAGGGCTTATTTTCAGGACTTTAAAATTGTTTTGCTATGTTTTTTAACGTGATATATAATTTTACATAGATACATTCGCAAAATAATACAAAATAATAAGAAATTTTTACATAGATAGGTTAAAACGAATATTTTTTTTCTTTTACTTGATATTTTTACACATGAAATTATTTTACAACAAGCGTTAAGTTTAAAATATCTATAATTTTTCTTAAGAATATTACTTTGCAGTATAATATAATTTAGATAGAGCTTTGAAACCATTGTAACATTTAGTACAGAAAAAATTATTATTATTTGATCCTACCTTGAAAAACATTCCATGAAAGCTAACAAGGAATATTTTTACACATGAAATTATTTAAGACAACCGTTAAGTTTAAATATCTTTAATTTTTCTTAAGAATATTACTTTACAGTATAATATAATTTAGATAGAGCTTTGAAACCATTGTAACATTTAGTATAGAAAAATTATTATTTGATCTTACCTTGAAAATCATTCCATGAAAGCTAACAAGGGATATTTTTAGACATAAAATTATTTAAACAAAGCGGGAATTCCCCAGTAGAGTTATTTTTTCCTTTTAATATTAGAAATAAAAACTGAAATATGATTCAATCTAGATAATTATTTAAATTAAATACACATAACTTACCAATCCATACTATTAAATCTACAAGAGAAGATATTAAATTTACGCTAAAAAAATTTTTTAATTGTCGACATATGCATACTGCAATAGTCTACATTATTATCAAAAAGTTCATTGAATTATATTCTATAACAGAGCGAATATTTTTATGAATTTACTAGAATTAATTATCAAAAATAAATATAACGTCATCTATTGATTAAAAATGAAACTTAGAAAATTTAATACATGGTTTTGAGTATATTTTTCAAAACTTTAAATATTTCTAGTCGAAGGGCTTATTTTCAAGACTTTAAAATTGTTTTGCTATGTTTTTTAACGTGATATATAATTTTACATAGATACATTCACAAAATAATACAAAATAATAAGAAATTTTTACATAGATAGGCTAAAACGAATATTTTTTTTTCTTTTACTTGATATTTTTACACATGAAATTATTTTACAACAAGCGTTAAGTTTAAAATATCTATAATTTTTCTTAAGAATATTACTTTGCAGTATAATATAATTTAGATAGAGCTTTGAATCCATTGTAACATTTAGTATAGAAAAATTATTATTTAATCTTACCTTGAAAGGCATTCCATGAAAGCTAACAAGGGATATTTTTAGACATAAAATTATTTAAACAAAGCGGGAATTCCCCAGTAGAGTTATTTTTTCCTTTTAATATTAGAAATAAAAACTGAAATATGATTCAATCTAGATAATTATTTAAATTAAATACACATACCATACCAATCCATACTATTAAATCTGCAAGAGAAGGTAACAAATTTATCTCACAATGTTAATAGAGAAGATTCTTACATTATCTGAAATAATACAGACTTTATCATGTTTAGAAGATATTTACAAGAGTTCATTTTAGAATTAAATGAATCATGGTTTGAATCCTACAACAGTAGGGGGTATATGCAAACATGAAGACTTTAAATTATACAATTACCATCTAGAACCTGAAACTTAAAAAATATATGCACCAATTTAAGTATCTTTATATAGTTTATGTACAGTTTTGAATATATTTCAAACCTTAAACGTTTTTTCAACTTTGAAACTATATTATAAGTTAAGACGCTTACTAAAATTAAAAACATTTTATAGAGGTAAAGACTTGAAAGATAAAATTTACAAGTTTTAATCCTAAATATTATATTTTATCCAGAAATGTAGACTATTAATATATGATTTTAAACCTAACATACTTTCAACGATTATCTAAATTGCGATATAATGTTAAATTCCACTGATATTAGTCTATTAGTAGTAAGCATTTCATTAAAGGTTAATAGAAGTATTTAATAAAGTTTTAATATTAAATGAACATCAAACATATATTAACTTAGATGTTTTAAACCCCAAACAGTAATTATTAAAAATAATTATAAAATATATGATTCAAAACTTTAAAACATATTATTATATATACAATAGAAGATGTTAAATTTGTATTGAACTTAAATTATAAGATTGTTTCTACCATCGTCGCTTGATATATAACATTACAGTTTTAAATATTCTGCAAACGCTATGAAACATTTTGTATAGAAAATAATTACCATTTGATCTTACCTTTAAAATCTATAGTTTATGCACTTAATTCATATAATTTTTTACAAAAACAAGCTTTAACTGCATAAAAAGATATTATATTTATCCCGCACATACATATAAACATTATTCCACAGAGAAGATATATTCATCCCTCACATACATATAAACCAAAAAACATATTAAAACTTACTAGTTCCCTTATAAAGGTTTCACAACTTTAAAATTTTTTTACTGCGTTTTAAATCTAATCTATAATTTTACATATATATAACCACTAATAAATTGTTTTACAAAGAAAAAAGCATACATCACTCCTAAAATTTTAGTTTTCTTAACAAACAAAAAAAAAAAGCAAAACTTTGATCAAAACAAATGTTTATTATGTTAAAAAATCAATCACCTATTGATATTACTTTAAAATATTACACAAATAATAACTTTGAATAAGTTTTACATCAGAAATTATTTTCCGACAACTGTTAAACTTAAAAATCTAATCTTAAATTTATTCATCTTTGCACACTTTACAAAGAAAAGCATACATTTTAACCAAAATTTTAGTTTTCTTAACAAAAATATCTGCAGAACTTTGAAGTAAAACTATGTTTAATACATTGAAAATCAATGATCTATTACCAACACTTTGAAATATCATGCAAATGCTAACTTAGAATACTTCTAAATGAGTAAATTTTAAGGTTTGCCTAAACCAACCCCTACATAAGATAAGTGCGATTCAACGTTAGATAAGATAAGTACGTTTCGTCAATAGATAAGATTACTGGCACCTACTATTAGTCACACATTTTTCTAAAAATATTTTTTAAATTATTTTTCTAAAAAATTATTATTCAAATTAAAAGATATAAATATAATAATTAATCTTTAAATACTATATTGAACGCAGAAAAAGAGTACTCACAGTTGATGAATGGACTTTAGTCTTCTAATATATCCTCATAAAAATATTTATGAATCATTTTTAAGTTGAACTTAGCGAAAAATTCACTACTGTTATAGACACATGTGCAATAATTTTGTACAATTCAGCATATTTTTAACATAGATGTTGAAAATAGCAGCTTTGCCCACTGCACGATATTTTTCATTCTCGCTTGTGGATAAGCAACTATGCTGGCGCTGTGATAGATGGTCAATTTCGCATCCATGACATTCAAATAATTCACTGCATGCACGTATTAAACTTGTTTTTAAGACTTTGAAATAATTTTCTTTTGCAGCAAATAAGTCGCAATGATTTTTTACAACATGATCCGTTTTTATAAACTTTGTATTGTAGCATATTAGGAATGCTTTCACACAACGAACTGTTTTCAACATAACTTATAATATCGTCAGGATATTCTTCCATTTCAATATCTGCTCTCTATTTAATTTAATAGACCAGGTTTTTAATTTGTAACCAACTCCGTTTCATTAGCAAACATTTGTTGTAAGCAACATTGTTCGCCGACGTTTACACCTATTAGCTGGTTGTTACAGATGAATGATTTCTTTTATAAACAATTTTATATATTGAAATTTTATTCATTAGTTCCCACCATGTAGCGACAATCATCACTACTGCATTTTCGGTAGGGATATTGCTAAATACATCCGTGAAAAGATTCAAAGTCCTAGGTATGTCTTATCCAATTGCAACGTAAATCAACCCCTCCTTTATAATAAGCGCTTTTAAGAATTACCATCTTTGAAAAGGGAAATAACTGAATCACTTACGATTTGTTAGTAAGTGTTAAATGATTATTTTTCGTGCAATATAATTTTTCAGGAGAGATAAAAAAAAGTTACTTCTACTTTGATATATAACATTGCAGTTTTAAATATTCTACAAACGCTATGAAACATTTTGTATAGAAATTAATTACCATCTGATCTTACCTTTAAAATCTATAGTTTATGCACTTAATACATATAATTTTTTTTACTTAAAGCATATTAAAACTGAATAGTTCCCTTATAAAGGTTTCAAGACTTTAAAAATTTTTTACTTTGTTTTAAATCTAATCTATAATTTACATAGATATAACCACTAATAAATTGTTTTATATAGAAAAGCATACATCGCACGTAAAATTTTAGTTTTCTTAACAAAAACCTTTAAAAACTTTGATCGAAACGTTTATTACGTTAAAAAATCAAGCACCTATTGAATAACTTTGAACAAGTTTTACATTAGAAATTATTTTCCGACGACTGTTAAACAAAATTTATACTATAAGTTTAAGACACTTCCTAATACTTACAATTTTATCATTCTATAAAGATTATAATTTCTTTTGAATCGTTTTCAAATATTTATAATTTGTTTTAATAATAGCACAAAACTTGAATAATTTTGAATTAATTTCATATAAATTCTCTCTCATTAAAATAACATAAAAATAAGTTATGTGTTTCAAAACATGCATACAACTTATGTGAGAACACTTCAAGTTAGAAGATGTGATAGCTCCTTAAATGGAACATAATTCAGAGTTTCACACAGGTTGAGATAGTGCACATTCATTAGTAAGTTCCAATGCAATCAATATTTCGTTAAATTTCCTAAGCAGGGATTCCAAGATCGTTAAACTTAAAAAAAGTTTAAGTAAATTAATTAAGAATATCCAATTATTTTAATTATTAAAAATTATCATAGTTCAAAAAGATATGACATGATTATATTTTCATTTTTTAAATACTATTTCGAAAACGGAATAGTTTAAATGTAATTACTTTAGGATCATTCTAATGATTAGAAAAACTTTTATACCAAAAAACTAAGAAAACCTGAAAAAATATTCAACTAATCCCGGGTTTATTACATTGAAAAAGTATCATTAAAATAATCAATCATAATACGTTTAAAATAAATAATAAGTTTACGTTAATATCCATTTACGTTCAAAAATAAAGTTAAAAAACATAATAAGTTATCATCATTTATGTTTAAAACATAAATGATAAATATAAATAAAACAATAAAATATAAATTTTTAAAAATGGTTAGAAGGTCATAAACAGAAGTACTACATACCTACTTTTTTCAATCTCAAGCATTTAGCTTCTAGTACATTTTACAAGTTCAGAACCTGAACACCTTATCTCATCTATTTCCAAAGCGCCGTGCAATACCGTCTTTAGAAACCCCCTAAGTGCAATCATTAGGGGGTTTTCCAGGACTCTATTGCACGGCGCTTTGGAAATAGATGAGATAAGGTATTCAGGTTCTGAACTTGTAAAATGTACTAGAAGCTAAATGCTTGAGATTGAAAAAAGTAGGTATGTAGTACTTCTGTTTATGACCTTCTAACCATTTTTAAAAATTTATATTTTATTGTTTTATTTATATTTTATCATTTATGTTTTAAACATAAATGATGATAACTTATTATGTTTTTTAACTTTATTTTTGAACGTAAATGGATATTAACGTAAACTTATTATTTATTTTAAACGTATTATGATTGATTATTTTTAATGATACTTTTTCAATGTAATAAACCCGGGATTAGTTGAATATTTTTTCAGGTTTTCTTAGTTTTTTGGTATAAAAGTTTTTCTAATCATTAGAATGATCCTAAAGTAATTACATTTAAACTATTCCGTTTTCGAAATAGTATTTAAAAAATGAAAATATAATCATGTCATATCTTTTGAACTATGATAATTTTTAATAATTAAAATAATTGGATATTCTTAATTAATTTACTTAAACTTTTTTTAAGTTTAACGATCTTGGAATCCCTGCTTAGGAAATTTAACGAAATATTGATTGCATTGGAACTTACTAATGAATGTGCACTATCTCAACCTGTGTGAAACTCTGAATTATGTTCCATTTAAGGAGCTATCACATCTTCTAACTTGAAGTGTTCTCACATAAGTTGTATGCATGTTTTGAAACACATAACTTATTTTTATGTTATTTTAATGAGAGAGAATTTATATGAAATTAATTCAAAATTATTCAAGTTTTGTGCTATTATTAAAACAAATTATAAATATTTGAAAACGATTCAAAAGAAATTATAATCTTTATAGAATGATAAAATTGTAAGTATTAGGAAGTGTCTTAAACTTATAGTATAAATTTTGTTTAACAGTCGTCGGAAAATAATTTCTAATGTAAAACTTGTTCAAAGTTATTCAATAGGTGCTTGATTTTTTAACGTAATAAACGTTTCGATCAAAGTTTTTAAAGGTTTTTGTTAAGAAAACTAAAATTTACGTGCGATGTATGCTTTTTCTATATAAAACAATTATTAGTGGTTATATCTATGTAAAATTATAGATTAGATTTAAAACAAAGTAAAAAATTTTTAAAGTCTTGAAACCTTTATAAGGGAACTATTAAGTTTTAATATGCTTTAAGTAAAAAAAATTATATGTATTAAGTGCATAAACTATAGATTTTAAAGGTAAGATCAGATGGTAATTAATTTCTATACAAAATGTTTCATAGCGTTTGTAGAATATTTAAAACTGCAATGTTATATATCAAAGTAGAAGTAACTTTTTTTTATCTCTCCTGAAAAATTATATTGCACGAAAAATAATCATTTAACATTTACTAACAAATCGTAAGTGATTCAGTTATTTCCCTTTTCAAAGATGGTAATTCTTAAAAGCGCTTATTATAAAGGAGGGGTTGATTTACGTTGCAATTGGATAAGACATACCTAGGACTTTAAATCTTTTCACGGATGTATTTAGCAATATCCCTACCGAAAATGCAGTAGTGATGATTGTCGCTACATGGTGGGAACTAATGAATAAAATTTCAATATATAAAATTGTTTATAAAAGAAATCATTCATCTGTAACAACCAGCTAATAGGTGTAAACGTCGGCGAACAATGTTGCTTACAACAAATGTTTGCTAATGAAAACGGAGTTGGTTACAAATTAAAAACCTGGTCTATTAAATTAAATAGAGAGCAGATATTGAAAATGGAAGAATATCCTGACGATATTATAAGTTATGTTGAAAACAGTTCGTTGTGTGAAAGCATTCCTAATATGCTACAATACAAAGTTTATAAAAACGGATCATGTTGTAAAAAATCATTGCGACTTATTTGCTGCAAAAGAAAATTATTTCAAAGTCTTAAAAACAAGTTTAATACGTGCATGCAGTGAATTATTTGAATGTCATGGATGCGAAATTGACCATCTATCACAGCGCCAGCATAGTTGCTTATCCACAAGCGAGAATGAAAAATATCGTGCAGTGGGCAAAGCTGCTATTTTCAACATCTATGTTAAAAATATGCTGAATTGTACAAAATTATTGCACATGTGTCTATAACAGTAGTGAATTTTTCGCTAAGTTCAACTTAAAAATGATTCATAAATATTTTTATGAGGATATATTAGAAGACTAAAGTCCATTCATCAACTGTGAGTACTCTTTTTCTGCGTTCAATATAGTATTTAAAGATTAATTATTATATTTATATCTTTTAATTGAATAATAATTTTTTAGAAAAATAATTTAAAAAATATTTTTAGAAAATGTGTGACTAATAGTAGGTGCCAGTAATCTTATCTATTGACGAAACGTACTTATCTTATCTAACGTTGAATCGCACTTATCTTATGTAGGGGTTGGTTTAGGCAAACCTTAAAATTTACTCATTTAGAAGTTATTCTAAGTTAGCATTTGCATGATATTTCAAAGTGTTGGTAATAGATCATTGATTTTCAATGTATTAAACATAGTTTTACTTCAAAGTTCTGCAGATATTTTTGTTAAGAAAACTAAAATTTTGGTTAAAATGTATGCTTTTCTTTGTAAAGTGTGCAAAGATGAATAAATTTAAGATTAGATTTTTAAGTTTAACAGTTGTCGGAAAATAATTTCTGATGTAAAACTTATTCAAAGTTATTATTTGTGTAATATTTTTAAGTAATATCAATAGGTGATTGATTTTTTAACATAATAAACATTTGTTTTGATCAAAGTTTTGCTTTTTTTTTTGTTTGTTAAGAAAACTAAAATTTTAGGAGTGATGTATGCTTTTTTCTTTGTAAAACAATTTATTAGTGGTTATATATATGTAAAATTATAGATTAGATTTAAAACGCAGTAAAAAAAATTTTAAAGTTGTGAAACCTTTATAAGGGAACTAGTAAGTTTTAATATGTTTTTGGTTTATATGTATGTGAGGGATGAATATATCTTCTCTGTGGAATAATGTTTATATGTATGTGCGGGATAAATATAATATCTTTTTATGCAGTTAAAGCTTGTTTTTGTAAAAAATTATATGAATTAAGTGCATAAACTATAGATTTTAAAGGTAAGATCAAATGGTAATTATTTTCTATACAAAATGTTTCATAGCGTTTGCAGAATATTTAAAACTGTAATGTTATATATCAAGCGACGATGGTAGAAACAATCTTATAATTTAAGTTCAATACAAATTTAACATCTTCTATTGTATATATAATAATATGTTTTAAAGTTTTGAATCATATATTTTATAATTATTTTTAATAATTACTGTTTGGGGTTAAAACATCTAAGTTAATATATGTTTGATGTTCATTTAATATTAAAACTTTATTAAATACTTCTATTAACCTTTAATGAAATGCTTACTACTAATAGACTAATATCAGTGGAATTTAACATTATCGCAATTTAGATAATCGTTGAAAGTATGTTAGGTTTAAAATCATATATTAATAGTCTACATTTCTGGATAAAATATAATATTTAGGATTAAAACGTGTAAATTTTATCTTTCAAGTCTTTACCTCTATAAAATGTTTTTAATTTTAGTAAGCGTCTTAACTTATAATATAGTTTCAAAGTTGAAAAAACGTTTAAGGTTTGAAATATATTCAAACTGTACATAAACTATATAAAGATACTTAAATTGGTGCATATATTTTTAAGTTTCAGGTTCTAGATGTAATTGTATAATTTAAAGTCTTCATGTTTGCATATACCCCCTACTGTTGTAGGATTCAAACCATGATTCATTTAATTCTAAAATGAACTCTTGTAAATATCTTCTAAACATGATAAAGTCTGTATTATTTCAGATAATGTAAGAATCTTCTCTATTAACATTGTGAGATAAATTTGTTACCTTCTCTTGCAGATTTAATAGTATGGATTGGTATGGTATGTGTATTTAATTTAAATAATTATCTAGATTGAATCATATTTCAGTTTTTATTTCTAATATTAAAAGGAAAAAATAACTCTACTGGGGAATTCCCGCTTTGTTTAAATAATTTTATGTCTAAAAATATCCCTTGTTAGCTTTCATGGAATGCCTTTCAAGGTAAGATTAAATAATAATTTTTCTATACTAAATGTTACAATGGATTCAAAGCTCTATCTAAATTATATTATACTGCAAAGTAATATTCTTAAGAAAAATTATAGATATTTTAAACTTAACGCTTGTTGTAAAATAATTTCATGTGTAAAAATATCAAGTAAAAGAAAAAAAAATATTCGTTTTAGCCTATCTATGTAAAAATTTCTTATTATTTTGTATTATTTTGTGAATGTATCTATGTAAAATTATATATCACGTTAAAAAACATAGCAAAACAATTTAAAGTCTTGAAAATAAGCCCTTCGACTAGAAATATTTAAAGTTTTGAAAAATATACTCAAAACCATGTATTAATTTTCTAAGTTTCATTTTAATCAATAGATGACGTTATATTTATTTTTGATAATTAATTCTAGTAAATTCATAAAAATATTCGCTCTGTTATAGAATATAATTCAATGAACTTTTTGATAATAATGTAGACTATTGCAGTATGCATATGTCGACAATTAAAAAATTTTTTTAGCGTAAATTTAATATCTTCTCTTGTAGATTTAATAGTATGGATTGGTAGTTATGTGTATTTAATTTAAATATTATCTAGATTGAATCATATTTCAGTTTTTATTTCTAATATTAAAAGGAAAAAATAACTCTACTGGGGAATTCCCGCTTTGTTTAAATAATTTTATGTCTAAAAATATCCCTTGTTAGCTTTCATGGAATGATTTTCAAGGTAAGATCAAATAATAATTTTTTCTATACTAAATGTTACAATGGCTTCAAAGCTCTATCTAAATTATATTATACTGTAAAGTAATATTCTTAAGAAAAATTAAAGATATTTAAACTTAACGGTTGTCTTAAATAATTTCATGTGTAAAAATATTCCTTGTTAGCTTTCATGGAATGTTTTTCAAGGTAGGATCAAATAATAATAATTTTTTCTTGTACTAAATGTTACAATGATTTCAAAGCTCTATCTAAATTATATTATACTGCAAAGTAATATTCTTAAGAAAAATTATAGATATTTTAAACTTAACGCTTGTTGTAAAATAATTTCATGTGTAAAAATATCAAGTAAAAGAAAAAAAATATTCGTTTTAACCTATCTATGTAAAATTTCTTATTATTTTGTATTATTTTGCGAATGTATCTATGTAAAATTATATATCACGTTAAAAAACATAGCAAAACAATTTTAAAGTCCTGAAAATAAGCCCTTCGACTAAAAATATTTAAAGTTTTGAAAAATATACTCAAAACCATGTATTAAATTTTCTAAGTTTCATTTTAATTAATAGATGACGTTATATTTATTTTTGATAATTAATTCTAGTAAATTCATAAAAATATTCGCTCTGTTATAGAATATAATTCAATGAACTTTTGATAATAATGTAGACTATTGCAGTATGCATATGTCGACAATTAAAAAATTTTTTAGCGTAAATTTAATATCTTCTCTTGTAGATTTAATAGTATGGATTGGTAAGTTATGTGTATTTAATTTAAATAATTATCTAGATTGAATCATATTTCAGTTTTTATTCTAATATTAAAAGGAAAAAATAACTCTACTGGGGAATTCCGCTTTGTTTAAATAATTTTATGTCTAAAAATATCCCTTGTTAGCTTTTCATGGAATGATTTTCAAGGTAAGATCAAATAATAATTTTTTCTATACTAAATGTTACAATGGTTTCAAAGCTCTATCTAAATTATATTATACTGTAAAGTAATATTCTTAAGAAAAATTAAAGATATTTAAACTTAACGGTTGTCTTAAATAATTTCATGTGTAAAAATATTCCTTGTTAGCTTTCATGGAATGTTTTTCAAGGTAGGATCAAATAATAATAATTTTTTCTGTACTAAATGTTACAATGGTTTCAAAGCTCTATCTAAATTATATTATACTGCAAAGTAATATTCTTAAGAAAAATTATAGATATTTTAACTTAACGCTTGTTGTAAAATAATTTCATGTGTAAAAATATCAAGTAAAAGAAAAAAATATTCGTTTTAACCTATCTATGTAAAAATTTCTTATTATTTTGTATTATTTTGCGAATGTATCTATGTAAAATTATATATCACGTTAAAAAACATAGCAAAACAATTTTAAAGTCCTGAAATAAGCCCTTCGACTAAAAATATTTAAAGTTTTGAAAATATACTCAAAACCATGTATTAAATTTCTAAGTTTCATTTTAATTAATAGATGACGTTATATTTATTTTTGATAATTAATTCTAGTAATTCATAAAAATATTCTCTCTGTTATAGAATATATTCAATGAACTTTTTGATAATAATGTAGACTATTGCAGTATGTATATGTCGACAATTAAAAAAAATTTTTAGGCGTAAATTTAATATCTTCTCTTGTAGATTTAATAGTATGGATTGGTATGTTATGTGTATTTAATTTAAATAATTATCTAGATTGAATCATATTTCAGTTTTTATTTCTAATATTAAAAGGAAAAAATAACTCTACTGGGAATTCCCGCTTTGTTTAAATAATTTATGTCTAAAAATATCCCTTGTTAGCTTTCATGGAATGATTTTCAAGGTAAGATCAAATAATAATTTTTCTATACTAAATGTTACAATGGTTTCAAAGCTCTATCTAAATTATATTATACGGTAAAGTAATATTCTTAAGAAAAATTAAGATATTTTAAACTTAACGGTTGTCTTAAATAATTTCATGTGTAAAATATCCCTTGTTAGCTTTCATGGAATGATTTTCAGGTAAGATCAAATAATAATTTTTTCTATACTAAATGTTACAATGGTTTCAAAGCTCTATCTAATTATATTATACTGCAAAGTAATATTCTTAAGAAAAATTAAAGATATTTTAAACTTAACGGTTGTCGTAAATAATTTCATGTGTAAAATATCCCTTGTTAGCTTTCATGGAATGTTTTTTTCAATGTTCAAATAATATTTCTCATTTTTTTTCATGCTAGTATGGAATGTTCTGTAATAAATACTTTTTCCAAACTATTAAATTGATAATATGTTTTAAGTTTAAAAACCTAATAAAAAAAATTTAAAGTAAAAGAAAAAAATATTCGTTTTAGCCCTATCTATGTACAAATTTATTATTATTTTGTATTATTTAGCGAATGTATCTATGTAAAATTATATATCACGTTAAAAAACATAGCAAAACAATTTTAATGTCCCGAAATAAGCCCTTTTTTTTGAACTACTAAGTTGATAATATATATTTTAAGTTAGAATTCGACTAAAATATTTAAAGTTTTGAAAAATATACTCAAAACCTTGTATTAAATTTTCTAAGTTTCATTTTAAACAATAGATGACGTTATATTTATTTTTGATAATTAATTCTAGTAAATTCATAAAAATATCTCTCTGTTATAGAATATAATTCACTGAACTTCCGACGATTCATAGCGTACGGTATTACGTCGCTAAAAGTAGTCAGGTAATATTTCCTTAACGGGTTCAATTCCCATGGAAAATACTTTTAAAAAAAATTCTAGTCCCAAAAATGTAGTTCCCTATTTTACCAGCAGATGGCAGCACTGAAAAAAATATGCCCTGACCTCCAATCCTTGTACGAAATTTAGTTCCCCTATTTAACCGATAGGTGCGCTCCGCAGAGCACCTACTCCCTCTAAGATTCTGCTGAACTACAAGGTTCCACTCTTTCCCGCTAGGGGGCGATAGCAGCGCTGCCCTCTCCTGATTGGTCCAAATCGACCGCCAGGTGGCCAGCTGCACTCTGATTGGTCCACGTCACTCAGTTAGCTCCGCCCATTTTAAGCTCCTCCCCTTAATCCTGCCCCGAAACTCTCATTTTTATACTACTTATATATATATATATATATATATATATATATATATATATATATATATATATATATATATATATATATATATTACATCAATTGTAAACATTGATCGTCGTATTTATTACACACACACACACACACACACACATATATATATATATATATTTGGCATTAATTGCATACATTGACGTTGTATTTAATTTGAATGCACTCCGTGGCGAAGTGCGGGTTTCAGTTAGTATAATATATATATATAAAGTATTTACTTACTTAACGACTACTCATTGACCAACACCATGCACACACCAAATCTCACACTGAACTGAGTGCCTTATGTATACGCCTTATGTATGAGCGCAACGACAATTAAAAAGGTATACAAATGGCAGGATTTTAAAATTCAAAAGTTCTATGATGCGAGAGAAAAAAGTAAATATAAACAAGGAGCAATTTCGCTCACGCGATCTAGCTGTAGAGGAAATGTTCACGTAGCTCGCGTACGTTCACTTAAGACGTTTCACTAGACTTAACATGGGAACTTTGTCAATCCACCACGGACCAAACCGTTTCCCTCAATCTCATTTTCTCTTAACACGACTGGCTCATCCAGTGACGTGATCATGTTTTAATCTTACTGGGGGGGGGGGGGACGAGCGACTGGAAAGCATAAAAATGTTTTAATATAAATTCAATAAAATCTATTAGGTGATTATAAAAAAATTATTTAAATAATAAAATCCGATTTTCCTTTCTTTTATCAAAGCTCTTGCATGACTTCAGCCGTGGTTGCAATGATCTCTGTGTATATAGCGAAGAAGTCCGTTGAATCGTGTATTGTGTCATGGTATATCTTAAATAGGTTTTTTAAAAACGCGTAAAGTTGAAAATTTCCTTTCATGTTATTACCGAAAGCATTGCAAATATTTTGACAAGTTGTAGATGCTAGGATATAACATTTTGTCACACTTAGAAAGTGCATCAACGGTATTTTTAAATTGAGCTATTGCAAACAGTTTTTCCAAATATTTTATAACACAATTTGAATTCGGAGTTCACAACTACTGGATGTGTAGAAGGCAAAGTGTGGGGCATAACATTCCCTCAACTGACGAGACTCTTCCATTGCACTTGCTGTTGAGTATTTTTTCCATTTCGTAGAAGAATAAAAAAAAAATATTACAAATGTTGCGGTATCGAGATAAACGTTCATGAAGTTGATTCATATTTGGTCAAAAATGGAATAAAAACAGTTCTCTTTAAATATCGGCTGGAAAATTGGACCTTGATATTAGTAATTCTTCAGAGATGGAAAGTTTAAGTTTCAAGTTCTAAACCATGCTTTTCAATAAACTCAATACAAAACAGCACAGAATACGAACGTTGAGTAACCGATTTGAGGGCTACACGTTACGCATCGCTTACGACCTATGACTGAAGCATCCGAAGTGATCGTCAGAAGTGATCATCTGAAGTGACAACCCCGTGATCTCCGGTAGCCCGAGTACTATTTCGTTCGTCTAGTGTTCATAGCGGCAAAAATACCCGAGAGCTGTAGGATACTCCTACCTCATGTGACCGCTCATTCATAAATAGTTTAGAAACAGAAGACACCGACCATGCAAAAATTTAAAGCAAAGAATTTTCAATAGAAAAAGATTTTTGGGAATATTTTCTCAGGTTTTTCCCGTTTTCTTTGAGGGGGGGGGGGGGTCAGGACCCTTACCCCTCCCCCCTCTGGGTGTGCCACTGGCCACATCTATACGGCAAGACCTTTATTCTGATACCTCAACTCTATTTTTACGTTCAGCCGTTCTCTCAAGATAGGTCTCCTTGAAAAAAAACCTTATAGAAATAATATATAGACTAGAGGCTCCGTTCTCGAAATCGAGCCATTTTATTCATTTTAGGAATAACAAAGATTTTTTAAACTTAACTGAGTGCAATGCTTATTGAACTTTAACATTTCAGTCTTTGCATCTAATTTATCAATTTTAACTGATTGCCACGGGCGTTCAAACTGAACAGCCAAGCGGCTTCTCAGAGATTTTCAACTTTGGACACAGACACCTCCTCCATAAGTGTGGTTCTTCAGGTTCCTAAACATCGGGAAAAAGATTTTGTTTAGTTTTAATGAAGCAACTTGGTGGCAAATCGTGTTGTTGGCAAAACTGTGATGGCACCCTGTTAGACTTCTCATCGGCGCAAAGTGGGGAATGCGTTTTTTCCAGCTTGAATTTGTTGATAGAAGAGTATTGCTATTATTAGTATAGTAGAAACCCGGCGAAATTCATGGTTAAATTATTTGAAAAGGACGAAACGCATATCGAGTAACAAGGTAAACTTTAGATGACTGAAAAAAAGGTTAAAATAATTCAAAAACCTCCATTTTGATACCTCAACCTTTATTTTTATGTTCATCCGTTCTCTGAAAATAAGTCTCTAAGCAAAAGAACCCTCATAGAACTAATATGTAGGTGAAGTATTTACTTACTATAAGACTGATCATAGAACACCATGAGCACTTCAAATGTGACACTAAAATGAGCGCCTGATGTAGATACGGGCAATGGTAATTGAAAATAAATTACAAATGGCATGTATTTTTTTTTAATTTAAAAGTTCAGTGTGAGAGCAATAAAAGCAAATGTAAACAAAGAAGTTATCGCGCACGCTTTTCCCATAGACTTTATATGGTAACTTTGCCTGGTAACTCCGCCCCGCTTGAACCCTTGCTCCAATCACATTTTTCTCTTCGACTGGCACATCTACACGGCAAGAGCTTTATTCTGATATCCAATCATAGTTTTACGTTCAGTAATTCTCTCAAAATAGTTCTTCATATAAAAAACCTTATAGAAATAATATATAGATTCTAAATACCATATTATAATTATTTACCAAGTATTCAGCTGAGAAAGAGGTCCTGAAAATTAACGCATTATATGCACTGACATTTCTGTTGAGGGATTTCAGAGAGGTGGGTGGGTAAAGTGATATTCCTTTTAGTTTATTTTCTATTTTATCCGCTTTCATTTAGCGTTCATATATTTATTAAATTGTATGTAAATATAAATACAGTAATTTCTGCTTTGAGTTTCCCTTTCCAGGAAAATTAAAAATAACCTATTTCAAAATTGAACCTGGACAGTAAACAGAAAAACAAAATTAATGGTTCTAGACTAAAAAAGATATATTTTTTAATCAAAGAAAACCTATGCCATAAACAAATGTCAGTGGAATGGCGTTAGGAAATTAGGAACAGAGTCACAGAACGTAGAGTAAGAAACTAAAGAGTAAATCAATTTTAACATTGAACGGCTACAAATAGATAGTGAACTCTAAAATTTATTTTTTTAAATGTCAAGGGGTTTACCTTTAGAATCTTCACTTTTTAATTTCCTTGAAAATTGCAAAAATGTACATGCCTAGATGTAATTTTTATATGGGAATTGACAACTCACCTAGCTTTGAAATTCGAATGCTTTAAGCTTACTTTCGCAACGAATAGATTCCCATAACCTCATATCATACAAAAATCAAACGGCTACAAACAGAAATGGAACACTAAAGTTATTTTAAACATTAAGAAGTTTACCTTTCAAATTTTCACCTTTTAATTTCCCCTATTTGGAATATTTACTTGTCTAGATTTCATTTGGGGAATAACAACAGTTGCCTACGAAATTCAAATCCTTTGTGTTCGCAAGGAATAGTTTCACATTACCTCGTATCAGATATTGGCGTGTCAAATATATATGCATAAACAAAAAGAGATGTCCTGGAAATGCAACTTTCGAAGTTAGGGCCTTTAAAATATTAGTTAAACTATAGTTATTGAGGTCATAAATACCATAAACTGAAGTCATTTCAACTGAATTTATGTTCTTGAATGCCAATGCTCATATCATCAAGTACTCTGGGGATTATACAAAAAGTGAAATATTTTCCTGTGCCTCTGCCCATCCTGCGCAGTATCACAAAATAATGAACTGGGCCCTCAAAGTACTGAGAGGAGGTCTGGTTCATTGAAATATGGAGGTCTTTTACCAAGACTTAAAGATGCTAAGAAAGGATACAAATTAAATTTTCTGTAAAATATTTATTGAACAGTTAACAGTAATTAAAACTAACTTTCAACTTTGTGAATTTAAATGATAAACAAAAAATAGCTCATATTTTATACTACAATACACATGAAATAAAGTACGTTGATTAATTTTTTTTAACAAATACTTTAAGGGCTTTCCTTTTTGAAGTTTTCATGCAATTCTTAGGCGTATTCCTTGCAGTATATATCTTTCCGTAAACTTCCCCACAATATCGAAATTTTATATTTGTTGCTTTAATCCATCAGTCTTTCCTGAGACATTAAAATGAGAATGACGTTTTCATTTCATTTAAAATTACTACAATCTCTCTCAGCTGACTGGAAAACAAGAAAACATAAAAACATTTTGAGAAGTGTAAATTAGAAAAAAAAATCCTATTCATGCAGGGTTTAGAACAAAAGGGAGCTAATTAACTGATATTATGTAAAATTTGTTTTAAAAGTCTTTTATCAGAAACTGATCCGAATTTGACTTTTAACGAAAAAATTCATTATTAGAAATTTTTTTATTCAATTTTTATAATACATCCCTATAATTTGTCTATTTTAGTTATCTATATATAAAAAACAGTTCCGTAACTGACTGACTCACTGACTGACATACAATGCACAGACCAACCGCTGGACCTAAAGGGCTGAAATTTTGCATGTGATTTCTTTATAGTGTAGGGGTGCACTAAGAAGATTTTTGAAAAAATCTTCTTAGACTTTTTTAAATTAAATTTTTAAGCTGTTTTAGTAACTTTTTTTAAGTTTGCATTCAAAATAATAATTTGAGGGGTATAAAATTTATATCACAAGAAAGATCATAAAAATTCCTTTAAAATGAAATCTTTTTTCCAATCTTTACCTCCATTTTCTGATTTTGGTGAATTTTTAAAGATTAATTTATAGAAATTTAATTTATTAAATGCTGATAACGTGATTTCTTTTTCTGGTACTTTAAATAAATTTATCGTCACGTGCATAACAACTAAATAGACAATTTTTTTTTCATGCTAATGCGGTGTACGATGGACGTTATCCAAAAAAAAATATTAAATTACAATAAAAGATATTATGTTCCTCAAACTGTACTATATTAACTCTACTATATTCTTTAGTATGTTCTATTAGAGTTAATTTGAATATTTCTTCTACATTATTTTGTCTATAAAAATTCTCTTACGATTTTTTAATAAATATATTCTTTGTTTTTTTACATCAATTGCATACATTGATCGTTGTTTTATCTATATAGATATATATATATATATATATATATATATATTATATATATATATATATATATTTATTACTTTGGCATTAATTGCATACATTGACCGTGTATTTAATTGAATGTACTCCGTAGCGAAGTGCGGGTTTTCAGCTAGTTTAACATATAAATATAAATCGAATTTTTGCAAAAGAACCTTTAAAATCCAAGTACCAAATAGGTTGATAGATGAACATTTGGAATCATGTTGGAGACTCTGAAGAGTAGAACAAATAATGCAAATTCCGAAGAATTTAGGAAGCCGAAAATAAAATAATTACATTTGAATATTTTTTTTAGTTGTGTAAATAAATTAAGTCTTTCTATGCATATTTAGTTTTCTTAGCAGCAAACGTTGTAAAAGGTAGCAAAATTTTAACTTTGGAAAAAAATTATTTTTAATTATTAATTACTATTTTTTATTATTATTAAACCGCTTTTAGAGCAACTGAACTGCGAGTGAGGAGTTATCATTTTTTAAGTATCAATTTAAATATAGGTATTATATAATATTGAAATTAATTGATTTTTTCCTTTTAGTTAAACCTTGAATTCAAAAGATATTAAATGATATTTAAA
Organism: Dolomedes plantarius; assembly: GCA_907164885.2. Taxonomy (NCBI): domain Eukaryota; kingdom Metazoa; phylum Arthropoda; class Arachnida; order Araneae; family Dolomedidae; genus Dolomedes; species Dolomedes plantarius. The sequence continues at coordinate 86,675,215 of OU015500.1, read as the reverse complement.
CTTGTGGAACTTACAAAAATGAAATACGGGACGTTATATATATATATATATATATTATATATATATATATATATATATATAGGGCAAAATGAGTAAAATTTTGATTCCAAAATACGTAAATGCTGGGTAAAAATTAGTTTTATGCATTGTCTTAGTTAGTTTAAACAGACTGACTAGATCATGGTACTCGTCTTTCTGTTCTTAAACTCTATTTTGTGGCAGATATGGGAAGTTTTGCATGTTATAATATGTATGACGTTGATTCTATTTTTCCACTTATCCTATTAACATACATTTCATCATCTGTCGGCGTCGTTCTCCTCTTTCTTCTAATTGAGATCCAGAAAGTCCCGGCTACCATTTAAAAAGATAAAATTCTCAAGAGCACAGTCTTTCATATTGTCCCTGTTTAAGGGAAGGGAGTGACATATTTTTAAAAAATTTTAACCTGGAATAATTTTTCTCGCCTTTAAAACAGTCGCTGCTTTAATAGATAGTTATAATATTGATTTAAGTATGATTTTTCTTTTTCTAAAAATATACAAAAATTTGCAGGCATTTTGATGACTCCCTTAAGAGGTAATGGATTTGAAATTCTGCCTTTCATGAGGGTAAACGTTCTATCGCCCCAAATTCTACAGCCTCAGAAATATTACCCGTATTCTCTTAACATGGAAAAATTTTCATATTCATTTTTATACACCAGGTTATTTTGAATCCTTATCAAAATGACTTCTTTTAGTAACTCTAATTATAAACCTGGCAAGCGATAAAAATTTCCGGCCAGAAATGCTGATTTTAGCGAATGTTCCAAGTAAAAATCACTGTGCAGCACGAACGACAGCGAGGTTGTTATGCCAGCAAAAACGACACAGCAATGATGTCTAATGGCAGTGCACGTCGTGATGACATACCCACATTCCAGTAACGTGTGTGCACCTTGGCAGAAACGTCCACTCTAACTTCCGAATCTTGTAGTCCCTCCTCTGACTTCCGGATGCAAACATTTCCTGCTGTCGTCATACCCTTCATTTTTCCATATACTCCAGATTTAGTCTAAATTACTTTGAGAATTGTAAGCAGAGTGTTCTGAGAACACTTCCTTTTTTTCAACAGCCCAAAGCAATGATTATTGGCAATTCTAAGTTCTGGTAAACATAGGTGAATACATAATTCTTGCTTCTTCAGATGAAACAATTTGTTAATATTGCCACTTCATATCTAAATAGATGACTAAACTGTTTATTTTAGGTATATAAATCCGAAATGATTTCATTTATTTTATTTTTGTATAGTTTCCGTATTTTAGGGCAGTGGTCCCCAACCCCCGGGCCGCGGACCGGTAGAGGTCCATGGATCGAATAGTACCGGCCGCCCAGGAACATTAAATTATTTCCATTTATTTACTGTGTGTATTTCTCTCGGGTTAGTGCGACTTTGTCGGGTTTTTGCAAATTTAACCTTTTACTTAGAAACAAAAGAAATCTTATAACTATTTTAAATTAGTTATTGTTTATTAAACCTTTCAAGATTATGAATTAAAATTGCAGTTCATAGCCCCCCTCAGCGGGCGCGGTAAAATTATCAATGTTCACCGGTCCGCGATGGATTAAAAGGGTGGGGAACACTGTTTTAGGGGAATGATACCGATGTTTAAAAACAATGGTCAGAAACTCATGTAGGATTTTGGCAATTATGTCTTTACAAATCTTCAATTTTAAGTCCATTTGAAATCGTTTAGATCATAAATTTACCTTCTATTTCAATGAAAGGAGATCCCCAAAAGCAATTAAAACAGATCGTGACAGTTTTTGAATCACACAAGTTTCTAAACGATGAGGAACATCATCCTACTGAGTCAATTGACCATGATCTAACGTTTACTGATAAATTATGCATTTGTCACGATATTCTGGTTCAGACTTATTTTTTGAAAAGTTGTTATGATGGAAGATAATTCCTTTCTTATTGCTTTTAACTACTGGGACAAAAGTCTGAGTTACCAATATAGTGATAAGTATTTTGTTCGTGCTAATCGAAATGATTTGAACTTTGCGTCTTGAATTTTCTTTCAGATACACGTACACCTGATATATGTATATTTTCTGTAAAATTTTAACGACATATAACCTGGAAAAAAAATTTTTCACTTTGAAACTTTGGTACTAAGCTAAATTCATTTGATAAACAGAAATATTTAATGATAAATCATTTAGACATGAATATTGTATTACATTGTGGTTTAAGGACATCAGATGAAGATTTGACTTAATTATTTTCTCCAGTAAATGATATTGAAAATCCCTAGTAAAATATTTCACACATTGCCCTAGAAAAGGCAGTCAGAGATGCTGGCATGAGAGATGAGATACAATAATATTCAAAACGTCACTCCAGGAGCTTGCATTTGCAGATAATCTTGATATCATTGGGGGATCTCCAGAGGCGTAGCTTGCTTCTAACTTTTTTTTTTTTTTTTTGGGGGGGGGGGGCACGGAATTGAATTCAGTTGGCCTCCTCAGCGCATTGAATGCCGATGGTCCTTAAAATATGAAATATTATGATTTTTTTTTCAATTGCAGAACAGGTAGAAATTGATGTTTGAGGTAGTATTCACAAGTTATACAATGAGAAAAATAAATATGATATAAATAAAATGAGAAAAAAATATAGCGTCGAATTTTTGTTATGGATCATAATCATTGTTAAAAACTATGTTAAGGCTAAGACATAATCGGAATCTTCAGTTTCACTGTTTGAAAAAGCGGGAAAAAACCAACTTCTTAAAAGTTTTCCTGCAATTTTCCGACTTTAACTAAACTTCTATTAACGTTTTAATTCATTTCAAGTTAAGTTGGGGGGGGGGCATGTGCCCCCCCCGTGCCTGCCAGACCGCTACACCTAGGGGACCTCAAAGAGCTGTTAGGGAGACCTTTGTCCTTCTAGACCAGGAATACTCAAACTGCGGCCCACAAGCTTTTATTATGCGGCCCGAAACAATTCACACTCATTATCAGGCAGATGCTTTTTGTGAACATAATTTTGAGAATGACTGCCTGAAAAATACAAAACTATAGAAAAATGTCTCCCCTTCTGCTCACGTTGTTCGCATAAATGTATGTTGTGAATCACCCAATTCTAAAATGAAATATGCGAAGAACTTATTATCGATATCGACTTACTGATTTTGATGGCGTATTGAGAGTAGCGTGTAGCAAGTATAAACTTGATTAGTCTAAAATAGTCAAAAGTTTGTGTCAACATAAACATAATCACACTCATTTTTAAATAAACGTTTGAATTCATTTAGGTTTTGAGTTTCATTTTCTACATTATTATATTATGAAGTGTAGTGTACTATTTTTGCGGCACGCTTAACCTAGCAAACATATGCATGTGGCCCGAGAGAAAAAAAGATTGAGTAAGGCTGGCCTAGATACTGCTGCTCAAAGATATTGGTCTTGCATAGACAAAAAACAAAATTAAATAAATGGAATTCTCTAACACACCTAAAAACTATAGCTCATTATGTATCAATGGCTATACTTTTGAAGCTATAGAACAATTTAGTATCATGGGCACAGTAAACTGATAACAGACTAGCAGTGGACTAGCAGTGGTTCTGTGCTGCCATGGATTAAAACCACAATTACGATCTAAACTTCTGAGTTTTCAAACGAAGATAAATATTTATAACACACTCCTCCGAACTGTCATCCTGAATGGGAGTGAATCTGGGCTCTTAACCAAGCTGTAAAGAACTAAGTACACATTTTTAAAAGGAAACACTCCTGTGAAATCTTGTACCTCAATACGAAATGGATTACGTGGAACAAGGTATAACTCTGAACTGTATAGAACTGACAAAAGAGCCCGATACCTTAGAGGTAATTAAATTGGAAGCATTAGGTGGATGGGGCTCTTATGGAGATCACAGGACCCAATCTCCTAAAAAAAAACTCTACCTTCAGAAAGGCAGAAGTTTCTAGAAAGATAGGAGGAGAATTTCTCTTCGGGCAGATGGTATTACAGCGTAGCGTTACCACTGGAAAGAACGATCATGGACTGTTAGTAAAATTATGACGAAAACCTCCTTTAATATTAGAAAAAAAAATAAAATAAAAAGCGTTGAAAAAAAAAGTGATTAAAAGAAATATTGAAGCAAATATTCTGTGTCATTGGATTTAAAGAGAAGAGGGAATGTGAGGAATGTAATAAAAAAGGCAGAGTTTCTGACTTTGCCTGTACAGTAAGTTCAGTTGCTAGATTATCGACCTCGAAGTCCTCAGTCCTGGATCCGGTAGCCACAAGATAGTGCAATAATTGTTCTTTGATCGTGGAAATATATCCTGTAAGTATAAACTTTATCTAAGGTAAAAGGGGCTTGACGTATATTCTTGTTCCGTGAAAAGCCGACGAGAGATGAACGTAACGACATTCCCGGTGGGTGTTTCATAGGAAGTCCTCGACTGCCATGTTGGCCGCATCCAGTGAAATGGAATGTAAAGACAATTAGCCAAAACTACGATTAAAACCCGGGTTTCCTAACCTCTAAGCCGGTATTCTTCCAAATAAACAATCCACAACGCGAGAAACTCGTATTTTCCCCATTCATTCTGAGAATTGTTGACAAGGAATGTGGGCTTTGCATTTTAAAATTATCTTTTTACGGCGGTTTTGGACATTTTTGAAGTAATAGTATACGTTATATGCTTCCTAACGGTGTGTTATCGTTAATACTCATCCGTCCCTTAAAGTATGTATTATTAATTAGTTCGAAACTAATTGCCAATTTAATTTTTTTGCGTATTTTAAGGAAACTATGCACTTCTATTACATGTATTCCATAAGTTTCATATAAGTAGTTTCTATAGAACTCGTGTATTGAACTCATGCGAGCTGAAAAATAACTGCCTTATAATTGAAGTCATTAAGAATAATAGGGAGATAAGGTCTAATCTATAGGATTAATGTTCTGCTTTTACTGAAATTCAGTGGAATCGAGGAACTCCTTTAAAATTGAAGAATTAGTACACGATGATACTACTAAAAATACTAAATAAATTTCGTTACTAAATAATATCGATCATATGCAGTTTTTAAGCTCTTACGAAATCTGTACTATAGAGGGGTAATTTTTCCCTGTAAAAAACTAATCGAAATCGATATCAAGTCGAACAAAGTACAGTTATTATTATAATCATTATTATTCAACTGACGTCATATTTATATCGAGCAATCACATGGCATTTTAGGTGTCCTCACAATATTAAATTTTTTTCTGAAAAAAATGTTTATTGTGTCACCAAAGCAAAAGCTTTAATAAAAGAAATAAAATAGATTTATTTTCTATGAGTCATTAATTCGAATATTAGATTAAGGATCCCCCGTGTTTTTTCCACATTTTTTTCATTTTAGGCCATCATGGACAGTTATGGAAAAAATCAATTATTTCAGTATTTTTTTCAATATTTTAAATTTCTTATTAACGAAACAATGTTGCTGATAATATTGTTGGGCTGTGCAATATTGCCTAATATTGCACAGTCATTCAACAATATTCCAATATATCTAATATTGCACAATATTATGTGCTGTGCAATATTATCTAATATTGCACAGAATAGGGAAATAAAGCTATTCAGGGAGATAATTAATATTGCACGAATGAAAATCATCTTACGCAAAAGGAAAGTGGTTAAGAATTGCAGGATTCATCCCGGAACTCGGCGGATAGAAGCAATTTCCATTCCCGGTCACTGGAATAAATACCTAGAGAAGTTTCAATTTGCCTTCAAGTGGCATTTGACATCTTACTATAACGTAAAGCCTCCTAATAATAATCCAAATATTCTTTGACTTTCCCTCTGGAAGGTAAGTGCTTGACATACAAAATCTTTTTATGCAGACGATTCTTTTAATATGATTTATTTATTAAATTTATTACTTTTAGATTCGACCATTAAACTTAGTAATTCTTATTATAATTACATTTAGTTTTTGAGAGATGAAATATCTAAAGTTTTCATCTGAAGAATTTTTTGCTGTCACTCTTGAACCTGTAGTACAGTAAAACCTCGTTTATCCGGCCCTAGTTGATCCGGATCAGATTCGTAGACATTATTTTTATTTAATGTTGTTATTTTTTATTTAATTAGATAATAATTTTTAACTATGATAGCAAGAACGTAAGTACGAGTACGCCAAATATTCGCTTTTTAGTTGATTCAATGCACAACTCCTGCATAGATTGTGCAATAAATTATGGCAATAAAACACTTTTGTTGAGTTTCAGAAAGCTTTACTAGACTTACCGATTCTTGTTAAGAAATTATGTGAAAAGTCCTTTTTATATTTTTTAATGTCTTGTAAACAATACTGTGTAATTTGTTACAAAACATAGTTTTTTTATCGTAATAAACGGTCTGCTTAGTTAAGGATTTTGTTTTGCTTATTACCAAAATTACCTGGATAATCCGGATTTTCGATTGTCCGGATTGCCTATGGTCCCAGTTAGTCCGGATTAACGAGGTTTTACTGTACTCAAAGCTTGAAAACTGATTGAATTAATGAACTGAAATAGTGTTATAATGTGTATAGTTATGATGCTACCACATCCATCTCTGGGGGAACCACTTTGCTAACATCAATATCTCTGTACGAAGTTCCTTTGCAGCCTTAAAATTTTATAAATTGTGCTATTTTCAAGTTTTGTATATCGGTAATTGCACCCAACCAAACGATATTATAAACAGGGTAATTTGTTGAAACTTCTGGCATTTGAATCTCATTGTTATCCTAGCCATACTTAAACAGTGCTATTTTAAACGAGCGAGCTAACTATGTTATTAATATATTTAATGAAACATAAATTGTCGTACCTTTTTTAATATATTGTAACACATACACATATATATGTCTGAGTATATATATATATAATATATATATATATATATATATATGCTGTTTATTAAGTTTTTAAATTATACGTCTTGTTGTATTACTTATTTATTGCATAAGAAAAAAAAATTGAGAATTATTTTATTCAGGAATGATTTCGAGATGAATGTGCAATTTACTATTCATAAATGGTAGATGTTTTAGTAATTTTTGAGGTAAATAATTGTTGGGACATCATGTAAACAACTATTTCAAACCTTTCCATAGATCAATAAAACGCTTGCACGCAACGAAATGCTTATCTCTTAATTGCTATCGACAACAATTATATTATTTTTGTGCTGGTTATTTTTTTTTTAAGTTTTAAACTGAAAGTGCACTATATAATTTTTTCTTTTGTGATTTCCGGACGTGCTGTTCATATTTTCAACCAATGTTTCGTGCGGAGAAAATTTTACTGGGATTATTGCCCAGGCAGTTTAGTAAAAACTTTTAATAGCTGTTCGACAACATTTCACTGATTGAGTCGCTATTTAATGAGATTATAATATCCAGCTTCGAATAACAGTTCGCACTGATATCATAAGGACACAATGATTACGGTCAACTTAACAAAGCTACAGTCAAACGCGATTCATATCTAGCCCTCTAAAAGCCCGTTTAGCCTGGAATCGTTCAAGGACCACAGAACCAGTAGATGGCATTTTTAAACCTTCCCTCCAACCCACTTCCCCAGAGGAATAAGAAAAAAAAACTGATAAATAATTTTTAAAAAAATCGTTATGTGCTTTTGAATAGTTTCATTAACGAAATTTGACTAACGTATGTTACTTTATTACTTTGCGAAATATTTTTTTTTAATTAAACGCATTCCTTATTTCTTGATTGTTGTTGTTGTTGTTACTAATCCTATCTGGTCTAGCCCATCGGCTAGACCAGATCCATAAGAACAAAAACATTTAAAAAATCCAAGACAAGTAGGGGACTTTGTGTCAAATCCTCCTTTTCAAGCCCCAAGCAAGAAAGAAGATGGTCAGGTGTGGAATGATTGATGTTACATTTTCCACAAATGGGGAAGATCTTATTGCCTTGATCAAATTTAAGGCACTTCAGGTGACCACTTACGAGTCTTGACAAAGCAGTCTGCTGAACTTCCATGAACCTTATTTCTTAACATCCCCAAATATGAAATACTAGCTGAATACCCGTGCTTCGCTACAGAGTACATTTAAATTAAATACAGCGGTCAATGTATATGCAATGAATGCAAAATATATATACATATATATATATTTATTTATCATAAATACAACGGTCAATGTATGCAATTAATGCCAAAAAAACCAAAAACCATATTTATAAAATAATCGTAATGGATATTTTTATAGACAAAATAATGTGGAAAAAAATATTCAAATTAAATCTAATAGAACACACTAAAGAATATAGTACACATAATATAGTACAGTTTGAAAAACATTTCTTTTGCTGTAATTTAATATTTTTTTGGATAATGTCCAATCGTCAGCTGCATTAGAAAGGAAACAAAATATTTTTTTGTCAATTTATTTCGTT
>OU015500.1:86261740-86661740 GCA_907164885.2 Dolomedes plantarius | reverse complement strand
CGAAGAGAAGAAAAGTCTTGAGTTCATGCAATATTAAATGGGTGTTTTGAGATATTTTCGCCAGAGGGCCTAAACTACTTAATTTTTAATTGGGCGACTTTAGATTCGTGGAGTTCACGTGTCCACTTAAGTTTCCCGGGGACTGATAGATTCCGCGCTTGTTAGAGCTGCGAAGTGTTGAACTGGGTGTAGGATAAGTGGCCCATAAAGTTCTTGCAAAGTGGGTTTTTTGACGTTATAGAGACATAAATTCAGAGTGTTTCGAGGGCTCTTCAAGAATTTTGACACTATACTGACATTCGGAATCTCATAAACTTCTAACACTCATATCTGGGGATGTTATTGAGTTCAGATACTTCACATGCCTGCTTAATGATCTGCAGGGCTAATATAAATTATGCTTACTTTACTTTTAGGTTGCAATTTTTGGAAAAGGGGTCGTGCTTTATTAACAATAGAATATGCCTTAAAGTAAAGTAAATTAGGAAGACGCGTTTTCTTGTTACACACACACACACACACACACACACACACACACATATATATATATATATATATATATATATATATATATATATATATATATATATATACAGTCGATTTCGATTAATCGGACACACATCGGGACGCGATCATTTTGATCCTAATAACCAGCTGGTCCGATTAAGAAATAAACATCCTCTCATTTTAAATTTAAGCTCCTCTAGTATTAGGTCTAGGATTATATAATTTTAAGCTAGGGAAAAAAAATTCGTCGGGCATTTTTTTCGGGGGGGAGCAATTGCCCCTACTCCCCCCCCCCACCTTGGAGCCGCCGTTGATCAAGAGGCCCAGATGCGACAACCTGGTCTTGAAGAAGATAATCGTAACAAAAGTAGGGATCGATCATTTTTTCGAAGGGGATTTTTTTGATGGTGCGGGTTAGAGAAACTGATGAAACGAAATGGGTTTTATATACGCAGTGGCGGACCAAGGGGGGTGCGGGGGGGGGGTCCGCCCCGGGCCTCACTTACTAAGGGGGCCCCACGACAGGGGCCTTTTCTAAAATTAAATGATAACTTTACTACAAAAAATTAGATTTTTCAGAAATGGGAATTGCTATTCAAAAGAGAGGCAGAAAAAGAACGAAAGAGATGATGCCGGGTGAAAAAGCTAAAGATGAGGGTTATCTTTACAAGAAGAACTAAGGAGGTCCATGTTCCAGGGCCGCCAAGAGACTTTACGGGGCCTGGGGCAAACTTCTGTTGGGGGCCCCAAGAAAAATAAAAATTGCAAAGAGACGAAAACACACATTCAAATTAAGTTATTCATACTTAAAATTTTTTTGCATGAATGATTAACATAATTATTATATTTCATTGCACTGCTCTCTTGTTACATTTTCTGAGGAAATCTAATAAATAATTTTTTTAAATTTTTTGGGGGCCCCTCCAGCAGTTGGGGGCTTGGGGCAAAGTGCCCCAGTTGCCCCCCCCCCCCCTCTGGGCGGCCATGCCATGTTCCAGTGTGTAGATAGGTTGTATTTGGAACTCCAAACAAGAACAAAATCCATGGAGAACATTCATAACAAATTTATAACAAAGTATTGCAGTCGTTTAATTTGATCAAAACTCCAGATGAGAAATTGCCAGAAATTATTTCTCGTCTAACTGAAAGTTACGACGAATTTTCTAAGACGTAATTGGTCGGATATCCCTTACGTCTAAGGACATCCATCAATCGTTTCTGCATAGATTGAACCAGTTTGAATGTTTCATTAGGAGATATATTATTCCATTCCATAATGATAACCTTCAAATATTAATACAGAGGTAATCAAAAAGTGGTCAGCTCTTCAAGTTTTGCAGTTCATTGTTGGTATGGAATTTTAAGAGTCAGTACCAAACTTGTGTTTAGCACTAAAGTTGTTTTTGACGATTTGCATTTCAGTCGCAACTTGTGAAAGAAGTTTTTCGAAATTGAAAGTCATCAAAATCTATTTGCTCTCAACAATGAGCCAAATCATACTAAATGGCCTAGCAATGTTATCCATCGAGAACAAGTTGGCTATGAAAACAAACTTTCATGAGACAATTAGACAATTTTCTGATGCAAAAGTTAGAAAAAGACAATTTTAAAAGGAGGCTTTTACCTATTTGAAATTAATACAGAATTCTTAATTTAACTTGCTTATATGGAATTTTTAAAAAATGTTTGTTTTTAATAAGTTTTCAGAACGCACTTTTTGGAACCCCCCTTTTTGGAAATGCCCCTGGGTCTCCTATAACATGGTTTCACACAACACGGCATTTTCTAGGTGATGTATTCCCATTCTATTTTTTTCATACTGATACTATGAATGTGTATTGCCTTGTGAAAAGTAAAATTTTTAAAGTTGAATTACCAATAAAGTTAACGTAGATCAAAGTGAGGTATTTCTTTGGTTTTCCTTGAAGCTACCTGAATATTATAAGTAAGTATTGGCGCCAAAATGGCTCCTATTTTTTATATGAATTTTATCTTTAACTATTATCGCTTTTATTAATCAAACGGCCAAGCCTTTTACCATTCACCTTGGCCCGCCGAAAAATTCATACAACGAAAACCAGCGCCGTACAATTGATTTTAACCTTGTACCGAACAGTAAGTTAGCGAGCTCATGGCTCAGGCGGTTAGAACGTTGGTTTCGGAGCTGTGCCGTGCGGTACATCATTGGTTTGATTGCTCGAACCCAGACCTTGACATAAGACCTTTTTTATTAATTTAACGACGCTTAAACAGTAATGATCATTGCTCACCTCGTCCTGCACGAGTTCGCTCCCTTATTCTGTCATTTTTTTTCTCTGCACACAGGGGCTTGCCGACGGGGGTGGAAAACGGAACAGGACCCCCCCTCCCACAGAGCTAAAATAAATTTTTTAAATTTACAAAATAATGCAAAAATATTTCGTGTAGGCCTAATAGTAATTGTGTTATTTATTCTTCACCATTACGATCTTTATTGCACTTACATTTTTAGCGATCTTTATTGTTACAATTTTAGCGCTATATAGTGCCAGAAGCAGTATTTCTAAAGCCAAGTGCCGAGCGCTGTTTATACACTTCTACAGTACTATCCGCGAACCGCGAGAGTGAACCGAACCCTTGCCTATCAAAGTATTGAAGGCTTTTTTTTTTCAACAGGGCACGCACGCACTGTTTCGTCGCGTATCTGCTTTAAAAAGCTCTTCTTGTTAGATTTTCATTCCAATAATGACGGGGGCGTCACTTTAAATATTTTATCCGAATTCATAGATATATGATTTTTAAGAAGTGGCATCTAGTACTCTAGATAGCCTAAAATGGCATTATTTAACACCTAATTTTCAAAATTTTCCGGGAGAGGACCCCCCGGACCCCCCCCCCTTCGGCTGCGGGTATTACATACCCCCCAGAAGACACCCCCTTCTAGTCCACCCTGATAATAGAGCGTCAGGGAAATGGACGACCCCTAGCACATGGAGGCCTTGACCCCCCAGAACAAAATCCTGAGCACGCCACTGCCTGCACAGGTCAATAGCCTGAGGAGACTGCCTGATTAAGGCAAAGAAAGGCTATCTGTCATTAGAAAAAGTTAAAAATTACCTTTTTTTTGGGGGGGGGCCATAAATAAATCCGCCCCGGACCCCAGATGGTCTAGGTACGCCACTGTATATACGTCTCATAAAAAATGACTACGTAAAAAGATGAAAGTACTTACAGCGTAGATCGATTGATTTACAAAATTTGGCCAAAGGCTTTGAGTCGAATAACATATTTACGACTGATGCAATTGTTATTATTATCAAATGATGTCTGAAAAATATTTGGCTGTTTAAGCCCGATTTTTGTAACAAGGAGGAAGAGAAGGAATGAAAAACTAACACTAGAAATTTCTTGCCGCTCCCCTATGAAAGAACTAGCGGATTGGGAACATTAGAATATAATTCCAAATGAATATATTAATTTGTACTGTTTTGTAAACGTTGAATTAAACATTGTAGCAGCTGAACCAAGGAATGCAAAAAAAAATGCTATTCCCGATGGTGATAAAGACAAAAAAACAAACAAATGGTGATAAAGGCAACAAAAGGTGATAAAGGTAATATAGACACTAGATTCCATCCTGGATGTGTTAGGATATCTCATGTTGTAGTATATATGATAACATCTTTCCTAATATATCCGACAGACTGACTGATGGCAGCTCCTCTCTGCAGCTCACTGCTAAAAACAGAGCCCGATTTTCCGTATTCACGCGATAAATCAACGTCTAGATAGTTGTACTTCCCTTTTTCCTAATTTTTTGATGGTGGTAAAGGCAAAAACCTACATTAAATTTCTAAGAAACAGAAGATTCCTTAAAAAACCCACGTTCTTTCCCTGTACATCCGCATTACTGATGCTTCTACCCGTATGCAGGTTAATTTTTCTGAACTCAAAAAAGTAAGAGAGAAATAAAAAGCAGATTCAAATTTTTATTTAAAATTACTTTTCAAAAACAGCAAATGTTAAACTAAAAATTATAAAAAATTTTAACTTGTAAAAGTATATTAATTAAGTAATTTATTTCATATTTTATAGAAGTTGCAAATAATTTGCAAATCGTTGTCCTAATTAACAAACCACGGGATTCAAATTTCCCACTTTTTTCAGAATGAACAAAAAACTGATTTATTCGACAGTGAAAAGATAAATTATTATCGTTTATTCTTAAACATAAATGTTAAAGTGTTCCAATATATATATTGGCCACATTGCTATGTAATTAAACATCTTCATAATTAAAGTGGAGTTACAAGGTTATCAACAGTTAAATTACGGAGTTACGTAGCATGTGTTGTTTTTCACTTTTTTTAATATTAAATTTTTTGGAGTTATGAGGTTTGACAGAGTTTTGCAGGGACCATAAATTAATGTAAGAGCATGAAAATCCAAAAGTCGTATTTTTTGAGTTACTTGGTTTGTTAATTAGGCCAACGAAATTATATATTAATTCTTTTCAAATTTTAATATATATTCAAATTAAAACGATACTCTCATTCTCACGACTCTTTTTTTTTCTTGATCCTAATTAATGTGGGTTTTTTTAATGTCTTTATCATGTTTAAATTCACGTCTTAAAACGATAGATAGTCATTATTTTTTAATGAGTATATGTCATAGTATATTTCTTCCTCCTTCTTAAGTTTCGAAGCTTGAAGGTCATCAGAAACGTAAATTGAATATTCTAACCACATCTCGACAATAAATTAAAGGACATTATGACAAGAATATCAAATTTATTTTGAACAGATAAATCTTACTGGGGGTTTTACTTTCGTAGCAGTTAACTGTTTAACATCCCTCACACGCATTCTAGTCATCTTCCTCTTTCATATGAGGAAATTCGGTTAGAAATGGCCGTAACCGACGCTTTGATGTAGTCATTCGAAATGTGCATATTTTATGGTACTTGAGTGATTGGGAAAGTTAAGGGATTAACTTAGATAAGTTAATCCCTTAACTTGGTATCTAATATCTAAGTCGATGTAACCTTATTCGGAAGTTTCTCTTTGCAGATAGGCTATGCTGCCAGTCATAGCCTTTATCAAATGCTGCCTCTGTCATCCAGTGCGAGAGCATTTGATAAGACTGTCACAGAGGACAAAAACCACAAATGCTTCAGTATTCTTAACTCCTTGACACAGATGGAAAAATTCTGGAAAATTCCACGCCAAACCCTTATAAAGGTGGATTCGGTGATTCCAAATCATAAAATTGTCCACACTGAGAGGTTATTTAATATATGCGAAGGCCTAATTATCACACAAAAGAGGAGGATAAACCAGATGTATCAGGAACTTACCTCGAAAACATGAGAACGCCTACGTTTAGAGAGAAAGATGGAAATAAAACTTTAAAAAAGGGCGGGAATGGAAATGATGATGTCAACGTTCTAAAACTGCCAGGGGAAAAAATGTGAAAATTTTAGAAATCAAGCAAAGGAAAGAGGTGCAATTGAAAGAAAGAAAGGAAAGGTCAAATAAGTTAGTAAACAATAAAATTTCTTATGTACGAGCAATTTTTTGCCCGAAGCTTCTAGAGATGAAACTGACGGATTGTTGGCAAGTTTAGCGGCATTTCTGAAAACAGAAAATTTTTCTAGGTAAGCGATAGAAATCCAGTTATGAATAACTTTAACTTCTAAAAATTCGAATTAATTCCCACATGGATTATGGATTTTGTGGTTTCATGAATAACAGCATATTTTGAAACTTCTTTTTGGAGTATTTTCGAGGTACTTTCTCTTTGATCTGTGAATGATAACGATATAAACCACAAGAAATATTTTTTATGGTGTATATATATATATATATATATATATATATATATATATATAGTTACAAAAGAGCTAGAAGAAATAAGATAAATGATAATAGAACCTGTTGACACCAATAAGCGCTATGCAGCTCCAAAGCGTCAAACAATAATATATATTAAAGTTTGATATTTAAAAACATAAAAAGAAAAAGTCTAAAACCGTACTAGTTTTATGGACCTAGTTAAAAGAAATATACCGTTATGGAGCTATATACCGTTAAGTTAAACTATATACCGTTATAGTTTTATGGACCTAGTTAAAAGAAAAGCAAAGAATTGTGGTGTAATTTTAAACCAGTTGGATGACAAAGGTAAAACCATTGAATACTGTACAATTTCATACATGAATAGTGGCTTTGATAATATTCAATTTTCAAAGTTATTTTGTCAATTGGATGAGTTTTTTCCTATACGTAATGTAAAATTAAAGGTTTCATATAAATATAATATTCCAACCAGCCGAAAAATATATAATTATAATGAAGTGTCTAAAAATTTAAATATTAATGATACTAACAACTGTTTATGTAATAATCATTCACCATTTTTTAATAAAACTTTTCAACATGTTATAACAGGTGATCTAG
The DNA here is from genome assembly GCA_907164885.2 of Dolomedes plantarius. Classification (NCBI taxonomy): domain Eukaryota; kingdom Metazoa; phylum Arthropoda; class Arachnida; order Araneae; family Dolomedidae; genus Dolomedes; species Dolomedes plantarius. The sequence goes on along the minus strand of OU015500.1, from coordinate 86,654,793 downwards.
CAATAGTTGAAAATCGCGACTTAAAAAATGTTATGCTGAGGGGTACTGGTTACCGTTTAGGTATAACAAAAAATGTATTACCCAAGTTTAAACAAGATTTGGAGACTTTTATATATAACATGGCTATAAAATATAGCTACCCGTTAAACTCTTTCGATGAATGGAGGTATTTACTAATCAGATTATTCAAACAACAGTATAAAATTTTAAAAATGAGAGGCAATATAAATAAAGTTAATTCATTGGAAAATATAAAAAGCGAGATAATAAATATGCAAAAACATTTAGTTATTACTTATGTTGATAAGGTTAGTTCAAATTACGCATTTATATGTAAAAAGTTTTTTCGTGATTATTTAACCAATGTGTATAATGATACTACCATTTATAGTAAAATAAATAAGTCTCAAAATGAAATTAATAACAAAATAAAAGCTTTATACCTAAAAATTGGGTATTGACTTAAAGAAAATTAATTACCCATATTTAATTATGGTACCTAAATTTCATAAAAATCCCATTAAATTTAGGACTATAACTGTAGGATGTAATACTTATCTCAATATAGCCAACGATCAATTATTAAAAATTCTCAAAAAAGTTTACAGTAAAATTGATTCGGATGAATGTTATTTTATTAAAAACAGCTATGAATTGATAGAAAAAATAAAAACATTAACTGACATAAACTCAATTAAAAGTTACGATTTTCAAGATTTGTTTAACAACATTAATTTGGAGGATTTATATGATATCATCATGGCATTCCATGAAAAATATGACCTACAAGAATTTATAACAAGAAATAGATATAAAACACTATTACAGCTGGTTCTTTATGAAACAGTATTATTTAATGAAATGAGTTATTTTAAACAAATAAGAGGCATACCCATGGGGGGAGGGTGTTCTTCCGCCCTTGCGGATCTCTATCTGCATCAATATGAAACCGGAACATCGTTACTCAATGAAATGTTTTATTTTAGGTATGTTGATGACGTAGTGATATTTTTAAAACAGGATTCACTCAGTGAAACTTTTAGCTTTTTTCCAACGAGTCTCAAACTTTTAGAAACTGATCAAAATTTGGATAAAAGTATAAATTATTTAGACTTATGTTTGAGATGTGAAGATGGAATAGTAAAATATAGTATATACGATAAGCGTGGCAGCTATACATTTCCAATTAACAAAATGCTATCATGGCACACATACCTCCATAAAAATGTTAAAAGAAATGTAATCGTCAATCAATTCCTACGTAACTATAAATTGAACAGCGATAAAGATAAATTAGTGTATGGTATACGGGAAATTATAAAATTGGCTAAACTAAAAGAATTCCCAAAAAATTTTCTAATCAAAATCACTAGCAATTTTTTGAAAATACCCAGGAAAGATTGCATTAATCGTTTATTTCAACAAAATTGAATCAAAATTGAAATAAAATATTAAGACATATAAAAAAAGTTCTTCAGGTGTTGGAGGGTGTTATTTGCGTGTACAGGTGAGTGCATTTTTCATCTAAACACCTATTTTTATATTGTTACTTGGATCTATCCTGAGCTATTTAGTATTGTATTTTGTATTAATCTAGCGTATAGGTATAGATTCTGACTTGGTGTGGTCATTTTCTTTTTGTAATCACTTTAATATGTGTTGGTTATAGGGCTTAAAAGTTTAAATTTGCATAGTGATAGATTGAATTGCTTTCTATTTCATTCCTTTCGTATATTTTAATTGTTAAAGTTGGTTATCAACTCAATAGGTAATTTTGGGCTATATACTTTTTAAGTATTTTATTTCATTTATAGTGTCTTTTTTGTTGACATTATTGTGTTGTACATTTTAGTTAGATTGTTCAACTTCTTTTTTTCTTGCTGTTAGTTTGGCTAAAGGCACTGATTTATAATTCGGGGATGTACCAGACCACCGAAAGTGTTGCCGCGGCACTTAAACATGTTTAATCGGAGAGGGGTGGTCACAACTCCCCCCGGTCACTTAGGTACATCTCCATATTAGTATTCTTTCTGTGGGATTTTTCTATTGTTCATTCTGCTGCTGTACGGTTTTAGACTTTTTCTTTTTATGTTTTTAAATATCAAACTTTAATATATATATATATATGGGGATTGTATTATCCCAGGGCTCCGGCTATGAGCAGTATGCCGCCGCGTACGTTATGCGACGACAGCGCTTCCAGAATTCCTAGAGATGAACTGGGAGAAAGTGTTTAGGGGGAGATAAGCTTTGGAGGCGACGAAGGGCAGAGGCTCTCGTGCGCTAGTGTCAAAGGACGGTGCTCCTAAGCGAGAACGGGGAAAGACACCCCGGAGATTGGGCCTAGCTTGTAGCTACGGGCCGCAGGGAAGCGATATTGAGCTCCCGTGCTGTAGAAGTCTCAGTGACTTCAGGAAGACCAAGTTGGTTGAGTGCTTGGCAAATCTAGTTGAAGGAGTCGAGTGACTTCAGAAGTCCAAGCGTTAGAGTTCTTGGCAATACTGTTATTACCTTGAAACGTCAACTATTATATGTTATGTGTTATGAGTGTGAATTATGGTGTCAAGTAAATAAATGTCTATTGTTATTGTTAGTGAGAGACTATTCATGAGTCATCCTGAGTGTATGTATTAAATGTGGGGTGCTAGATTGGTTATAGCAGACGACTAGTTTAGACCAATCTAAAGGAGGCATCCCACATATTGGTGCCAGAAGTGGGATACGTGACGCCCAAGTGCGAGAAGTGACGCCCAAGTGCGATAAGTGATCCCACAAAGTGAGAAGTGTGGTGAGTGACGCCCATTGAAGCGACTTTGTGTGAGTTAAAAGTTTTGTGAACACGAGTGACAAACTTGTGAAAGCGTGAAGTGCCACGAACGGTACGAATTGTTAAGTGAGACATTTGTGACATTTGCAAATTTAAAATTGTGAAACCGATTGAAATTGTGCCCCGGATTGAACGGACAAAACACAGAATCTTACGTGTGAAGAAGAAGAATTTCTAAGATGGCATATCTGGAGCAAGCGAGAATAATAGACCTGGTGACTTTAGTAGACGAACTGTGCCTAGAGGTCCCAGATAAACCAGAGGTTGAGCAATTAATCGCCCTGGTTAAAACATCAGATTGTGACGATGTTTACATCGAAAATCTTCTTAATTCGATTAAGGAAGAGAGGGAAGAACGAGAATCCGAGAAACAAAGGCTGGAGAAAATCGCAGCCGAGAGAGTTGAGTTCGAGCGTAGAATGGCAGCCCAGGAGATTGAGTTTCAACTCAAGTTGGCTGAGATTGAACGCAGACTGGTAGGAATACCAGCGAAAAATGTAAGTGCGTGGAGTGACAGTAACAGCGAGAGTAGCTTGTCGAAAATTGATGTTTCTGTGCAAATAGAGTCGCCTAAAATAGACTCGGATAGTGTGTCTATACTTAGTATGGACAAAGGTGCAGATAATTATGGGTGCCGTCAAGAGAGATATTTTCGTGCATCTGATGTTTTCTCGGGAGTGAATCGACAAAGTGAGAAAGAAAAGCGCTCAGACGATCACCGAGAATATTTCCAAGCCGAAAAGACGAGCTTATCAGTAAACACCCCGAGTTCCGACACCCCAAAGTTCATCGAACTTCCAGAATCATCCCTCGCGGACCCCAGCGAGAACGGCGATAGCCTGCTGAAATTTGAAACCAGTACGAAGGGTGCAGAGGCTCCCCCAAAATTTGAAGGCAACAGAGCAGAAGGGGGCGAAATGACCGCAACCGCTACGAGACACATAAAGCTGTCATCCAATTTCACCGGCGGTGCGACAGAGGAGAAAAGGCTTGTAAATTTTCGAGTGCTTGCTATGGAAGGGTTCATTGAACTTGCGACACCACCTCAAGTGTCCCAGGGAGCGGAAAAGATTTCTTTAGGGGTAAACGATAGTTGCTATGTTTGGAAGAAGGAGGAGGAAAGAAAAATTTGTGGTTTTGAGGTAATGGAAGGAATTTCTTTGGATGTTGCAAGTAAAATTAATGCTAAGGAGAGGGGAGGAAGAGTGATTCGTAGTGAATGGGAACGACGTAGTGTAAAGGCCATAGATTCCGAAATACCAGCAAGTTTGAGTGAAGGATCTTCGGAAATGGTTGTGAAATTTTGCTCTGAGTCTGCAAAATGCGTCCCAGACTCGAAAGTGTTGGACCGATATACTCAAGAGTATAAAATAGTGTTGGTTATCATACTTCAAACTTCTTCAGATTTTGGCAATCCACCTAAAGAGTGTGCTCAGCTTGTGATCGGGAAGTGTGTGAGAAGAAAGTGTCATCAGTTAAGTGTCGTAAAGGGCGATATGGTATGCAAGGGTTGTGTTTGGCCCTACTGGTAGCCCTAAGTGTCACCGATGTACGGAAGACTAAGTGTATTGTTTGTGAGTGCATGTTTGATAGTGCCATTATTCAAGTGACAAGATACGCATTTAAACATAAACTTGGTGTGACTAGTGTTTCATTGGTGTTTTCAACGACTTAAGTGTTACAGTTAAAGATGAATTGTGCATCGTAATTTAAACGTGGTGTACTTGTGTTTTTTGTGTAAGTATTACAGTGAACTGTAGTCCACTGGCTCCGACTAGACTTTCAGAAAAGAGCCATGACCGACTGTAAACGACATATTACATTCTTTTTATTTCATTGTTTTGTTTCGTTTGTGCTATTCTTTGTGCCAGAACTGATGATGACGAGGCATAACGCTGCCGAGGACGTCAGCAATTGTCAAGACGGCCGAGTTATGGGGATTGTATTATCCCAGGGCTCCGGCTATGAGCAGTATGCCGCCGCGTACGTTATGCGACGACAGCGCTTCCAGAATTCCTAGACATGAACTGGGAGAAAATGTTGAGGAGATAAGCTTTGGAGGCGACGAAGGGCAGAGGCTCTCGTGCGCTAGTGTCAAAGGACGGTGCTCCTAAGCGAGAACGGGGAAAGACACCCCGGAGATTGGGCCTAGCTTGTAGCTACGGGCCGCAGGGAAGCGATATTGAGCTCCCGTGCTGTAGAAGTCTCAGTGACTTCAGGAAGACCAAGTTGGTTGAGTGCTTGGCAAATCTAGTTGAAGGAGTCGAGTGACTTCAGAAGTCCAAGCGTTAGAGTTCTTGGCAATACTGTTATTACCTTGAAACGTCAACTATTATATGTTATGTGTTATGAGTGTGAATTATGGTGTCAAGTAAATAAATGTCTATTGTTATTGTTAGTGAGAGACTATTCATGAGTCATCCTGAGTGTATGTATTAAATGTGGGGTGCTAGATTGGTTATAGCAGACGACTAGTTTAGACCAATCTAAAGGAGGCATCCCACATATATATATATATATATATATATATATATATATATATATATATATATATATATATTTATTTATATTATATATACATAAAAGAGCTCGTCTGTTTGTTTGTCCGCTATAGAATCACAGACTGTTTCACCCACCGGGACCAAATTCGGCACAGTTAATGTTTAGGACCCGAGAAACTTAAAGCAGCAAACACAAAATTTGGGACTCAATTAGTTTTTTAAAATTATTTTTTTAATGATTTTTGTGCCCCTAAGCGCACCTCTTAAATGTGGATACAGCCCCTTCACCACAACCAGTAAAATTTGATACGCGGGGAAAAGAGGTTTGTCCTGAGGGGTGATCTGGGGGTGGTTTGAGAGTTCGTCTGGGGGTGACCGGGGGGGGAAGTGTTTAGTTTATTTTTCTTACTTTTAGTGAACTCATGGGTCTTTAAAAAGGTTGAGAACCGCTGTTTTAGACAATTTTAGACAATGGCGTTCAAACTAATAGAACTTAATAAAATTTGGAAAAAAAAGGAAGAAAAAAAAATAAAAATTAAGTTTGTCCCATGGCCAGTTTTGAAGCCTTCTGTTGAACTAAATACAGAGGCTGTTCGCACATTTTTTAGACGATTTTGGTAAGCGGTAATAAAAATCGTTTGCTGCAAAAGAAATAATTGCAATTGTACTATGTTTTTCAAAGTCAAAATTATCGTCTGTGGCTTGAAAGTTTTGTTTTTATTCAAAATGGCGTTTTTAACAAAGCAGTGGTTCGAAGGCTACATTTATGCTCTTTCCGAAGAGAAATATGCATACTCCGTTATCCAAAAACGATGTGAGAGTCATGGTTTTGTGATATCTAAAGCGTCGATAGGTAATATCGTCAACAAGAAAGGAAAAAAACGTCAAATTGGAGCCTCGAGTGGGACAGAAATTCCAAACAAGTATCGAAGGAAAAAACGGACATCTTCGACTATTACAAAGGTACGTTGTTTAATGTTAAAAAAAAATCCCCCTAGTCAAAGGACAGTTGCAAAATCATTAAAATGCTCGGTGTCCACTGTAAACAAAATGATAAACGTTGATTTAAATCTTAAGAAAGCGAAAAAACGCAATGTGCATCGTCTTCTTCCACATCATATCGCTGAACGCAGGACACGCTGTAGAATTCTATACGAGAAACACTTATCCAAAGAAAAATGGAAAACAATTGTCACAATAGATGAATCATGAGTGTATTTAAATGATTGCAACAAAAAAAGAGCCATTTATTATCATAAAAGGGGAAAAAAAATATAAATACAGGGTTCAAAGAATCGAAAGAAAGTTTTTCTAAGGGATTCATGATTGTTGCTGGTTTTTCTTATAATGGCAAGTTAAAAATAAAGAGAGTGGAAAAAATGTCAAGATTAACTCCAAATACCATCAGGAACATATTTTATCACCAATTTTTCTGATTGAAATACCATCGCTTTACCCATAGTGCCATCAATCTGTGAGACTCCATCAGGACAAAGCTAGCAGTCACACATCAAAATCCACTGTAAATTTCCTAAAAGAAATGGAACAAAAAACTGGTATCAAGGCCATACCCTTCCCTGATATCCCTACTAAATCTCCCGATGTATCACCTATGGATTTTTGTGCTTTCGGACTTTTAAAATCTGCATTATCCAAACGTCGTCCCAAAACCCTTACAGGACTCTGGAAAGCTGTTCAGGAGGAATGGGATATAATACCTCTTCTGACACTTCAAAAGGCATTATTCTCCTGGAAATTGCGGTGTCGAAAGATAGTTCAGAATAAGGGATGTCAAATAGAACATTTAAAACACAAGAATTTTATGTAATTTAGTTTTGTGAATACAATATACATCGTCTAAAAAATGTGTGAACAGCCTCTGTATATTAATTGTTTGAGGATCATAAAATGGGAAGAAGTTTAAGAGTTCTACAGGTTTTTTCCCCGAGTTCGTGAAACAGAGTTAACATACAATATGTATTTGAATTACTTATTCCGTGAAATCATATAAGATAAATCTTTTAGAGTTTTGGGTTTTTTAAGCAGTGGGAGGAAAAGATCTTTAAACAGAGAAACATAACGACACATAACTTTCATTCCGAACTATTAGTCCATTAGTTATATTAAGGCATAAGAAAATTAATGAAATTATTTTTAAAGAATGATTGCCCGGGTAGATATATAGATATAAAATTTTTCATGCATTCAATCAAAAAAATACTGGACTGCACCCCCGCTCTTCATGTTCATCTGGCCAGACAGAATGCGCTTAGCGCGTTTCTACTGAAATGATATACAAACAATCAGAAAGAAAGAGACTTTGAGCCTAGGCTTCATGCGGAATCCCCCCTTAATTTGATTAAATAAAGGGAATAACGCATTTTGCACTTTACCTCTTGGGTGATGTGGAAAAAAGTGCGTCTCTTGGGTGATATGGAAAAAACTACGTTTTTAAAGGAAAAATAAAAAATTAAAATTAAACAAATGTAAATTATAAAACTTGTTTCTAATTAAACAGTGGATCAAACAAATCTAATTTAATCTAATTAAACAGTATCTAACAAATATAATTAAACAATAATCTTATTCAATCCAAACGTGCGAATCACGCAACACTGTGTTATTAATTCTCAATAAAATCAGACGTATAATCAGAAGAAGGTCCACAGCCTCAAAGTTTCTTTCTTTCTTATTGTCTGTACATAATTTCAGTAGAAACGCGCTAAGCGCATTCTGTCTGGCCAGATGAACATGAAGAGCGGGGGGTACAGCCCAGTATTTTTTTGATGGAATGCATATATATATATATATATATATATATATATATATATATATATATATATATATATATATATATATATATATATATATATATATATATATATATATATGTATGTATGTATGTATGTATGTATGTATGTATATATATATACATATATATATATATATATAAATATATATATATATATATATATATATATATATATATATATATATATGTATATATATATATATGTATATATGTATGTATGTATGTATGTATATATATATACAATATATATATATATATATATATGTATATATGTATGTATGTATATATATATATATATATATATATATATATATATATATATATATATATATATATATATATATATATATATATATACATACATGTCAAGAAATCTGTGTTTTGGAAAAGTTTACAGAACAAAGATTGATGTTCAACAACACATTTGATGTTAGTTTAAAAAAAATGATTTGAAACCTTTCTTCGGACATTGTGATACTATTTTAACCTTTTCAAGATATGTCTCTCCAGGTGAAATGAAAACAGGAATCGTCAAAAGAATTTCTTTTAACAACATTTAGAAGAGTCGATAACGCTTCTCTTAAAAATAAAATGTGGAATACTTAAATATGCTAGTGTTCAGTATTAAATATTCTTTTTAAAAACTATGGAAACTTCCAATTTATCGTCAAAACGCGATATACTTTGAACTCCTGATAATTCGTACTTATTTATGACAGCCCGTTGGTAAAATCAGAAAATGCAGATAAAAAAAGGCCCTGAATACTGTAGGACAAATGAATTATGAACTAATCATAGAGGTTTTAGAAGAACAACGTACAGAAATTTTAGCAGGATTAATGAAAATCGTTTTAAAAAGTATTCATGTTTTCAAGCTTCCCTCTGAATCAGGTTTGTTGCTTGCGAACGATGTTCATATACTGCTGGACAATTTATTTTTTTAAACTTTTTTTTCTTTAATTTTTTTTTTGTGAGTGTGTGATGCGCAGATAATCCAAAAAATAATAAGAATCTGCTGATAATCGGAAGTTCAGTTTACTTATATCATCCTTATAAATCTTCTATCTCCTTAATTTCTTTTATTCAGCATTATACAAGCTTAATATTTTTAAACTTTCTGTATTATTCCCCTGCTTTATTCCTGCGAGATATTGATATACTACTCTGTAAAAAATTAACAAGAAATTTCTCGTTGAGAAAACTATGTATTTTCTTTATTTAAAAAATGTTAGAGATGTCATATCATTCTGCTTTTTTTACATAAAAAATCATCACTGAATAGCATGCAAAAAACTTATGATCATAATAATAAAATAAGATCCTTTAATGTGTGAACTCTATCGCAATACTATGTTTGAAGCAATCTCATTTTGTAAAGTAGTGTTCAAATTACTGATATAAGGGCCATTTTACATTTGTTTTGTTTCCTTTAAACAAGTTCCTACTTGAATTATTTCTTTTATATTTGAAACGTAAATGAGGAATAAGATCTCTCTAACATAATTATAATCAAGTTTCAGTGCCAGTATAATAGCATCTGCTTTCATCGACTTTCGAAAGCAAGTTTTTTTTAAAAATTATATTGTTAAATTGTGTTACTCAGGGCCAAGCCGATCAAATGTGGCGCCTCAAGCAAGTTTAATAAACGGTGCCTTTTGAAATATTTGGAGAGACTCAAGTAATGAATGTATCACTATCAGAGATAGTCTACTTAATAGAATAATAATCGTTTACGGTAAAATATGGTTTGAAAAGTTTTATTTATGACTAAAAAAATTTTAAATTTTAAAAATTAAAATCTTTAAAAAGGCAGAAAAGGTAACTATAAATTTAAACGTTATCTGTCGTGTAAAAATAATTGCTAAATTATTTTTTGCTATAAATTGCTTGGTTTCCATAAAGGTCGAAATTCCGACTTCATTCGGCTCATCCTCTCGTGTTAATAGTTTCGTTGAACCTAAGGTCTTGCTCTGAACCAAAAGGTTCAAAGAAACACCAAGATTTCTTTTCTCAGAGTAACGAAGTTTCATCGGGTACAGAAATGCTACTAAGTGTTTAAACCAGACTTCAGAGAGAAAGAAGAAAGAAAACAAAAGAGAAAAGCTTTTTTTCAAAAATAAAAACGACAGCGAATGCAATTTGTTGAACTTCCCTGTAGAACATCCTCTGATTGGCAAATAGAAAAGAATTTCAAAGAACAAATGTATGGCAATTATTCATTCTCCTCACGTGTATCTCTTGATAGATGAGCATCCTCCCTTTTCTCAGTCTCTGGTAAACCACAGGTATAATACTTGTCGCTTTTGGCAGGAGATGAGGTTAGAATTTTTATAATGCGGATTTAAGAGTAAGATTTATGCAGTTAACTTCACTCCTTAAACTATGACCTAAATAAAATCAGAGACGAGTCAGGGGTGGGCGGGGGATGAGTCAGAGGGACCTAGCAATTAGAACAATACAAACTAAATTCTCAATAAATCTCTGCAATATTCAGTAATGGCTTTGCCACACATCAGGGATATAAACATACATCCAGCAGAAAATATGTATAATGTAAACCCATCTTTGACATCTTACACATTTTATACTGTCGAACCCCGTTATAGCGAACCCGGTATATAACGAACTCACGGATATAACGACCGTAAATTTTGGTCCCGCCATTTTCCTATTGTACGTAATTTAATTAGTATTGTGTCAGTTTAATGTAATCGATTTATTTCATTAAGGATCGTTTAGTCGATTTATTTCATTAATGATAATTTTTAATAGATTTTATCATTTTTTTAATACATCATTATTGAATACACATTGCAACTAATGAGTTATATATTTTGTGAACTCTAGCATTTTTCTTAACGGTTCGGATATAGCGAACCACCGGATAAAGCGAACAAACCCTTTGATCCCTTGAAGTTCGTTATAACGTTGTTCGACTGTATCTCCATATATTTAGCAATAAGGATGTGTTAACATCGTAACAAAATCAGACGCCATGATTTTACGGGCACAAGTATTTTTCGTCATATACAGCCTCCTCCCCCCCCCTACACACACACACAGTGCTAAACTGGGGACAGAGCCATTCGCGCATAGAGAGTTTAATTTCCAGTGGAACCCCGTTATAACGAACTTCAAAGGACCAAAGGGTTTGTTCGCTTTATCCAGTGGTTCGCTATATCCGAACCGTTAAAAAAAATGCTAGAGTTCACAAAATACGTATACAACTCATTAGTAGCAATGTGTATTCAATAATGATGTATTAAAAATGATAAAATCTATTAAAAATTATCATTAATGAAATAAATCGACTAAAATCGATTACATAAACTGACACAATACTAATTAAATTACGTACAATAGGAAAACGGCGGGACCAAAATTTTCGTTCGTTATATCCGTCAGTTCGTTATATACCGGGTTCGTTACAGCGGGGTTCGACTGTATCTAGCTTTGAAAATTTAAAAAGTATATAGGTATAGAAGTGCGTATTAATATTTATGGAAACATCGGTAGTAATTAAAATCGGCGTTCGTAAAAAAAGTAATCATCTTTAAATAAAAAAAAATTATTTTCTTAAATTCTTCCTACAATTCTTTAGGCGTTAAAATAAAATAAAAAAGCTATCACTGCATTAAAATATACAATAAATGAACGAGTTTTGTTTTATTTTTACAAAACTTTTCATAGTTTCTGAAAAGTTAACTGTCAGTGCCTTATCATGACAAGTGACAAGCTAACAAATGTACCGTAAGTAGTAGTGGTAAACCATACTGTCTTTCCTGAGGCAAAGATGAATGATGGATGAAAGTTTTAGATTTTGTTTAACGTACCCTAATTTCTTTTCGCTGTTGCAAAGGAAACCGATAACCTTATAAGTATTTTGACGCGAACAAACAAATTTGGAACATTTGATTTTTTAAGGTTTTTTTTTTTTTTCCAATCTGTCAAACAAGATGGAGTTAACCACTAAAAAATGTAAAACAAAAACCGCAGAAGAAAAAAGAAATTTCCATAAAAAAAGAAAAGATTTCATTTATTTTCTATCGCTGTTTTCAAAGATTACATAATTTTATATACATATTTCGAAAGTGAAAGTGAAAACTCTAAACTAGCAAAAGTTTATTTTTATAAGCTTTATAGATGCGGAGGCATTTTTCAAAAAAGAAATTTTTCCTTATTTGTAACATTTGATTGTGATGTTGGATAATCTGAATGAAACGGTGAAATGATCTTCGACTAGCAGCAGGCCGAAAATCAACCTTCTTTCTTTGATCTTTGTCAGTGTCAAGCCGCGGACATTGCAGACGACATTTACATCCACTCCAAACCCTGCCTGTCCTAGTAATAGAATTGAATTTTGTTCATAGTATTCAGATATAGTGGCCTGTAAAATAATATCGAAAATTATTTTTTTTTCCCTAGGCACCTAATATCTCTTTGGCGCAGCTTGTCCTCTCTGGACCTTGCGCCAATAAACCCAAACAAACCAACCAACCTAATATCTCTTACGTATTTCAGTGCTTTATGTCCGATCTTACCATTTAACTTGTGTAGCCTGCTGCGTAAATAATCAATACGTGAACAAATATTCAGTGAACTTGGTGGAGGAATACAGGGAAAATGCAGTCTAATGTGCGGCAAAGAAAACATGTTTCTCAGATACCCAGAATCAAGAAAATTGTATGAGAAATGGTATTTTGTGATAGCCCTAAAGAAGGCATCCGACAGTTTACTCAATGAAGTTAATAATTTTGTCTTTATCTCTTTTAATCTCAAGATCTTAAATAATAACTAAATGCCTAGCTTTTATAAAAGATTCTTATTTTATTTAAAGTCCATGCTATCGGGGGTTGAAATCTCTCAATAACAGTTTGGGAAATATCCATCCAAAGATGTTTTCTGGACCCTGGCCGGAATGTCTGGAAGACTTAATACAGACAAGATAAGAGAATGAAGCAAGATACAAGATAAGAGAACAACTTATATATTTGTTGTGTTGGATATATATCTGTAGAGGATATATATCCAACCCCTAGGTTGTAAGATAAGAGTAAAAAGCATATTCTGTTGGTACATATTTTCTCCCATATTTTTAAACATCTCTGCTCTATTCCCTTCGACGCTCAGATTATTTTGCTTCTACAGTTTTTTCAATACGAGCTTCCACGGAGTGAGCTCGGGTTCGACAAATGATGGACTTTCTTGTGCTATCGTAGAGAACGATGTTGGTTTACCTATATGGTGCCTCCATAATGAAGAAACCAATAAAATCGCGCTGTAGATGGGCGAATATTATCATGACAAGTTCCAGCTGCATTGAAGGAAAAAAATGTTTTTAAATAAGCATTTTACAGACAACTCCTCTTTTAACTTATTTCTATCTTAGTGATTCGCACACGCATGCATTTGCTTTCAGAATAAAATTAACGTTAAGAGGGTAGATATCATCTAGTAGGCACCAGCACCACTTCGGATGAGTAGGAAATGCATTAGAGCAGATAACCAATGTCAAACTTCTGATTGATGTAAGGAATTCGGTGGTCAGATACAAATGGGATTCTTGAACTGCCTAAAAGTCAGTTCTATAGACGTTAATATCTTTTCCGCTTACTTACTTTCCACCGAAGGGAAAAGTTATTTTAAGGTAGTCAAGGCAATATTCCGTTTTAAGGTTTTTCCTGTGATCTGGAAGGAATGGGGAGGGCTTAAACCGTAGAGTTGTACTAAACCTCGTAGTTCTTCTTTAGGATACAAGATAAGAGAATGAAGCAAGGTCCTGTGACCACATGTTCCGTATTTATCAGCATCCTCACCCCGAAACTCTGATGTAATACTGCAGTTCTAATGGCTTTTAATCGTCTACAGACCTCAAAACAGTGGTAAAAACACCTTGTATTAGTGAAAGTTAACACTTCTTAGTCCTCTCCTCTCCCCTTCTAGAAGATAAAAAATACGCGAATGCTCTATTTAGACTGCTGTTTCGTCTTGATAAAATAAAGTTTTCCTGTTTTCTTTGCGAAATCAGTTGTCAACAAAACTGGTCTCTCAGATGGAATTCCACCGTTTACAAAGCGTTTAGAGCCTGAATCTTTAAGCAATATGCAAAAGATCCCGATCTCGTGTTGCAGATCCTAAAGTGAAGCGGTCCATTCATCAGATAATAAACGCGAGTAGGCAGTCTGAAGGTTTTTGGCTTATATATATATATATATCCTGCTTACGTCATTATGTTCGTGTCTCCGCAGAAGATATGTTCTCTACAGTCCAGTTATATATAGGATTATGAATGCGACATGAAATATCTGTGTCACGGCCTGTGAGCCTTTCAGCTCGACCTTGTGCATTTTTGACGCTCCCGCTAATCGTTAGGTTTTATGTTTAATACATAACATCACGTTTTCAGGGAAAATAAAAAAATAATTGAATTTTCCACCCTCCCTACATTTTCTTTTATTATTATTATTATTATTATTTTGTGCTTTCGGGTTTATAAAAAATTCTGACATTGATCGATTGGAATAATTCATGCATTTACAGTCAATGTCCCACTGTTATGATAAGTGGAACGTCAATAATTTTAACTGAAAGATAGGAAAAGATGTGAAATATTTTCTTTTGAATAGAAATTCTGATTATGTAAGCGTAAAGATTAAAAGTCAAATTTAAAATTTATTTAATAGTTAATATTCGTAAACTGCACTGTCATACGAGCTTGAAAAATTACGGCATGTTAGATGTAGGTTTTAGTCTAATGCAACTGACTTTTATAAAGAAAGATAAAAGAAAATGAGTTCGTAAATTTAATTTGGACTATACTTAAATATTTTTAGGTTCCCTCTTCGGTTTTTAAAAGGTAAATATATGTCAGTTTCATGTCATACTTGCGAGCACGCGCATTTCTCCTATAATTTTTTCACCATTCCTAAAAGCTATTAACTGTATTAAATCATCTATTCAGTTTAATTTTTGTTTATATTATTGTGATATAAAGTTTTAATAGTGCTAGATATCAATTCAACATCTGATTTACTACATGTCAAGGATGTGCTTCAATAATCAAAAATATTTTACAATTTGGACATCATTTGTACAATTGTAATATTTACATAAAGCTTTATCTCAATTAACAGGTAGAAAGATACATTGCATTTTATATTAGAAGAAAGTTTTTTTTCGAAATCATCGAATCCTAATAATGTCAACTAATTCTACAGTTAGTATTGTTGTTATTAATAATATTATTATTATTATGGTTTTGAAAAGGGTTTGATTTCACGCATTATTAGATCCAATTCTCAAATATTATAGTTTAATAACAAAATAAATTCCCATCTCTGAACCACATTCTATCTACAGTCTTACAGCAGATATTTTTTCTTTTCAAATGTATGCGACATAATTTTATAAGATAAAACACTTTAGATATTTCATTTTCCTTAGTTTATTTAAGGGGTCCAGGAAACAAAATTCTTCAAATTTTCGAAAGCATTTATTGCATTAAAACTTTTGTGTTCTTTTCCGTTTAAAATGACGTTTAAATCATATTTCTATCTTAATTAGAACAGGAGATATTATTTTTATATTTTTGGCAACATTCTAATAGTAGCCAATCTGTGTTTAAACCTGTAAATGCGTTTTCCTGCATAATAGGCTTTTTCACCATTTCTCGTCTTTAAATTGTTATAAGTCAAGAACCGTTAAAGATAAATGGTTCAAACTTGGAACATGTCTTTTTCAATTATTTTAATTTGATTTTGATTCAGAAAATTTGAAAAAAAATATTTACTTTCGAAAATAGAATATTTTAAAAATAAGTTAAATAATATTTTTTGAAATTTTTACTCTAAATATTTTTAATTTTTTTAAAATTAATATTTTAAAAAACACTGAATAAAATTAAAACTTATACATTTCTATTTAATTAATTGAAAAACTTTGAAATTCAACAAATAATATTTCGAGTTATAACGGTTTTAAATTACCCCACTTATTTAAAAATTTAAAAATTAAAAAAATTTTAAAAACTTTATGAGAAGTTTTATGATGTGATTTTGTTTACTAATTATATGGTTAACCATCACAAATAAATTCAAAATTTTAACTCAATAAATAAAAAATTTTTTAAATGTGTCCCGGACCCCCTTAAGTAAATAGATGTTTCCATTCAAATTAGAGCTACACAAACCCATATGCATAGACTAGCTGAATACCCGTACTTCGCTACGGAGTACATTCAAATTAAATACAACGGGCAATGTATGCAGTTAATGCCAATATATATATATATATATATATATATATATATATATATATATATATATATATATATATATAATTAATACAACGATCAGTGCATGTAATTGATGTAAAAAAGATATATACATATTTATGAAAAAATCATAACTGATATTTAATGTAGAAGAAAATATTGAAATTAAATCCCATAGAACATACTAAAGAATGTAATGCAGTTAATACAGTACAGTTTGAGGAACATATCTTTTACTGTATTTTAACCCTTGATTTAAAAGCGAAAATGGATAAGATGTGGTATAAGATCTTTAATGAGGGTGACGAGATTTGCTTGGGGAATGAATCCTTCAATAGCCAAACTTGTGAATTAAAATCCAGGAATCTCAGAAAAATAAAGGATATAATGAGCTTCAATTGGTCTTATAGACTAGAACCCTTTGCGAAGAATACATATTTTACGGATGGTTCCAAGATTAACGGAAAAGTTGGGTCGGCCTTTATTAGGTATCATGAGAGTCAGAAGATCGATACTAAACTGAGAAGAAACCCTGATAACGCAACATCATACAGTGCTGAGGTTACGGCCATTTCCATGGCAATAGACGATGCTAGGGAAAAAGGTCTAAGTGAAATTGACATCTTTAGCGATTCCAGGAGTGCTTTGCAGGCTCTTGGGTCCTTAGAATATAAGGGTGAGATTATTGAGGAATTGAAACACAAGATCAAAAATAATGGTGTGGTCGTGCATTTCCACTGGATAAAAGCACATATCGGGATCAGATAGAATGAGGAAGTTGACACTGCGGCTAAAGAAGCCACGGAACTGGACATAATTGAAGGTACTTACAAAATGATCAAGCAACAAGTAAAGGTAAAGATTAAGGCATATGGAATGACAGTCTGGCAAGAAAGGTGGGCCGATAGTGAATTGGGGAGGCCGGTTCATAAAATCTACCCTCATATTTCCTTAGAAAGATTAATATCGAATTTCTATATAAATCAAGCTATCACTCAACATGGAAGCATGGGCTCATATCAAAGAAGATTTTTTGGGAAGAGTGACATCTGTGCATGCGGAGAGGTCCAGACAATAGAACATTGTTTATTTAATTGTGTAACATGGAGAGATTTGCGGTCGAGTTTACCGAGGGAAATTACTGAATGGTCACCACATAAATTCTATAATGACTACTATTGTAGAACATTCATTTTGGCTGTGATGAAAGACCTTATGGACTTTCATTACCCTTTTTTGGGTCATTGATAATTTTGTTGTTTTTTTGTTTCGGTTTTTATAATTGTGTAACATTGCATGTATTTATTTGTATTGTATAATCCTAGTCAAGCTGATTGCCATTGCGAAATTTGTCGTCTCTCAAAATCATCCGTATACCTTCGGGAAGGACGGATTATCTTTTGGATTACTGTAGTTTAATATATTTTTGGATAATGTCCGATCGTCTGCCGCATTAGCAAGAAAAAAAATTTTTTTTTGTCTATTTTGTTGTTATGCACGTGACGCAAAATTAGTTTAAAGTATCACAAAATGAAAAGAAACCACGTGATCAGCATTTAATAAACTAAATTCAAAAATTAATCTCTAAAAGTTCACCAAAAATCAGAAAATGAAGTTAAAAATTCGAAAAAGATTTTATTTTAAAGGAATTTTTATGATCTTTCTTGTGATGTAAATTTTATAATCCTCAAATTATTATTTTAAATGCAAACTTTAAAGAATGTTACAAAAAAAGCTTAAAAATTTAATTAAAAAAATCTAAGAAGAATTTTTCAAAAATATTTCACAGTGCACCCCTACATTATAAGAAGAATCGCCATGCAAAATTTCAGCCCTTTAGGTCCAGCTGTTTGGTCTGTGTGTTATCTGTCAGTCATTCAGTCAGTTATGGAACTGTTTTATATATATAGATTATGTCATCTTCACTACATTCAGTATCCTGCTATGGACCTCATAATGAGTGTAAAACTTAGGTCCATGATTGGTGCTAGAAATGCTGAAGTTCATATATAAGCATTGAACTGCTACTAAAACATTTCACATTACTTTAGATTTTATCTGAAATGAATCTTGATAAACCCAGAGTTATTTTACATGGCCTGTCTTTTATTTCTGCGGAGTCTGCAGTTCATGATGTTGCTATTAAAAGGATTGAAAAAGTGAGTGAAGTTTCTCTCATATAATTTTAAATATTTTCCCATTAAGTCTAAAAATTATTGGACAATTTTAATTCATCTATCTAATTTTAATTCATCATTTTTTTGTCTATTTAGCTGTTATGCATGTGACTGTAAATTTATTTAAAGTACTGGAAAAAGAAATCACAAGATCAGCATTTAATAAATTTAATTCTAAAAATTAATCTTTAAAAATTCACCAAAAATCAGAAAATGCAGGCAAAGATTCGAAAAAGATTTCATTTTGAAGGAATTTTTATGATCTTTTTCGTGATATAAACCTCAAACTATTACGTTCTATAACCCTCAAACTATTATTTTAAATGCAAACTTAAAAAAAGCTTAAACAGCTTAAAAATTTTATTTAAAAAAATCTAAGAAAACTTTTTCAAAAATCTTTCTTAGTGCACCCCTATACTATAAGAAGAATCGCCTTACAAAATGTCAGCCCTTTAGGTCTAGCGGTTTAGTCTGTGCGTTATATGTCAGTCAGTCAGTTACGGAACTGTGTTATATATATATATACATAAGACTGTATGTGTGTTGTGTTATATTGTATTGTGTATTATATGATAAAGTTGGAAATCCGACATAAGCGTAGATGGAAAAGTTTTCTAAGTAGGGAAACCTCTTGTACCTCGGACATATTTTAATGTTTTAATTTTTTTTCATGTATTACATAAAAAATAAATCAATACACCGTTTGATAATTTAGAATGTAAGTGTTAACCTGTAACTTCATTGATTTTTCATGTGAATTATTTTCATGTTTTTTGGGGCAATTTAGAATTAAAATGTGTGTAGACCCAAGGTACAACGCTATGTACTGATTTTTATATTTTTACTCATTTCAAAAGTATAAATTTCACCCTATCCTAAACCTGAATTAGAAATCTGAGAAAAAAAATCACGTAGGTAGATCAATTATCTTTGTTATAAACACAATGAACACATCCTAATCTAATATATAAAAATGAATGTTTGTATCTCTGTAATTGTATAGAAATCCACAGTTTAGGAGCAACGATCGTGAAATTTTACATACAGGCGTCTTTAAAAACAGCCGAGGGTCTGAAGAACTTCAAAAATCGAAATTAATTACCGTTGATTTTTAATTAATAAAAAACCAAAAATTTTGAAACTAAATGTAAGATGTTACACTTTGTGGAATCACCACTCTGAATATGGCGTCCACGTTAGGCTTAGCTGGCAAACAGCGAGCGAAAAGATAAAAATAAATAAAATCAAAAAGTTTCAAGTTATATATTAAACCAGAATAATAAATGAAAATAATAATCTTTCAAGTCAGATTTTATACTCTAAAATAAATCGGATCCAACGGCATATTGACACTATCACACGGGATGGAAAATTCGAATCAACCACGCTAAGTGTCACAAGATCATTTTTAATCGCTACTGCAACCCCCCTCGCTTATGTCTTTGTGTCTATTGAAGAGTTAAAGACTAAGCTTCTATCCTGCTAACTTATTTCTAACTTAAAACTCCTCTTACTCCATAAATACATGTATATTCACCAACCCATAGCAACTTTCCAGTAATTTTAATACAAATATTCTCCTATTTACACAATACACCAGCAAGTTATTGTGGCGCATTCGGTAAGAGCGTTAATTTACTATACAACATGACGCGGGTTCGAATACGGATCGTACAGATTTTGCTAAACCTGTATTTTCAGCTTTTTTATGGAGGCTTTTTTGTTTCAGCTTTTATTTTATTATTTTTTAAATTATTATTATTATTATTTTTATTTATTATTTTTTTTAATTATTTTTATTTTATTTTATTATTTTTAAAAATTATTATTTTTATTTTATTTTATTTTTCATATTATTAATGTGTATAACATTTCGTATACTTTTTTTTCTATGTTATTTATACTGTGTTTATTTTTTTAATGGATTTTGGTAGGTTTATTATAAATTTATGTATTTTATGTTTTACTTTTCAGGAATTTTTGCTCCAATGATAAAGGCTAAATCTTTTCTATGTTATTTATACTGTATTTAGTTTTTAAATTGATTTTGGTTAACAAACATTCGACAATTTGACATTTTTACTTTTCAGCTTTACTTTCCTAAAGACAATTTGACATTTTTCCTTTTCAGCTTTTAGTGGTTTATTATAAATGTATATATTTTATGCTTTACTTTTCAGGGTTTTTTTGCTCCAATGATGAAACGCTAAATCTAGTTGAATTCTGAAGATATTATTGTAAATTTATGGTTTTTTATGTTGGGTTTTCTTTTTATTCATGTGTATAACATTTCACATGCTTTTTATTCTATGATATTTATACTGTGTTTAGTTTTTAAATTGATTTTGGTTAACAAACATTCTTAAAATCCCGGGCAACGCCGGATAAATTATCACCTGTGTAGGTTGATAATTTATAAAATTTAAAACTGTTACCACATGTATATTTACAGATCCACAAGAACTTTCCAATATTTTTAATTAATAAATAACCAACAACTCTCGATTCACAAGCGTACAGTAGATGGCGCCACTATTTTAATTTTTTGTGTGTCTATTTCGTTGTTATGTGACGATAAATTTATTTAAAGTACCAGATAAAGAAATCACATGATCAGCGTTTAATAAATTAAATTGTAAAAATTAATCTTTAAAAATTCACCAAAAATTAGAAAATGGAGGTAAAGATGCGAAAAGAATTTCATTTTAAAGGAATTTTTATGATCTTTTTCGTGATATAAATTTTACAACCCTCAAATTATTATTTTAAATGCAAACTTGAAAAAAGTTACAAAAACAGATTAAAAATTTAATTTAAAAAAAATCTAAGAAGAATTTTTAAAAAATCTTTCTTAGTGCACCCCTACATTATAAGAAGAATCGCCATGCAAAATTTCAGTCCTTTAGGCTATGTACACATGAGAGCGTTGCAACGCGCGCTCTGGGGCAGTTGACTACTGTTTTTTGACAGGCATATTTCTATTTTTTTACAAAGTGCAGAATAAATAAGATATATATGAAATACATGAATTTTTCAAAATGAACTTATGCGAAATTTTCAAATGTTATTATTTTTAAATTTTTTTAAACATTTGAATTAAAATAAGGGAGTTTGATGTTACATGAAAGATACGCAACTTCGTGCCCAATATGCTAATGTATATTTTTTATTTTATGATTTATGTATTTTATTATTTTTCTGATATAGAACCACAATAATACATTCCCTGAGTACATTATAAATTTACATTTCTTTAAATTTTCTCTCCCCTTTCTATCTACAGATGATATTTTTTGAATGTAATATTTTTTGAATGTTTTTCGTGATATAAATTTTACAACCCTCAAATTATTATTTTAAATGCAAACTTGAAAAAAGTTACAAAAACAGATTAAAAATTTAATTTAAAAAAATCTAAGAAGAATTTTTCAAAAATCTTTCTTAGTGCACCCCTACATTATAAGAAGAATCGCCATGCAAAATTTCAGTCCTTTAGGTTCAACGGTTTGGTCTGTACTTTGTATGTCAGTCAGTCAATCAGTCAGTTAGTCAGTTACGGAACTGTTTTATATATATATAGATTTTTATTACTATCTCTATATCGTAACGTTAACTTCATGCGCACACATTATTTTTAACTGGCATTCAATTGGCTGTTAAAACTTTATATTTACATCCTATTTAAAAGAAGTAGGGTGTAAATTGTAGGGTGGAAAGTTGGTAAAATTAAAATTTTGTGCAATGTATTTTAATTTCTCGATTAAAAGTAGTTTTTTTCTAAAAATCAATTTATTTCGCTTGAAAAGCTAAATATTTTATGCATTCGGTTTATATTATTATTACTATCTTTATATCGTAACGTTAACTTCATGCGCGAGCATTATTTTCTTATGCTTTTTTTATTATTATCATCTTTATAATAGCTTTATTTTCATATGGTTTTAAGCAACTATCGTTGTTATTCATATTATGTTGGTTTTTTATTAATTAAAAATTAAGGGTAATTAATTTCGATTCCGGAAGTTCTTATCTTTATTTTCATATGCTTTCTCATTTACGAATTATTCAAATGTTGGTTAAAAAACTTTTGCGCAATTTATATATTTGTGTGTGTTTAATTATTGAAATTAATAAATTTATATTTCTGGAGAGGATGTTTCAGATTTTAGTGGTACTATGATGAAAGGCTGAATATACCAAAATTCTGAGGAGTTTATTATGGAGAGAAAAGGAATTTAATATGTAGAGGATGTTTATAGGAGTTAAATGTGGAGAGGAGTTGAATGGTTTGCAGCCCTCAATCAAACACTTCATTTTTTTAAGAGGCAACGCTGCAGTCATATCATTGTTCTATTGGAAATTTCTGCTGAACCTGTAATTGCAGCTTTTTTTTACCCCAATGATGAAAGGCTAATTCTAGCTGAATTCTGAGGAGTTTATTATAAATTTATATATTTATAGATTTCACAAGGTTTTTTTTCTATGTTATTTATACTGTGCTTAGTTTTAAATTAATTTTGGTTAACAAACATTAGAGAATTTGACATTTTTACTTTTCAGATTTTAGTATTAAAATGATGAAAGGCTGAAATTCTGAGACGTGTATAACATTTCACATATATTTTTTATGTTATTTATACTGTGTTAATTTTTAAATTGATTTTGGTTAACAACAAACATTCTTAAAATCCCGGGCATCGTCGGGTACTTCAGCTAGTCTATATATATAAAACAGTTCCGTGACTGACTGACTGACTTATTGACTGACTGACAGATAACGCACAGACCAAACCGCTGGACCTAAAGGGCTGAAATTTTGCATGGCGATTCTTCTTATAGTGTAGGGGTGCACTAAGAAAGATTTTTGAAAAATTTCTTATTAGATTTTTAAAATTAAATTTTTAAGCTGTTTTTGTAACTTTTTTAACTTTTCATTTAAAATAATAATCTGAGGGTTATAAAATTTATATCACAAGAAAGATTATAAAAATTCCTTTAAAATGAAATTTTTTTCGAATCTTTGCCTCCATTTTCGGATATTTGGTAAATTTTAAAAGATTAATTTTCAGAATTTAATTTATTAAATGCTGAAAACGTGATTCCTTTTCTTTTTGTGATACTTTAAACTAGTTTTGCGTCACGTGCATAACAACGAAATAAATTGACAAAACAAAATTTTTCTCTCTCTCTGATGCGGCAGACGATTGAACATTATCAAAAAAAAATATTAAAATACAGTAAAATAAATGTTCCTCTAACTGTACTATATTAACTGTACTATATTCTTTAGTACGTTGTATTAGATTTAATTTGAATATTTTTTTCTACAATATTTTGTGCATAAAAATATCGGTTACGATTTTTTTATAAATATATTTTTTTTTGGCATTAATTGTATACATTGACAGTTGTATTTATTATTTCTTTTTTTGGCATTAATTACATACATTGGCCGTTGTATTTAATTTGAATGTACTCCGTAGCGAAGCACGGGTATTCAGCTAGTTAAATATAAAAATGAAACATCGGTCGCTTAGTTAAAAGCTGCAGCCCTGGACAAGCTTGTGGCTTCCAGTGTTCTCAAAATTATGTCCTTCTCAGATTTTTTTTCGACACGTACAAAGCCAAAATTCACCCGCCATTTGATGTTTATCCTAGGATTTATCATATTTTTTTTATTACTTGTTTTTGTAAATTGCAAGGCTAACTGGTGATTTTGTTTTAAAGCTAACCCAAAATGAAACCAACCTTCGGATGTATCTGATTGAGAGGTGTTCCTTTACATAAATAAAAACTTGTTTCGCATTGCTATTTTCGGAATATGAAAAATATACTCATTCCTGATTATAAAAATCTTTTCTCTTGCCTAATTGGAGTAGTTTTAGATAGATTGCAATGTTTAGCAGCTCTTATCAAGAAAGAAACTGAATTAGAAACTGTCAAGTCAATTGTCCTATCAAGGAAGAAATTCTCATTTCTTTGTTGAGAACTAAATCAATAGCTTTTCGTCTCTTCTTTTTCTATCGCCTCTTCTAAACACCAGAAACGCTCCGAGGCAAGATTCTCGCCTAAGGGAAATAATAAAAAAGAAATACTAATAACACGTGGATTAACAAGCAGGATGTTGTACCTTGAACCTAGAACCATGTTAAAAAAGAATTCTTAGTTCGAGGTGCAACAGGTTCTCACTCCAAACTATTCTTCTTTTCTCCAATCTGGATGTTACGTTAAAGTCATAATTTTGTGACAGATCTTGTTTCTAGAGGGTGATTAATTTTATAACGGCATTCGTTTTCTGTTAAAATGCTGTTAAATTCTGTTAAAATGCAAGAAAAACAAAATTAAAACATCAAAGTATTTATATTTTGCTCATGACACTTAATAGATGAGGTTAACAGTTAAACTGAAGTAAGAAGGTTTTTTTATACTAGGCACCTTAAGGATCTCTAATGGCTAGGGGTACGTAAATTTCGCAAAAAAATAATTACAATTTATAAAATTTCGCATTTATTCACAATATATATATATATAGTATATATGTATGTATGTATAAATTCAAATATTTCGCATTTATTCGCATCTATTTCGTAAATACGAAATTACGTATCCCTACTAACGACACATACATTAATTACGCTTACCATTTGCAAAAAAACTAAACAGATAGAGCTGGCGACGGCCTAGGACCAAAATACATCTGGCCCAAGGTGCAACAAGTTCCCCTACATGGTTTCTTCAGTAGTATCACTAACAATGCCAACAGCTATAAAGGAATGTTTTTGAACTGTCGGATCTTTAGGATATATATACAGACTGATGCCTTAAACACGTGAAAAAATTATTACAAACAAACAATCACACAATTAACATAAAATCACACAATTAGCATAAAAATTGAGAAAGAAAGTTTATGAAAAGTATGTCAAGCCTCATTCGTATATCGTTTTCTCAATCACCCTTCACACAGAGCGATGAAGCATCAGTTAAATAAACAGATGGCAAGAATCCCATTTACATGTAAATCCAAGGAACTAATTATTTTTTGAGAAGCTCTTGTTTGAACTAAGGACTCAATATACGTACTCATAAAAGACAAACATAGTTAACCTGAAAGAAAATTTTAAAATTAAAATTCAGTTTAAAGATAAATTTACTTATTCAAGAAAAAAGGGGATGTATAAAAGATGGGAAATAAAATAAAATAACTTATTAGATATTTAAAATTTTTTTCTGACCCACTTCCTTTAAGTTCTCTTTCCAATCCCAGCCGAGCAAGCTTCCAAAGAAGTAAATGCAGGGAAGGAAAAGTGATGCTAAAAGTTACCGTGCAGTTAGAAAGAGAATGGAGTAAATCCAGTATGAGCGAGTTGAAACGAGAACGAAACCAGTGACTTCCAAAACAGTTATCTTGAAGTCGAAAGTCGGTTCTGAAGTTGAGTATTACGGAGAACAGAGGAACTTTGAAAAATTAGGATTTCAACCAAGATTTTACACAATTTGTTGATAAGTAGCGAGTTGCGTTTACTCGTGTTATGTCCTGTTACGAATCCAGCGTAGTCACAAGATGTTTGTTTGACATTTTAATTTAAGATTTTTGGTTTGTGCCTTCAAGAAAAGCGATGAATAAAACTCCTGATTGTCAGTTTATAGTTTTAACTCTTACCCCGGAATATTTGAAAGAGACAAACAAATAAATGAAGTGAAACGAATGGTTTTTTTTTTTTACTAATTATTAAAAGAGAAAATAGAAAGACTGATTATTGATTAAAAGACATCGATAATGAAATTCCTTCAACTATCAAGACAATTATTTTTTCTTGTAAATTCTTATTTTGCTGAAATCCATCACGTTATAACGTAGTCTACTTATTAGAACAAGCTGAATTATATTTTTGAAAAAACAGATAATTTAAAATCATTTTATATTCATTTTGGAGCTTATTAATTTCGAATTTTTAAGTCTTAACATTTCATAATTTATTATCTGCTTTTTATTAAATTTCAAAATTAATTCAGAATAACTCTCAAATAATAATGTTGGGAATTATTAATTATTAATGTGATATTAATTATTACTGTGGTATCTCTCACTAAGTTTAAACGATAACTATGAAGCATATTCACGACAGAACGTTTTATACTAAAAAATATATAAAAAAAACACTCATGTAGGATAATATTAAAAGCTGGAGATAGCTTCTAAAAGACAGGGAAAATGATAACTATCTGTAAACCGTGTTGAATCCATTCTATAGTCTGAGTCCTCTTTACTTGCTCAAAAGTTACTTACTTCCTTTTATATTCATTCACAGAAAAAAAAAATCCGAAGGTCAAGATAGGATCAGCAACCTCTCCTTTTCCTCAAAGGTAAGAGAATTAACAGTTCGAGGCAGGTATATGGGCCCCGTTATCTTGAGTTGCTTGTCCACTGAAACATTTTCTTCTGATTGCAAACCGTAGCCCGGGGTTATTGTGGAGAAAAAGAAAGAAAGAAGTACCGTAGCAGCTTAAAAAGTCCTCCTATCCAGACGTGCTCTTCCATTAGAAAAGAAACTGTTTCCCACAAGATGTATAAGTTTTACCTGACTGCTTTGCTGTGCGGGGTTATCATCGGCAGGTAAGATTTATGAATTGTATTCTCTCTCTAATATTTCACTCTTTTTACTGCATATCAATAACGTTGTCAGAAACGTTGAAATTTGTTTATTGTTATTAGCATTCAGATTGACGGTGATTAGGGTGTTATGAACAGATTCATTTCCGTAAATCAGACTGCGAGCAGATATGTATTAAAAAGGCACGAAAGGCAACTTTTTTTAACAAATTATTTCATTACTTTTGCCAGTTATGGTTTGACAGTTAGTGCCAGTTATATCATCTTTCTCTAAATTTCGGTTTTGAATCATCATACAGCTATTTTTAAAAAAGACTCGCTGAATGTTAATAACTTGTCTGTGACTAGGAAGAACCTAATTTGAATTCTATTTGTCTCAGGATTAATTCTTTCTCTCTGTGTGTGTATGTATATATATATATATATATATATATATATATATATATATATATATATATATATATATATATATATATATATATATATATATATATATATATTTATATTTATATATATATATATATATATATATATATATATATATATATATATATTTATATGTATATATATATATATTTATATATATATATATATATATATATATATATATATATATATATATATATATATATATATATATATATATATATTTATATATATATATATATATATATATATATATATATATATATATATATTTATATATATATATATATATATATATATATATATATATATATATATTTATATATATATATATATATATATATATATATATATATATATATATATATATATATATATATATATATATATATATATATTTATATATATATATATATATATATATATATATATACAGGGTGTGACAGAAAGAACGATCCGAGCGTATAAATAAATAAAATAAATAATAATAATAATAAAATAATAATTAATAATAAATAAATAAATAACTTTTTTTATTTTTCTCAGATAAAAAAGATTTCTTTCTCTACCTTGCTTTGTATTTCTGTTATTGACGTTCCAAATCAGGACGTTCTTTCTGCCGCACCCCATATATATATATATAAAAATAAGAATAAGATGAAAGAGAAAACCAGTAATAGCTCTAAAGCTACTTGCAGCGAGGAACAAACAAGTAAATAAAAGTATGAATAAGGTTTTTGACAGCATTTCTTCATCAGCGGTGTCAATACTGTCTAAAAACCAATGGATTGTTTCTGATGACTATGATCTATTAAATAAACACACTCAGACATCGTACAATCCATTATTAACAGAAGAATTAATTAATAAATGAATCAAGTTTGATTAAAAGTACTTAACCAAAGAACACCAAGCCTGGCGCTAGTCAGAGTGGAAGTTAAGAACTTGTAACCGCAAGATGACTGACGTCATAAAACTTGCAACCATTGAGGTATATATATATATATATATATATATATATATATATATATATATATATATATATATATATATATATATATATATATACTCGATTCTCTTTTTGCATGGGGGATACGTTTCAGAGCCTACCATTGGGAAAGAAAGAATAAATAAATAAAGTTTAAAAAAGATACAGTGAATATATAAAAATTGGAGATAGGTTCAACCCAAATAAACTTAATAAAAAATGTTAATTTTCATATGAAATATGGATTCAATCTACTGAACTTGAATAAACATATAAGAGCAAATCAATACATCTTATTTTAATTATGTTTATACAGTTTTTTTTTTAAACTGGAAAAGTGCAAAAGTCGGAAGTAGTTAAAAATAAATTAAATATAATTTTTATTTATTCATACATACATATAACATTCAGTCTTTCAGTGTCACTACTTGACTATAAACGTTCCCTTTAACCGTTGTTTTTCGTTGGTGTTAAAATCCCTGTCGTCACTGTAAACATTGAAAGGCGATATATCTACAAGCGCATCTTGAATAAAATTAGCATCATGTGTTTCTTTTGTTTCACCGGTTTTGAATACGAATTCGGTTATCAGACGCCGTGATTTTGTTTTTGTTGGTTCTTTACATGGTTCTTCATGAGGGGCCATAATCATTTTCAAATCGCGTTGGAATTGAACGGCCCGTTCGACATTGTTATCATTGGTAAGAAAACGATTTCGAAGTTTATTGGCTAGTTAGGTTTAGGATAGGTTTGGTTTGGTGCGCTACGGTCATTTTTTGCTACACGAGGGCTAATTAGACCGGGACCTACAGCTTAAAGCCGATTCCGAACGGCTACAAACATCCATGCCAAGAGTGGGACTCGAACCCACAGACTCGGGTACCGAATGCCAGCGCCCTAGCTATTCGGCCATATTGGCTAGTTAGAGGTCTCCTGGAATTGTACTTGCAGATAACCACACCTTCATCATCACTACCGTAAACTAACGTGGAATCATCAACATTCTCTGAAATACTCTCTGATAACACTGCACTCAATATTTTTCATTACGATTGAGATTTTTAAGCCGTGTTAAAGTTTTAAAAAAAAATCTCAGGTAGTCTCTTCTAACGAAACTACCGCGGATTATTAACGTAGGATTACTTATCATTGCTTACATCTTTTGTATGTGTATTTGTATGTATGTGTCATGTATATATGTATCTACATATATGTACGTATGTATATATATATATATATATATATGTACGTATATATATATATATATATATATATATATATATATATATATATATATATATATATATATATATATATATATACACACACATATATATATATACACACACATATATATATATATATATATATGTGTGTGTGTGTGTGTATGTATGTCACTGATGTATGTATGTTACTGTTCTGTTTAACTGTTTACTGCTTGCCCAAGCGATATAAACTGGGTTTGGCGCGCTGCCAAAATTACAACTCGCGACAACGGACGGTTTTAGCTTCAGAAATTTTAATTTCCGGTGGACCGTTATGGAGGAACGTAATCCTACGTTAAAAGTGTAAAAAAATAATCGGTTCTTTTTCTTGGACCGTGCTATTTCAAAACCGTGCAAAAAGAGAATCGGGTGTACAGATATATATATCTATATACAGAGGTGCCTCGGTACTCGTCGTTAAATGGTTCCAGGAGGCTTAACTGTTATAATTACTCTACGATAATGTCCCTCCTCTGTGTAACCTTCATACTTTGCCCAACTTTTTGTCCCCAAATAGGAAAACATTTCTTGCAAGCGAGAAATTTGAATCAAATTTCAAAGGGATTTTTGAAACAAAAGCTTATTCTGCAGAATTGGACACGTCTTACTTTAAGAAAGGGATAAAAAAAACGCTTAAAAATCTTTGGACCAATGTATCAATGTATGCCTTATTGAAAACCATGTGGGGAATAACACAAAAACTTCTTCAGAAAAACGTCGTTTTCATTATTTATGCACTGACTTATTAAACGGCTGTTTAGGTAGAAACTTTACTTTTGCCTTTGAATGGCAGTTAAACATCGAAAATTTTGTATGGTTTTTTATCATACTGTCCAGTTGGGTATGAACATGCTTCCTGGCACGATGGGGTGTGTAGATTTCTCATAAAATATTTTTAATAGCCTTCTTAAGCAGAAATGTTAAGATCTTTTATTTTATCAAACATGAATCTGACTTCTATAACATTTTTTTTGACACCTCTTGAAATGATTTAAAACATAGTAAAATTTAACAACTCCAGAACAGGAACGTAAGCAAGGAAAAAATCAGAGAGCAAACTATATCTTGGAATTTAGGTCTTTATATATTGTTACGATATATTAACAAAAGAATTGCCCTTAATTATGCTTTGGCCAGACGCCCTTTCTTCTGAAAATTTTTTATTCCTATGCTGCTCCAGAATGTTCTCAAATCCACATTCTAAACCAGTTCATCTTATTTTAACCAATTTCATCTTTGTAAATTCAGTTGTCAGGGATTTGTGCTCTTCTTAGATGATTTATCGCCTCGCGGGTATTTGAATTTTGGACTTTTCTTTTGATATCATTTCTTTCCGAATTGCATTTTTTCATTCGTTTAAAATTTTGGTTACGATTAAATTATTTTACTTTTTTTTCAAAATATTATAAATTAAGTTTTTAATATAAAGGATTCCCAATTATATCAGTTACACCCCCCTTAACATCTAAACGGTGACAGCTTAGGCCATAAAGTTGGTGTCTAGGTATAGTAAAAAGGCTATGCGCTACTCGATGAGGCAACTTACAACGCCATCTATCAGCAAATTTTGGAATTAGAGTTTTTATCTCAAAAACGGTACGAGATACGGGAAAAAAATCAATACAAAGTTGTTCAGCATCATCTGTTTAGTAAGAAAAAATACCTTGCGCACATTAATACTTAGAACAGAATGTAGGAAATGTACATTTGTTTGGTCATGATTTCGAAAATTGTCATGTCATAAAGAGTGTGAAAAAACTGAGACACTTCCCTATCTTCAGGATCATTTATTTATGTTTCTGAAAATGCTCTCCAATAGCCACAATACACATTTGCACTCTGGACTGGATTTCTCGCTGCTCATTGTGCAATATGACAGGTGTTACGGAAGCACAAGCATCAGTAATGCGTCATCATTTTTTACCAAGGCCGTCATACAAGGTGGAAAGCTTGCCCCGGAGAATTGAGGTTGTAACTGGCTCTCGTGGAGGCTCTGCCAACTATTGAATATGAATAAATTTTGTTTTTCTTTTCTGTCACAGGTGTCCAAATACTTATTGGTAGACAGTGTGTATATATATATATATATATATAAGGATTGCAACAGAACACGACTGTCTAGCTGTGCATTTAAACAGAAACCGCTTATAGTGATCAGTGGTTATAAGAATCAACCGTTTATAAGAATCAATATCGCAAAAACAAAATCAAATGTATTATTTCCATGATAAAATTTTCGCTTTAAAGAATCAATCCACCGGTTTTAAGAATCAGTTTACACTCTTCGCTTTCCTTTCATTTTTCCAAAAAAGCCACTTAAATAATTTTTCCAATAAAGCCACGTGAACCTCAAAAGGCACGAAGTTCTTTCTTTATTTTTTTAAAGAAAGAGTGATAAGATGGGATGAAATACAGTCGTAAAATGCATCCCTTTCTTTGTTAGACATAACATCATAGTTTCCCGTTAAACGCTTTAGCTAAACACTGTCCTGTTAGCTTGACCAAGGGGCATCCTACCCGTCCGGATCCGATTGAACTTTTCTCCACTGACAAAGAAAGACAGGGACTCTTTTTTTCCACCTTCTACATCCTGGTTGCGGCTTCCTGGACCCTGAAACACGTAAATCTTCGGCGAAGTGTCCACTATCACTTACGCAAACAGGGTATTATTAGATTCAGCACGTTATCAAACCGTGAAACGTAATCTAGAAGGTGAATCGTGGTCTGAGACTATTGGTATTGAAAGAGGTATAAACAGCTTCCTGAAAACTTCATTACGTCAAACTACCATAGAAAACTTTTTCTTGCACCCTTCTTGTATTTCAAATGTTAAACTGTTAAGGAGGTATGTTGTAAGAAATATTGGATTTTTTTCTTATCTTACTATAATCATGTGTATGTACTTATAGGTCCAGAAATTAAATTGTATTTTTAAAATTATAAAAAATAATTTTAATAAAAGATAATTAACGTAAATTAAAGAGTATTTTATGGTAAATTATCTAATATATGTATATATTAGGTGTGTGTGTGTGCCTGTCCAAAAATCTAAATTTCGGCTATAAGAATCAACCGCTTATAAGAATCAAAAACAGTAATAACAAACGTGATTCTTATAAGCGGAAATCACTGTATTTTGTTTTGTACGTTCACACATTGCGGTCGAAAACCGCAAACGATGGAACAACCGAATCGGTAGCAGATGTCGTTCGATTTTGTCTACCGAAACAGAATAGGCGGAACCGACGCCAGGCCATTTTGGTTGCCATTAGTGTATAGATTTGAGAGGGGGAGTACACACGATTCGGTTATGTTGAAGGAAACGTACACCAGTGCCGATCTAGCTACTGAAATGATTCTTTGAAGTGATTTTTTTAGTTGTTTTTTTACAGTTTTTTGCAGTGTTTTTTTTACACAATGGATAAGATCGACACAAAAATTTTAATTTCTTTGGTTGAAGAAAGACCGACCATTTGGGACAAAGCATAAGAATGTTTTACTTTATGTGACGCTTTAAACGACGTTTAAATCATGTTTATATCTTAATTAGAACAGGAGATATTATTATTGATATTAATATTATTATTATCATTATTATTATTATTATTATTTGCACCATTCTAATAGCAGCCAATCTTTGTTTAAACCCGTAAATATGTTTTCTGCATGATGGGTTTTTTCACCATTTCTCATCTTTAAATTGTTATAAGTCAAAAGCCGTTAAAGATAAATGGTTCAAACTTGGAACATGTCTTTTATTTTACTTTAATTTTGATTCAACAAATTTGAAAAATATATTTACTTTTGAAAATATGATTTTTTAAAAATAAGTTACATCATTTTTTTAAAAAAATTCTCAAAAAATTTTTAATTTTTAAAAAAATTAATAATTTAAAAAACGCTGAATCGAAATTAAAGCATATATTTCTATTTAATTAAATGAAAAAATTTGAAATTCGACAGATAATATTTCGAGTTATAACGATTTTAAATTACCCCACTTTTTTATAATTTTAATTTTAAAATTTTTTAAAAACTTTACGAGAAGTTTTATGATCTGATTTTGTTTGCAAATTACATGGTTAACGATTACAAAATATTCAAAGTTTTAACTCAATAAATGTATGTATCGTCATTCGAAAGTAGTTGAAAATTTTCGATTAATCTCTTCTTAATTCAATCATAAGCGTTTGAAAAGATTCCAGACAATATCTGTCCCAAAAAATAGGATGTACCCAATACGTTCTATGAATTTTTTTAATGTTGCTTCGACGACGACGATACCAGTACATTACAAGAAAGTTATTTACGTCCATCCTGCAATGTGAACTACACTGCAATGATTGCAAAGGTGTTCTGTGCGGATGGGAAAACCGTATGCGGTTAAAGAAAAACCGAATCGTGTGAACACAGCTTTCGGTTCACACCGAAACGATTATAAAACCGAAACCGTATCGTGTGTACGAGGCCTTAACTGGGCGTTCTCTGAGCAGACGTTTTTGGTGCACTTCAATGTGTTATTTGGCACGAATTATAGGGAATTCAGTTGTGTGTATGACTTTGTGTAAAAGAGAAATGGGAAACGTATTTCGCAAACGAACAGAAATTAGGAGCGTAAGGGAAAGAGAGGGAAAATCTCATTCAAAATTTGGAAGGGAAAAAAAAGAGAGTAACTAGTAAAAAGAAAGGCTTAAGGACTAAATCTCTGCCCCAGAATTTCAGATTTTACATACATTGAATTAACCAAGTTTTAATCTATGAAAAACTAGCTGAAATTTTATCTTGCTGTGGCCACTGACGGAAACCATGTAATTCAAAGAGATTTCTTACTTGAAAAGTGACAGAAAACCCTTACTTTACACATCGGATTTTTCTTTGTTCTCGAAATTTTTCCCCTTAACCAGTCGTTCTGTATGGAAACCTCAGTTAATGAAGTGTCTGTCTCATTTACTTTCAGCTCCATCGCCTTGTATTGGCCCGAATACGTTGAACAGTACCAAGAAACCTATGATCCTCATTCCACTCACGATTTTCATCATGATCATAGAAATGCGAAAACCGATATGCACCAAGCATACGGCCATTATACACTGAATGGATGTGCTTGTCTTTACTACGTAGACAGTGATTTGGTCTACCAACGGGAAAACACATCTGTATGGCATTCCTGCAACGGACTGGGGTTATACCGATGTTACAATCATTGTAACGAAATGGTAAGTATTTCTTAAACATTATTTTTTTACCGAAAACTTTAGGATGAACGGGACCCTCTAATCTTAGTTCACGGTCTCTTTTGTCAAGACATACCCATAGGCATTTTAGACTAGATTCAATGTTTTTAATGAGTTTTTGAAGACTTTGTTGTTGTTGTTGTTGTTGTTCTTTACGAAATCTTTTATGGAATTTGAATCTGGCGAATTTGGAAGTTAAGGAATTGCATTTGTCTTTCTTGGAAACTTTTTGTTGGTAAGTAATTAATATGTTCAACAAGAAGCTAAATCTTGCTGACGAAAGGGAAGT
The DNA here is from genome assembly GCA_907164885.2 of Dolomedes plantarius. NCBI lineage: Eukaryota > Metazoa > Arthropoda > Arachnida > Araneae > Dolomedidae > Dolomedes > Dolomedes plantarius. The sequence continues at coordinate 86,619,388 of OU015500.1, read as the reverse complement.
CACATAAATCTTCCGGTGGAAGTGACATAAAGTGAGCAAGAATCTTTTGGTACACTTTAGGATTTTACTCTTTCGCACCCAATACAAGACCCCTCCGGATAATCCTTCCGAGTCATGCGTTCTCATAACCTGACATTGGCAGCTGATTTTGCTGAGAGATTGATATATCCTTTATCAAAAGGGCTCTTGCTCAAGACCCTTGACGTAAGCTTGTATTCCTTGATAACCAGTATATATACAAAACATACTTTCATAGCCAAATGTACCTTTTCCCCACTTCTCTTGATACCACAGTTGTCTTTACTTGAACCATTACGATACAGAAGCTTTTTGTTTGGAAGTCATATGCAACTTCGACTTTGATGCACGCAATTTAAAACTTTCGATTTATCAAATCGTTTCAATGTGTTAAACTTCGACAAGTAGTTCTTTCTATCTTCTATATGGTCAGAGCATTGCTTTCTGGGAGCCTTGATATAGACTGGGAAGTCTGTATTCAATATAATAAACATCTTACTCTTATTCAATGGCATTCAGACACGTAAATATCGCTTTTGTTTATGGGCTCTTCAATATGTCAGACACTGACATGTGCAGCTGCTCTAAATTTTTAGCGTTGTCTGAATTTATTCCTTGATAAAACTGCTGTATAATCTGTGCTGTAAAATGCAGAATTGTCAACAACAACAACAACAAAGTGTCAATAATTTTTTCAATGCAGGTAGACCCGCAAATAGGAACAGACATCAATATTTATATGAAACATATTAAACAATATAATAATAGTTCTAGCACTTGCTACTGCGGCTTTATTTTTTGCACAACAGCTATGTGAAGTTTTAAAACGTTTTAATTTATGCTAGCTGTCACTGAAAGACTTTTTTTCTTTTGATTCAATGATAACTCTTCCACACACAGAAAAAAAAAGTTGGTTTCTGAACCCACTTTGCCGGCCAAAAGCAAGAACTCGCTTTTGGTGAGTGAAATACTCACATTGGAAAGTGGTTCCTACAACTACCTTCCGTAAACGGGTGCATTTACTTAATACCTGCCTTTGCGTGTTTAGAAAATTAAATCGGTTTATTAAGCGAGTTGTGTGTTGAGCCTATATATATATATATATATATATATATATATATATATATATGTGTGTGTGTGTGTGTGTGTGTGTGTGTACATTGCTGGCCATCCAAAATGCAACACCAAGAAGAACAAGAGATATCAAAGCCAAATTTATTCAAGAGATTACAGATAGTATCAATGATAATTGATTGGAAATACAGCCTTCTTTGAAGTGAGGAAGACGAGAAAATCAGTAATGAGTGTTGCCTCCAAGTCTGTCAATAACCTCTGCGACACGCCGCGGCATTGACTGAAAGAGGCTTTGGATGTGGTGTTGGGGAATGGCAGCCCATGCTGCCTCCACATGTAGCCAAAGTTCATCTGTTGTACCCACGAGTGCTGCATGCAGCGCTAGGAAAGTCCAATCATTGACCAGAAATGTTCGATGAGCGATAGATCTTGAGAACAAGCAGGCTAGGGTAACAATGCAACTGGTAGTCTGGGAGGAAATCTTCAACAATGTGTGCAACGTGTTGTCGCACATTGTTTTGTTTAAACGTGGCCGCAGGCAAGCCCTGAAGGTAAGTAAGAAGAACAGGCTGCAAAACCTCAGAGATATAGCACCGGCTGGTAAGTGTACCGGTAATGCGTACTACAAGGATGCGGGACTGGAATCCAATACCACCCCCCAATCATAACACCGCTGCAGGACCAGTATGACGATGCAAAACATAACAGTTGAGCAGTCTCTCTATACGATGTCTCCAAACACTAATCCGACCATCGTGGTGTTGCAGGCAGAAGCGTGAGTCGTCCGCAAGCACAATGCCATGTCATTCTGAAGTCCATCTCCACAGTTTGCAAACGCAAACGCCTGTGGTTTAAAGTCAAAAGTAAGGGAAGCAATGGACGCCTAGCGGACAGTCCACTGTGCTGCAAACGACGTCGTATTGTTCGTGCGGACGCCGAATGTTGTGTTACAGACTGTATTCGTTGTGCTATGGTTGTGAATGTGGTACGTCGCTCTATCAGTGCCATGCGCACAATATGCCTGTCTACCCGTGGAGTGGTACGATGAGGCGGTTGCAATAGCTCATGTCGATCAGTCGTTCCCTTCTTCATCCACCGATTCCATACTCTTCTGACTGTGACTTGGCTACGTCCGACAAGATGACAGATTTCTCTGAAGGATAATCCGCAATCTCTGTATGCAACGATTATGCTTCGGTCAAACTCCAAAACGTGCTCGAATATTGCTCGTGTTTTTCTCCGAGGCATACTGAAGCTGCACACACAAAAAAATCGCACGAGAGTACAATTCACGCTCTTCAAAATGGCTATTTTTCCTCTCTTTATATACAGTTTGTCAGGAGCACTGCAGTCGTCCATGATGTGTTTGAGCTCTGCAATCATTATCATTTGTATATTCCATCGTTGTATACGCATGATGCAAATTTCATGCTGTTTGGTTGTTTCCTTCTTGGTGTTGCATTTTGGATGACCAGTAGTGTATATATATATATATATATATATATATATATATATATATATATATATATATATATATATATATATATATATATATATATATATATATATAATAGGATGGGTCGAAAAACAATTTTTTTCAGAACGCTTTAGGGCTGAAAAGTTGCATATTGTAATAAGAAGAAAAAAGGCATAAAAAATTAAAATCGGTTAACATCTTCCGTTCGCGCACCGTACTTAAATTTTATGAAAAATTGCAAAAATCGCGATATTTTTGTAATTTTTTTCTGTTAGTTAAAACTTTTAAAATAAACACGTTTTAGTCTTTTATGCTTTTTAATGGCTTAAATAACCTAAATAAATTGAATTCTGATCAATAATCTATTTTTTTCCGTTCGTGCAACGTCTTAGAAAAAACAGATATTTATCAATATTTCGCAATTTTGACTCTGCTACTCTTCGTTCGTTTTGCTAGAACAAAACGAACTAGAACTCACTTGAAATAGGTTGAAATGGTTTAAACTAGAATGAACCGTGGTGTGGTCCCTCCCTACTCTGCCTACCTGAAAATGAGAAGGCTGGGGGGAAAGCTCACGATCTTCAGCGAGCACTGAGTGACAAAGAAGTTCCTAAAATAAGAGAGTACTCGGAAATTGATAAACACAAACACAGTTCTATTGAAGACTCGCAGTATGAGGAAGATGAATACAAACCAAGGACATCGACTGAAAAGCCCCAATGGCAGATGAGAATTCAACTTAGCGCAACAGCACTAAACAGTGATCGGTTTGGAGTTTCTGATCGGGCAACAACTCTCATAGCGTCAAGTGTTCTGCGAGACGTTGGGATGATAACCGACACAGATTCTTCCTATGTGGTTGATAAGTGTAAAATAAGAAGAGACAAGAGTCGTGTTAGGATGGATTTGAAAAGTCAATTCGCACCTCCTCAGGAAAGTTGGGGGTCATTTCTTTGAAGGATGAAAAGATGATACTTTGCTCGTCGAAAAATTGAATGCCAAGCAATTTCACAGGAACGTGAAAGAATAACACTATTCTCTTATCCAGGAACCTGGATCAACTTATATTGGACATGTATCTCCTTCCCCGAGTTCATCAAATGATATAACTCAAAGCATTATTTCTCGTTTGTCTGAACTATCAATATCACTAGAAAAACTAGAAGTAGTAGGGTGTGATGGCACTGTAACCACACTGGATGGAAGAACGGTTTCATCCATCAACTAGAAAATCGTGTAGGAAGCCTGCTACAGGGGAGCATATGCCTCCTGCATTTTAATGAGCTTCCTTTTCGCCACATTTTCCAACATATTTACGGTTAAACTACAGGACCTAATTCTTTTAGTGGGTCAATCGGGCAGCAGCTTACTTGCTGTGAAAACCTCCCTGTGGTTGATTATGAACCCATAGACTGTTCGATTCCTGATATAGTCAGGAATTTGTTGAGCAAAGACCAACAGTATTTGTCGGACATTTCAAATGCAATCACCCTGGGATATTGTTCAAAAGACTTGGCAGATAGGGACCCTGGTCCTTTGTCCCATTCCATATAGCTAACTGCGGCCAACCGAGTGCTTAGGTTGTATATAAGTTCATCAGATCCCTCCGGAAACTTAAAAGAAATAGTTGGCTTCAACTTGAAATCATATAGGCCTATGCGGTTTGTCATAAAAAAGAGCAAATATTTTACTGGCTGGCCAAAACATGTCTTTCAGGCAATCCAAACATTATTATCCGACGAATTACTTCAAGTTGTCGATCCAGTGATTCAACGAAATGCATTCATTCTTTGCGCACCCAGAGAATGTTCTGTTGGTAATGCTTGTTGATGAAAGAGAACATATTCGGGAGCTTGGTTATATAAGGATCTTAAAAGCAAGACAAACCGTCCCAAGGAAGAAGAGTGTTAGAAATTTCGTACCCCCGAAGAAAAACTTTCAAGCTTCCGATGACATTGAAATTATCAATTGTAATTCTTGTGATGTGTATCCTTCACCAATGCTGCGGAACCTAAGTGAAGATGACATTAAATCATTCACACTACGTTATTCTGACACTACGCCCATCAGAGAAATAGTAAGTTTCCCTGTCACATGCAGGCTGTGGAGAGGTGTGTCAAAATTGTGACAGAGGCCTCTAATAAAGTATGTGGACATGAAGCTAGAGATGGCTATATCCGAGCAACACTGAAGTCTAGATCGGTTATACCTCATTTCTCCAAAAAATCAGACTTTAAATATGTATAGATATAAAAAAGAAAAAGTAAAAAACAGAGTAATCCAAAGAATCCTACTGTATGGAAAATCTTTGTAAATAGATATAAATATAATGTAATTACCCCACCCAACAATTGGATGGTTGGATGGGTAGGGTGTGGGTGGAACTCGACGTGCAACCACCTCCCCGTGGTGAGTTCTGGGTCGTTTTGTTCTAGCAAATCAAACGGAGAGTTGCACAGTGAAAGTTGCGAAAAATTGTTAAATTTCTGTTTTTTCAAAGACGTTGCGCGAAAGCAAAAAATTAGATTTATGATCAGAATTTAATTTATTTAGGTCATTTAAACCATAAAACAAGCATAAAAAACTAAAGCGTGTTTATTTTAAAAGTTTTAACTAACAGAAAAATTACAAAAATATCGCAATTTTTGCAATTTTTCATAAAATTTAAGTACGATGTGCGAACGGAAGATGTTAACCGATTTTAATTTTTTATGCCGTTTTTATTCTTATACAATAGGCAACTTTTCCGTAATAAAGCGTTTCGAAAAAAAAAATTTATATTTTTCGACTCACCCTATCATATATATATATATATATATATATATATATATATATATATATACAGGGTGTCCGTAATTAAAGTCCCACTTTCAGAAGGCTGCAAAAAAAGAACCACTGGTCACAATGACTTCACATTTGAACTGCATATACTGGAAGAAGGGGAAACGATTTGGCATAACAAAAAAGTTCCAAAATGTATCAATAGATGGCGCTGTAAGCGGTTGGAACCTTTTTTTTTTATTATGCCAAATCGTTTCCCTCTTCTTCCAGTATATTCAGTTCAAATTTGAAGTCATTCTGACCAGTGGTTCTTTTTTTTTTCAGCCTTTTGAAAGTGGGACTTTAATTATGGACACCCTGTATATATATATATACCACTGTGATCAAAAATTACCCGGAATGGTGGCATAAAACAAAAGTTATCAATTCATTGGTAAAATTTATTGCATCTCCTTCAAAGTAATCTCTTCCGACTGCAATGCACTTCTGCCAACGTTTTTTCCAATCATCAAAACATGCCTTAAAGTCGTTTTTGTGAAACCCCTTCAGAATTCGTAACGAATTTTCTTTTATTGAATTAATGAACTCAAAACGGTGAGAACGAAGAGGCAATTTCAAGCGTGGAAATAAGAAAAAGTCTCACGGTGCCATATCAGGGGAAGACGGAGTTTGTGGAGCCGTATTTGTTGAATGTTTGGTTAAAAACTCACGAATAATAATTGCACGGCGAGAAGGCGCATTATCGAGGTGCAAAACCCATGAGTTTTCTCGCCACATTTCAGGCTGTTTTCGACGAGCTGCTTCACTCAAACGGCGCAAAACACTCAAATAATAATAATGCACAACACCACGACAATCAAAGAAAGCAGTCAACATTACCTTGATTTTTATGGTACTTTGACGTGGTCTTTTCGGTCTTGCTTCACCTTTCAAGCGCCATTTATGTGATTGTTGAGCTGTTTCTGTATCAAAAGCGTACATCCAAGTTTTATCGTCAGTAATAATGCTTTTCAGAAGGGAATCGCCTTGAGAAAGCATCTCTCGGACCACTTGAACATGTGTTGTTTTGGGAACAAATTCAAAGTTCTTGGAACAACTCGAGAAGCGACGCATCGCAACCCTAAATGATCTTTTAAAATTGCTTGATAGGAACCAAATGATATTGAAACTTGTTCAATAATGTTTCTTATTCTCAAACGATGATCACCAAGCACCAATTCTCTAACCTTATCGATATTTTGATCATTAATCGAAGTGGATGTTCTACCAGATCGCGGATTATCTACGACGGATTCTCAACGATCTTTAAACTTTTAATACCAATCAAATACTGTTGTTTTTGATAAACAGTCGTCATTAAAAGCTTTTAGCAATATTTCAAATGCTTTTGTAGCAGAAATTTCAATGCGGAAACAAAATTGGATGCATGATCTTTGCTCTATAACATTCTCCATTTCGGGAAATAAACAGAGTGAAAATTCTTATCTCATTAAAAACAAACTTATTTTCAGACGGTAAAATGAAATAAATTCCTGACTATTGCCAGACGTTTATAGAAGTCGTAAAAATGTTTGATAAAAGTTTGTACACGATATCTATTGTAGATGTATTTCAAATGAAAAATTCCGAATACTCTTTGATCACAGTAGTGTATGTATATATATATATATTATTTTTAAATATTGCAGGACTTATATCATTGAAAGCGTTGGTAATAATTCCTAGTTACTGTATTATGTATCTCAGTTTGAAGCGAGTGATTTATAATTTATTCCAGATACCTTTGTTTGGTGTTTGCCATCCTGAAAACTATAAAATATATAAAGATGACATTGTGTTGAATTAAAATGAAGTAACACTTCTTTAATCTACTGAACATTTAAAATGTTATCCTTAAAACTTATAAGCATACTTCACAACTAGTAAAAATACTTACATTTAAAAATAGTTCTTTTTATCTTTAATTTTTTCAGTTTATTAGCCTGCATTTTTATATGATTTTTTTTCGAAATGTCTGTTCTGAAAGGGTGTGAATGGAATTTTTTAAATGATTTACACAAAATGGATCATTTACATTTGTATACAGCTGAAATGACAACTCTGAACAACAATGTTAATTTGCAAAATAAATTAACCTCAACTTATATTTGCAATATTAGACAAGAAATATTTCCACTCACGTTAAACATGCTATGAAAATTCCCCGAAACATTAAACCCTCTTCCAAATCTAAATAAATATTAATTCAATTTGATTTTGTCAGCTATCTCATTGTCATTACAGATTTCAATCTTTTTTTTGGTGTTTATATAAAGCTAAAAGGAATAAAATCTTTAAGAGAATAAATTCGTTTATAAACTTGTAACTATTTGTATAAAAGGAAAGGAATTCATATAATTTCGAATTAGTTATCTAGATAGATTAACGTCTGTTGCGAGATATTTATTTCCTTTCCATCTCTCTTATTTACTTACACACAAACACAAACTTCTACATATAAATGCAATGTATAGCTGAATTTTAAAAAATCAGATTTCACCTTCTAGTGTAATAATTTTTCTAAATTCGACCATGCCAAAAGAGTTTATTATTAAATACTATCTCCAGATGGTATCATATATGTAGATTTTGATTTTGGAATGGACTTAAACTTGCAGTCACAACTTATATATACACACTGATATATACATACTTATGGTACATACTTATGATAAATGAAACCATCTACATTCTTTTAATTTTTTTAAGTGGTTTTAAACTTTTTAAAAATACTGATGAGTTATTAATTAATAAAACTTGTAGGAAACGTATAACAGGCACACGCAGCTCATTAAAATTTACATTAAAAAAAGTCGTCTGCCTTATTTTTTATAGTGGATATTAAGAAGCTGTGTGCTCCTATTATATCAGTAGATGTCAAAAATTACTTTTAGAAATCGCATTCTTGTTTGTTTGTTTTTCAAATTATTAAAATCTATTTTTTTTCATTAAAATTACCTTAACTTAAGAGTTTCTATGATGAGATTATTCTGTAATGTAAAAATAATGTTAATACATGATATTTGCGTATTACATTCATGCATGTGCACACACACACACACACACTTACGTATGTAAGATTTCCGACATCAGAAACCTAATGTCATAATCTGCTTAATTACATACAGCCATAATTCAAGTATGAGTTACGTGTTACACTTGCAATAGCTTACACTTGTCGTAACTTTAGCCTTAGACAATGATTTCAAATTTGAAAACGGAAAAAAAAAATCAGTAAATCTTTCGTTACACGTCCTAACATTTCTATTCTGTTGAAATATGCTCTATAATTCGGATTTACATGAAGGATTATACATAGATTTTAATGTTCAAACGATTAAAAATGCATTTACATGTACTACCTCAATAGACCACGATCATTTTCTGTTATCAGCGACCGAACTTGAACATGAGACTGTTAATATAAAGCAATGAATGCCTCTAGACCTCTTAACAACTAAATTTAGGTACAACAATATTGTTTCCACCCTTGGAAACAAACAAACTACATCCTACTATTGTTAATAAGTTGTGCATTTCAGCTCCAGGATGGGGATTTGCGATACCGTATCCACCAGGGTGCCTGCGATACTTTAGGTAGAGAAATACACACTCAGTGGTACCGCCGGCATCAAGTGTGTGGTCCATATGGTCCTTACGAAGACGTCCTTTTAGAGGATACCCTTTGCTGTGTAAGAGGCCGGCCTTCCGATAACTGTTGAATGGACGTTCACATTTGACGTCAAGGGAATAAAAGGAAGAAGACTGCAAAGATATGCATGTGGAGTTCTTGACAAAACTATTTAATTTATAATACTTATGTAATAATATGTGAAATGTAAATACAAAAATTAAAATAAACCTTTTCAAAAAATTAATAAATGGACTACGTGTCTCATTTTCTTTTGTAATGTTTGAAAAGTGCGCTTCCCTGTGACAGTGATTTGTGTTGTTAGTCTAGTCAAATTATGATTTGACCTGGGCAAAATTGCTTCACAAGCGATTGAAGTGGTATTCAACTCAACAAATCTTGCCTTTTAACATATACAAAATCGAGCAAAATCCGATCATGGGAAAGCACCTAAAAATCAAATTCAAAATGGCGGCCATTTTTCTAAATTATCGTATTTGTTAGCTTCAGATGAAATGTTTTCTAATGTGTAATTTTAATGTGTCGTGGGGTAATTTTGGACGATATTTCAAAATTAAGATTTTAATTAAAGAATGTATAGGAAAATACCATGGATAAGACTTTTTGAGACAAGCAACATGGGAACAGGAGGAAAACCGATATACACATGTTGTTCTTGCTAATGTCCCCTGACCGGAAGGTCCAGACCAGGTCCATATAGGTTTTGCGGACTCAGAAATACGGCTCCGGTTTAGAATAACAACACAAGGGTCACAGTCCGAATTGTCAACGTGCCACCTCTATTTTGACAGAGCAGCCCCCCCCCAGGAATGATATCTAGGGGGATCGTACCTTCCCCCACCCTCTATGACATCATGGAAGGACACAAAGATTTGTGAAATGCCTAAATGCTCTAGTAACTTTTCTTTGATAATTTTCTCGTTTGAAGATATTTGGTTTAATTCCCTGAATTTCCTTAACGAAGCGTTTAGATTCAGTTGGGGAAAAAATAAAATGGGGTAAAATCTTTCAGTAACATTTTGGTGATTAAGAATTATCAAACAATGGTAACTGAAGTATAAACGTTAATATATTTTGTTTGAGTTAACTAAAGGGGGGCTAGAAAAACAAATATAAAATGAAATAAAACTTGATGGAGAAGGCATGAGCACTAGAACTCACCTTCTATCTAAAAAATCCATTTCGATATAAAAATTGATATCAAATTAATGTATAACGGGAAAAAAAATAACGCGAATACTTTTCCATTTGGCTTATTCGTCTAGAAGGGGGTAAAATCTCCCTAGCCCGGGATTTTTAAGGGCACGATTTAAGACTTAGGTATTAGGTAAGAATTTTTCATTTTTTCCCCGCGCTCAGAATCACGTCTCGACACTTTCTATCTACTTAAGCTGTATTGTTTTTCCTGTGTTCAACACTAAGTTTTAGTACATTTCTAATTTGTCTCGTCAAAAAACACAAAAATTACGCTCATTTACTTCCTAAAGAATTTTTGCTCAAAAACCTTTTTTTAACCCTGAAGAATTTTCCATATACACTGACTTTCATAAACAAAATTTTTTCTGAAGTTCAAAGTTTTCAGCAATTCTGAACAATCCTAGCATCATGTCGTCAGTTCGTCGTATGAAGGGTTAAAGCCTGATAACTGGTGATAAACTTTCACCTTCTACCACATTCCGATGCGTTATGCAATGGGCTACTTCTCTCGCCACTTCTCTAAAGAATTCTGAGAAGATATAAATACATTTACGTCTTTAGAGATGTTCGTCTCGCTTCTGTCTCCATCCATTTTACGGCTCTAAACAGAAACTTGATACGCGAGTTTCCGAGACGGAAAATTTATCACGGAGATGAAAGCCGTGTATTTATTTGGCTTTTAGAAGGAAATGCTTTGCATAAATTCAGAGGCATTTCTATAATGAAATAAAGGCATTTTTAAGTATAAAACAAATTCATGGATATATTAATGTATCATTATCTCTGTTAGTGAATATTGTGCAGAAAATTTTGCAGGTAAGTACCGACTGGAGCAAGACTAAAATGTTTGGTTGCATATTTACTTAAAAAATACTAGTTGATACCCGTCGAAACATGACGGCTGGATACTAAATAACTGTACTAATACACAAATTATACTCAACACATCATTGCCAAATGTTGAAGATCATAATATTAAGAATAGAGAAATACACTTTAAAAATTTACTATTGAGCCCAATAAAAAGAAATGTGGTTACTCAACAGCGCGAAATAAACAATCTCTGTCAGGTTTAATTCTATATCTCACAAACATAATTAAAAATAAAAATGGCTGAGAAAGAGCTAGAGAGATTCCTCGGAATAAACAAATTAACGTGTTTATGCGGCCTCGTGCTTAGTAAGTATCTAAAACAAATTTAAACATATCACTGAGCATGCGCAGAAAGCAACTTTTTAATTGTGAATTATCACTCATTAATATAAATTGTGGTTACAAAAACCAAATTTGATACATCTATAATTTAACACATATATTTAGATATTTTACAATTTACTATAGATTAAAATATTTCGTTTAAGAGCAAAATGAAGTAAATTGATGCTGTAGCTTTCTCTCACGGACTGCCCAAGGAATCGGCTTAGCAGCTTAAATATATAGATGTGCATTTATGTAACTAAGTGTTACACAAAATTAATATCCTTATTCTTAAAAAAATTAAAGAAAATACAAAATAATATACAGCAATTGTGTAAGTTTAATGATAATTACGATCATAATATAAACAAATGCACGTGAACAATTATGTGTGGAGAAATATAAAATCTAAAACAATGGTAGAAAGAAGAAGTATGACATTTTTATGACAATTTTAGTTTTGCCGATTTCTGAAATGAAGTTCTAAATGCATTTTGTCATTAAAATTTTTTTTTCGAATACATGATTTAGATTTGTCACAAGATAGTTTGCTTCTTAACCCTCTAATAACACTGCGAGCACACATTCGCGAAACAGAGAGAGAAGTGTAGGGGAAAGCAGTGATTTATTGGTCCCGTCGCCGAGAGGAGGTTTTATGGCGTCCCTTGTCCCTTTGGTGATTTGTACTCAGACGCTCCGGAAAGCGGTTTTAAGACGAATGATCAAAGCGACGAAATACTTCCCCCACGTTGGGGGGGGGGGGACTAATCGACACCAAAATGTGTCTAGAGACGAAGGGGGGGGAGATGATTCGCTTGTGTGTAGATGCGCCTTAACGGTACGGTGCGGGTCGGATCCGACCCAAGGGTGTGTCCTCCCCCTCCCGTACTCTCCCCTCTCACTGCAAGAGATCGAGTTGACAAGGAACCCTACCAGATAGACCTACTAGACCCTCCCCCCTACTAGCTATAGGAATAAGTAAATACGAGTGTCTTTGTTGAAAACCATTATTCATGATCAATAGTAATTTTTTAAATTTTTTTATCTTAGATTTTTTTTTTTTTTTTCTATTTTGAAGACCAAAAATGTCAGTAATATATTATTTTTTACATTTTTGTGCTCGGAAAGTTGGTTTCACTAACTTATAAAACTAAGTAGACTAAATTACCTATTAGACCTAATATATACAACATTCTATGTAAATGCCAAAGACATTTTCTTTGTTTAGCAAAATAACAATTCGTTGTTCATTTTTGCTACAAAAAGGGTTTTATTTCATGAAAAATATTATCGATAAATGTTATTATACACCAAAAAAGCTTATTGCGTACTTATTTCTAGCAAAAACCTCATCAAAAAAGAAATCGGGTCGGATCCGATCCGACCATACCATGTATTTCGTCTCAAAACACCGTACCGTTAGATGGTTAATTAATTTAATCAGCAAGAAAAATGCGCTTGCATATATATGTTTAATATAAAGCAGTCAAAACAGTTTTTGTGCTATTAGTTTAGTCTTCATTCTTAAAAATTTTTTTTAAATCATTTGGTCTCAGATTCGTCCATTAGTATCCCCAGGTCTAATGTTGCCGAATAACTAAAGAAGATTTGTTATAGTTTCGTTTTAATTGCTTATGAAAGGTTTTAGATTCCCGAACCGTGTAAAACCATTTTAGAGCTTCATTTTAACAGATCAACATATCAGTCTTAAATAATACAGAATGAATTTGCTTGCCTGTAAACCCGTGGTTCCCAACCGGTGATCCGGGAGAGCCTCGGGAGTGGTCCGGCACCACATATAAAAAAGTTGCCAAACAAATGGGGATTTCGAAAGCAATGTTCATCGAACAAGATGGGCCGAATATATCCGATAACTATCAGGTGTTAAATTAAAATTTCTTAAAAGTTTAACATAATTATTTTATTATTAGAATATGATACAAAATAATTTGCATACCCCCGGAAGGCTCTTCCCCCCTCAAGTCGGTGGGGCTTGGGGGGGGGGAGGACGCACATGGTTCAATTTCTGGCTTAGTGGTCCGCTGACTTCTACGGGTTGGGAACCACGGCTGTAAACTAATGATAACGATATGACATTTACATAAGCCCTCTATTCGCAGCACATCTCACTCCGTGCTTTTCTATTTCGAAACGGAGCATCAGAGGAGCTTTTTCCAGACATGGTAGTGCTTATTATCTGCCTAACAGATCCTTACTGTGGACTTGGGTAAATGGTATTACAGGTCAATATGAATATGGTAGTATCAAGAAGCTGCATATTTCTCAGGTGACATACCTAGATTTTGGCAACGGTTTGTATATAAGGGTTACCCAAATGAAAGTGAGACTGTTGGTGTTTTTCTGCAATGGTCTATTGGTTATAATATGTGAACAAACAGGAAGTGATAGTGCTACATTATATACATATCCGTTACATAAAGTCACCCTGTCGGTTCAAGTAAGTGCCCAGTGCGTCACTAGATTTTGGATATCTTGAGCGAGGACGTCCGTAGTTGTTTACGGAACCAGGCTTGAACGACGCCCCCGGACCTCTGCCTCCTAAGCAAACTGCTGGACCTTCAAAGCCATTTTCAGAGGGCAGAAAGTGTTGTAGTCACAGTGGTCGAGGACCTCGTAGCGGAAGCTCCACATATCTTGTCCATGGCAGTCGACTCTATGGTGATGACCAAGTGTTCTTGAGCAGGTCTCGGTGTGTCCGGTGGTCGCACGTCCATTACGAAATTTCCTAAACCATCTGAATACTGTGCACTGTGACAGACACTCATGCATATACACATCCCTCTTGCAATGATTAATTTTGTCTTCACTAACACCTTTTGCCATTAAAAATAGAATAACTGCTTGCTGGGCCTGTTTGGACGAATCCATATCACGACCGTGCGTAATCATCTTGCTTAAACACATTTAAACAGCACACTGACACTTTCTAACTATAGCAGCTTTGTTCAGTAACAAACAACGTCATCTACTGACTCAAAAGCAAAGCTCTGAGTATTTAACCATTGCCGCTAAATCGAAAGTCTCGCTCTCATTTGGGCCACCCTTATACTGTGTTAAAATGTCCGCTAGCATAGGATGTTCATAGTTTGAAACCAACCTTTATTTGTTTTCAGCTGACAGCAGACAAGTGAAGAACTGCTGGAGACCTTTCAGCATGCCCGGGAACAATAAGACCATGTCTATGGATGTGCGCTTTGCAACAAATAAATTATGAGCGGAATCGTATTGCCATAGTAAACGTTCAAGCTTTGAATTTGTTTAAACAAAACTTAGCCTAAATTTGAGCTCTGCTGAATTTTCATTTTAATAATAATGCGATCAAAGTCTGAAATATTTGCCTATGACTAACTTTGAGTTATAATTACAAATTTTGAAGGTTATTTTTAAGGCAGTGTTTTGTCATGAAATGTTTTTCTGTGTAATTAAAGATTCCAAAACGATATGTGCTACCATTCAGACTAAACTCAAATAGAATAACTTCAAAAGGGAAAAAATACCAGCATTAAAAAAAAGTTCGATAAATAGTTAGCGTATTGACCTTATGAAAATGATCAATCTGAGAAATGTTCAAATGCTACAGATAACAATTTTCAGTCAGCTTATTGAAAACTAGATATTCAGCATTAGGCTTTACAGAAGTATTCACAATGAAGTCAGAAGTCACATTCCATGAGCTATTTGTTATGTTATTGAGTGCTATTTGTTAAATATACGAAAAGGCCTTGTTTGTTATCCATCGTACAACGCATTTAGCAATTAAATAGTAACTTCAAAAACGATCTCGTGGAAGAAAATATTTACCTTAACAAGATATTTACTCTGCAGAAAATATTTACGACGCTTATCGTGTTTAAAACAACAGAATTCCAAAGCAAGCATTTCAAAGGCTCTGGACCAGAAAACTTCAAGCAAAAATTATATTAAATCTACCAAAACAATAAACACCTAATTATCAGTACAAATTGAGACCTTGGAATTATTTTAAACATCACCACTCTTGAAGACTACTTGTTTACATATCAAAGAAGTTCATGGGGCAACGGAAAGGAATAAAAATTAAAAAAAAATGATCTCCATCATTTATCAATGAAATGATTTCGGAAGATTGGTGTGGTTGTTTTCTGTCTTCGGCTTCCTGATTTAGGTTCCTTCAGTTATCAAGGCTGAGGAAGATCTTTACGTCACAAAGTAATATAATACTCTCTTGTCTCCCCTTCTTGTGAGTAGAGAAAATAAATAAAAAGAAAGATATTATCCGCACTTGTGTGCTAGAGTCCTTTGACCTTGCACTGTCTCAGTTTCTCTTGCGTTTCAGTGCCCATCCCAAACGTGACTGTGAATTGGAGGAGATTCACCGCTTAGTCCCTAGCTGTTCACAGAAAAGAGCATTTTTGTACATTTACTTCTAGAGATTCAGAAGATTCTTTTGATGTCGTTCCCCACATTTGCGGCTGTGTGTGAATGCGTCTGATTGCAAATAATTTGCATTTCGAATTATGACAGTTTTTGCGTTAATTTATCAGTGAAGTTATGACTCCTAGGATTTATTTTGTGTCTATTGTTCTCTCTGTGGTGCTCTCATTGGTATTACTGAGGTGTTCCGGAACCGTCTTCACGCGTAATTACTACGATTTAAGAGAGGCCTTCGAAGATGATATACCTCAAGGGGCCTCGACATTGGCTTTTGTTTTCGATATCACCGGTTCCATGTACGACGACTTAGTACAAGTCATAGAGGGTGCTGCTAGGATTTTCAGTACCATACTGGCAAGAAGAGAAAAAGCCATTTACAATTACGTTCTAGTTCCGTTTCATGATCCAGGTACGTTTTAAACTATTTTCATTTCTGGTTTCAAATTTCAGCAGTGGCGAATCATCGCACAGACTCAAGAAGCGTTCGCTTGGGGCTTCCAAGAGTTAGAAGTTTCAACAGAAATAAATACTGCGAATTTTTTTATTGAATAATAAATTGATAGATCAAAGGAGCTTTAAACGTAGGTTGTGCTTGGGGCCATCCAAGTGCTTGATCCGCCACTGAGTTTGAGTTTAACAGCCACGCGGCACATAAAAAGTATCAGACTCATACAAAGCAATACGTATATAATGGATTTAAATCATAAAAGATGGCGGAACAAAAGTTCATGGATAGAGTAAGAACCCAACTATTCATTAGCTGTTGTTCCTGTTCCACGTTTTTATACAAGGCACCTCTTAATTTTCATGTTTTGTTTCGTGTGGTACAGGGTGAACCAAAAGTAGGTGTACAGTAATACATTAATTATCATTTCTCTCCAGTGGAGGTATTCTAGGACCAGTTCTCTTTGATGGAACTGTTGATTGTAAGAATTACTTAATAGACTTCTTTTTATAAGGGGGAACGTAATGAAAAATAAGATTTATGAGAGAAAGTTCCAAACAGAGGACACAATGAAAGAGTTCATAAGAGACGCATTTATGGAAACTGATTCAAATCGCAATTCGAGTCGAACTGTGGGTCCAAATGTTTCGGATAGGGTGGATGCCCGTTTTAACGTTGATAGGGGATATTTCGAGCACTTAAAAGATTAAACAGTGTTAAACAACTAGACAACTAATTACTGTCTCAATGTTAAGCAACTTAACTAAATGTTAACTAAATGTTAAGCAACTAAGAACTGCCGCATTACCTATATCTGGGAAGAACTATCAATGGAAGGTACATAAAATTAGTTTAAATGTCATCAATAAATCAAACCATTCTTTAATATTTTAATATCATTATTTATTACCATTATCCCATAAAAAAAATATATTTATACTGTATACCTACTTTTGGCCCACCCTGTATTTAAAGCTATTGCTGGAATGATTGATATCGCTCATAGTTTTACTCTGTATCTAACTGAATGTTACTTAAGTTGTAAATGTAGCAAAAGTTCACAGAATTTACACTTCGTTTCATATACGTATTTATTTTATAAATGCATCCATATCATTATTTTTTAAACAAGCTGAATTGGAAGTTAGGCTCTACAAAATATATCTGGTCCACTCTAGCTTTCAATACTCTTTTTTTTCTAGTTAATTTAATAGCTTTGCCGCTAACTCGGTGAACAAGGCCAGATACTAGGTGAAATAGGATAATGATAACTGTAAGATAGATGATAGATTTTATAGATGACGAGGTATAGGAAAAATTTCTGCGTTTCCTTCCAGAAAAATAGGTTTCTGTGGCTGTAAGAGACGTCAAAATGTGAACACACCTCAGGCTTGAAATCTGCGAGATCTCTTCCTGCCGGCGAGAAAAAGCGGAAGTTGAGAGAGCCAAGATATCCCCTGTAGGTGAGCTTTAGGACGTCTGTGAAGTTGGCCCCCCGACATTGAGATATCCAAATTTTGAAAAAAGGCATTCGTTTGAGCGTCGTTTGAGCGTGTTTGAGCGCCAAAAATTTTCGTTTGAGCGCCATTTTTAAAAGAGTTATGAGCATTACATTTTTTAGCGGGAAAAACACGTAGCCAGCCCCCCCCCCCGACATTGAGATATTCAGAGAACGGGTAAAACAGAGAGGCAGGAAATTTAAATAATATTAAAATCCAATAATATTAAAATCCAAAATATACCATAAGATTTCTGGTCAAACATTGTATAATATAACTATGTGAGTGCAATCAGTTGCTAAATAAAAATAGTCGATATAAGAAAAGAAATGTATTCAACAGAATATTGCGATAAACTTACCGGCGTTTATATAGTGTTTAGAAGAGGTAGAGTTAACTAGACGTCACTGTCACTACATTTATGGTCTGGCAGACAGTTTGACATATCCTTCCTCATTAAATTTTTTTTTCTTTTACCATATTTACAATAATTGTGTTACAGTGTTAGAAAATTGTAAAAGTTCAAATTATGAAAGTGCATCAAGCAATTGCATTACGTAGTTGAAAAACATTTACAGCTGACAGAATTCTTGCCGTAATTTTACTGCTCCTATATTTTTCTAGATGTATTTATTGGAATTTGAAGATTTAAAAAGTCCTTGGGTAGCGTTTTTCATTCTCTATAAACAAAATACTTTTAGCCCGGACACCCTGTATATAAAATCCAAATACCACTCACTCACTGATCACCGTATCTCTCGAACCATGAGTTCTAGGAAGTTGAAATTTTGTATAGTGGATGCACTTCCGCTCTCCCTAACAATAACATTTAAGAAATATTTTTTAAAAAATCTACACTTTTAATGTGAAAAAGGACTTAAACCCTCAAAATTAAACACGGACTGACTGATCACTGTATCTCTAGAACCATAAGACCTAAGAAGCTGAAATTTTGCATAGTGGATCATCTAAGGCCTTAGGTACTAAGAAAGCTAAAAAATCCAGAAGGGTCATAAGGCCCCCAAAATTAAGAAATAAATATAAATCTAAAAACCCTTATTTAATGTTGGATCGTTATTAAATTATAGGGTTAACTCCTCAAAGAAATGACAACACTTTACTACTGAAGTTAATTTAAATTAATGGAACCCGATTACATGATTGGTGGTAGTAATGTATTCCGTTGTGAAGCACGGGTATTTAGTTTTAGGTATATATAGGAAAAAAGAAAAAGGTAAGTAAATATATACAGGACAGAGATACGAAAACTTTCTTTCAAGTTCATCTTTTTTAAAGTATAAGAAATATTAAGAACGAATCAATGGATTTTGGAATGTATTGAAAAATCTCATAAATGCATTAAACACTGTTGTCTGAGGCCTAAACTATATCAACTAGTTTGAAACTATTTGCTATTGTTAGTTATTATTATATTTTATCGTTATTTGTTGACAATTTCGTATTTTTACTCTGCCTCATTTTGGCGCCTCTTTCAATGCCTTATCCATGGGACCCGCCATATTTGGAGGTGTCCCTTCCGTTTCGCCGACACCAAATTTCCTCCCCCCCTTTTTCGCCATTTCGCCGATACGAAATTTCCTGCCTCTCTGTTTTTCCCGTTCTCTGAATATCTCAATGTCGGGGGGGGGGGGGGCTAGCTAGGTGTTTTTCCCGCTAAAAAAATGAAATGCTCATAACTCTTTTAAAAATGGCGCTCAAACACGCTCAAACGACGCTCAAACGAATGCCGTTTTCAAAATTTGGATATCTCAATGTCGGGGGACCAACTTCACAGACGTGCTTTACGTACGTGCCTGCAACGGCACGAGATCTCCCATCTCTCTTTCAACCTTCAGAAGCTTTCGATCGCCTTGAATATAGTTGCGCTCCAACCCCTAGACACCACAGGGAGCTCGATCGTGGGAGTGGTGAAAGGCAAACTGACCCTTAGAGAAAGTCAAGCGGATATATTCTGACCTATCACACCACGCTGTCTGATTGATATTCAGAGGCAATCGGAATGATAATGTGAACTCTCAGTGTTTAAGAATCGGAGGCAATTCGTTTGAGAGTAAGAGCTCTCGGACTGAGACAGAATAGTATCCTCTGTTATCTTTCAAAGTTCCTTTACAGTTGTATATAAGTTTGTTATAATAACTGTACATAGTAAAAGTTGTACACTTTAAGTGCTTCTCCCATCTTTAATTCAGGAGAACATTACAGGCTCGGGAAGAAAAACTCGAAGCTGGCGTATAACTGATGTTTAAATTGATGTATCAAATAGCTTGCGTCTTATAACTCCCACTTTCCCCTTAATATTACGGCTATGAACAATGATTCTCAAGCTTAATAATAGAGGAACTTTTGTAAAATTGTTCGTGGAACTTCACACTGAATTTTACGGGTTGCATATAGCAATATTTTACGGAATTTTAGTTTAAAGATACCCTGCTTTACTGATCCTACTTTCTAAAACACTCTTTTAGAGGCACATATTTTATTAGACGTAAAGATTTCAGTTCGAAGTTATTCTTTTAAAATTTTTATTTTTATACTTTGAAGTTTTGTCGAACCCTTAATTCTACGAACATTGTTAATAGGTTCGTTCACTGTCGAATTTCAAATTGTTTAAAACTTTTCATTTCAAGACAGTGGCATAGCGGGGGGATCTGTTATGCCGCGGGCGCCTCTCGCAAAGGGGCGCCAAATGGTCCTTCTCACTAATTCTGTATATAATATTACTATATGTTTTTCGGGGGAGGGGGGCACCAAAAAGGTATCGTGCCCCGGGCGCCAGTTATGCTCGCTACGTCACTGTTTCAAGATGAACGGAGAATGGAATCTTGTCCCATAGAGGCGACCCAATGAGTTAGTTCAGTCAGTAAATGAGTTAGTCAGTTACTGTACTCACAATTTTACCTGCTAAAATATGATTCGCAAAGTACTGCAGGCGTTAAACACCCCATATGTATGTAGAAGCTGTAGATTACATTGAATTCTGATACTAAGGTGAGGTTTAAGGCGACAATGGACCATGAAAAACTTTTATTTTTATTTATTAACCAATTGCTATGAAATTTTGTATACTTATACAGTGTTGTTTAGAGATGGAAATTCTAAATTTAAAAAAAATCAGAATGTAATTAATTAGGATATTAGTTAAAATCAGTTTGTTAATTACTCTATTTAAAAATGCTCCATGCGCATTAATTTTTGTCTCAGATATCTAATTTTCACTCTTAAGCTAGCTTTATATAGTTATAATAAAAGTCAATAATAAAAGTCAAATATTTGATTTACTGTCAAATTTATAAAAACTAGAAAAGAAATCGATAAAAATAGATCGTTTTATACAATTTGATTTCATTTTGTAAAAGGTTTTATTTAAGGTTAAATTATAAATTAAAATATATTATTAACTTACTATTTTTTTAACGTCAGTAGTCATTAGTAAAAAATAATTATAATATCTTATTATAATTACTTTAAAGACATATCTCAATTATAAATAATATTTGAAACAATATTCTATTAAAAGAAGTATTTACAAGTCTTTTAACATTAAATCTATAGCAGAAGATATTAGATTTGTGTATAGACATAATTTATATAATAATAAAATATTAACAAGGATATTTTTGCGCATAAAATTATTCAAAACAAATGTTAAATTTAAAATATCTTCAATTTTCATGCTAATATCAATTTCAAGTATAACATAATTTAGATATATCTTTAAACCCATTTAAACTTAAATTGAAAACTTTAAATTATACAACTGCCATCTAGAACCTGAAACTTAAAAATATATGCGTCAATTTGATTATCTTTATGCAGTTTATGTACAGTTTTAAATATATTTTTAAACCTTAAGCGCTTTTAACAGATAAACAAAACTTGAAAACCACGAAGTAAAGGCGTGCTTAATGAAGGCGTGCATTGAGAAATCTAAAACCTATATGTTACTTTGACTAAAGTGTATGCTTTCTTCTAATGTATATACTAAAATGTCATACTAAAATTAAAAACATTTTATAGAGATAAAGACTTTTGATTGGGTTTAAACATAAAATGACTTTTGTTATGAATAACAATTAGATATATATTTAAACCGATTTAAATTTAACTTGAAGACTTTAAATTATACAATTACCATCTAGAACCTGAAACTTAAAAATATATGCGACAATTTAATCATGTTTATATAGTTTATGTATAGTTTTAAATGTATTTCAAAACCTTAAGCGCTTTTAACAACTTTGAAACTATATAAGTTAAGACGTTTACTAAAATTAAAAACAATTTATAGAGATAAAGACTTGAAAGATAAAATTTACAAGATTTAATCCTAAATATTATATCTTATCCAGAAATGTAGACTATTAATATAAGATTTTAAACCTTACATGCTTTCAACGATTACCTAAATTGTGATATATTGTTAAATTCCACAGATTATTTCACAGGTTTTAAGGTATTTATCTATACTTATATATAAAGAGAGAGCGATTTTGTACGTGGAGGGTAATCTTCAGAACCA
This sequence comes from Dolomedes plantarius, assembly GCA_907164885.2. Taxonomy (NCBI): domain Eukaryota; kingdom Metazoa; phylum Arthropoda; class Arachnida; order Araneae; family Dolomedidae; genus Dolomedes; species Dolomedes plantarius. Next base: position 86,597,035 of record OU015500.1, on the reverse strand, counting down.
CTGTACCTATTTGAAAAATTCTTTCACTGTTTGAAAGGTACATTATTCCATATGGACATAGGCTATATATTATGTATATCTGATCAGTAGAAATAAAGTTAGGGGCTTAATCCTAACAATCTCCATTGTTTCCGCTACTGTCTTCTACCGCTTTTTGTTCCGAAGATTTCAACGATCCTTATCGTTGTGCTATCGCGGTGGGCTTCTGTTCTGACGCTAGCGGTTCGAACCTAGCCGTTCTCCGGCACGCCTTTTTCTTTTAAAAAATTCATTTTAATTATTAACTAACATAAAATTAATTTAAGGTATTATTTAGGTTATTATTTTGGATAAAAAAGATTTACAATTTATTGGCTATCAACTGGAAATTTATTGGTATAATATTTTGTTCAACCCGGACAAAGTCGGGACGGGCCGCTAGTTTAACATAAGTTGTTTATAAATTCAATCCAAACTGTCATAGTTAACATTTTCAACAGTTAACGGTTTAAAATATACAATTGCTTAAAATATATATCCATTTATTTAAAATTAGGGTAAGCTAATAGAATTTTTATAACAAAGTTAGTAGTAAGCATTTCATTAAAGGTTAATAGAAGTATTTAATAAAGTTTTAATATTAAATAAACATTAAACATATATTAACTTTAATGTTTTAACAACAAACAGTAATTATTAAAAAATAATTATAAAATATATGATTTGGAACTTTGAAACATACTATTATATATGCAATAGAAGATGTTAAATTTGCATCGAACTTAAATTATAAGATTGTTTCTACCACCGTCGCTTGATATATAACATTGCAGTTTTAAATATTCTGCAAATGCTATGAAACATTTTGTATAGAAAATAATTAGCATTAGATCATACCTTTAAAATCTATAGTTTATGCACTTAATACATATAACTTTTAGAAAACGGGATTTAAATAAATAATGTTTAGGAAAACTTCACCATCATCGTCTTCAATCATATAAATAAAAGTACGGTCTAGCAAATACCAACAATCTGCGGGCAACAACCCTTTGAAATTCATTCGCTTATTTACAGCCCATCTCTCACGTAATCTGCATGGTTGCGAAACAGACGTCGCTTCAAAATTTAATTCCTGCGGCAGTGTCAACACTTCATCAATATCTTCTTCTCCAGAGGAGATAATCTGAAAAAATATATATAAATTAATAAAAATATAATTATAAAAATAAACTTTTAAATAAGTATGTTATATAACTTCATTTATCAAATTAATTTACGTTAAAAATAATCATATTACGTTTAGATTAAAACTATTCATAATAAGTCAACATTCCTTACACTTTAAAAGATATATTCCCTTATAATATGTCAAACTTAGAAAAAAAAAAAAAATAAATAATATATATATATATATATATATATATATATATATATATATATATATATATATATATATATATATATCAACATTAATTGCATACATTGACCATTATATTTAATTTGAATGTACTGCATAGCGAAGTACGAGTTTTTTAAATAGTCTAACATATTGTGATAAAGTTAATATCCATTAAAGTTTAAAATATGTAATGGATTATTGCATTCAAAAATATAAGTTTAAAAATATACTAAATCATTATCATGTATGTTTAAAAGATATAATACAACAACAAAAGAATAAAGAATACATACAACAATGTCATCAGAAGCATTAGACAGATTTTCAATAGGATCGTTTTAAAATATAAAATAAGTTTTAAAATATATTTAATATAATTTAAACTCTTTGGTATATGTTTTTATGTACATTTCCATATATGATCGTAAAAGTTTAGTATTTATACATTTATAAAACTATTTAAATGTTTAAGTTTCAGACCCTTCCTAAATTAATTAAAAGTTTCTATAGTATATATTATCAATTTTTTAAGGACTTAATTTTAATACTTATGTTGTATAATGGACGTTTTTCATATGAAAATTTGAATTCAACATTAGGTAAGATAAGTCTATTTATATTTCCTTAGCATATCTAAAGAAGTTACATATTAACATCTAGATAAAGTTGATATACATACACACACACATATACATTTAGTATAGATTGGTAAAGGGGAACTTTTATAATCAACATAGGATAAATAAACATACTATCGTAAATATATAGCTTTATCGATATCAGCGCTATTTCTACTTATATTACAATTCTAGCAAGGTATCTGTTAAAAGCGTTTAAGGTTTAAAATGCTTTTAATTTGTTAAACGTTTTAATTTAAAATCTTGTTAAAATCTTTTTTGTATAAAATTAATATTATATTACTTTCAACATGGTAAAGTTAAGTTGATTAAGTTATGGAATTATTATTAAATTGATAAATATGGAAAATTATGTTTAATATCTTATATTAACAGTCTACATTTTTGGATAAATATATGCTTTTCTTTGTAAAACTGTGTAAAGATTATCAGATTGTTGTATAGATATTTAGGTTTAAATTCTGCTGAATATAATTCAAAGTCTTTGGGTATATATTTTTACTGTACATTTCCAAATGAAATTAAATATATATATATATATATATATATGCTTACTATCAATCGAGTAAAAAACTAGTTAAATGCTAAAGATATAAAACATATCATAAATTAATTTAAAGTTTCCACAATATATTTCATTACTTTTTATAGAATATTTTTCAAAGACCAATTTTATTATATAAGTTTTATAACGTACACGTTTTTTCATGTTAAAATTAGAATTTCAACTTAATGGAGTTCAATAATATATCTTAGTATTTACTGTCTCATAAGCAATATTCAAACAACTAACCACTGACTGTTAGAAATGTTAACTATTGATGGTTTTGTTATCTGGTTAGATTATAACTGTGGAGTTAAATCTCCTCTATTGACATGTAAAATTGCATACATTGATAGAACTATTGTAATTAGTCATTCAATAGCAAAGAATTCACTATTCAATTTAACCGGTCAAAAAGAGTATATTATTTATTTAAATCCCGTTTTCTAAAAATTATATGTATTAAGTGCATAAACTATAGATTTTAAAGGTATGATCTAATGCTAAATATTTTCTATACAAAATGTTTCATAGCATTTGCAGAATATTTAAAACTGCAATGTTATATATCAAGCGACGGTGGTAGAAACAATCTTATAATTTAAGTTCGACGCAAATTTAACATCTTCTATTGCATATATAATAGTATGTTTCAAAGTTCCAAATCATATATTTTATAATTATTTTTTAATAATTACTGTTTGTGGTTAAAACATTAAAGTTAATATATGTTTGATGTTTATTTAATATTAAAACTTTATTAAATACTTCTATTAACCTTTAATGAAATGCTTACTACTAACTTTCTTATAAAAATTCGAACAACTTTGTTATAAAAATTCTATTAGCTTACCCTAATTTTAAATAAATATCTAAAGGATCTCTCCATATCTAAAAGGAAATGAACGGATCCGTTTCTGCCGTCACAACACAAACATTTCCTTGGTGCTCATCTCGTGAGAGCCAGTAGTGTGGTTTGTGCTGTGAGATAAACGGTTATTCGACGTATCTACTTCATTATTTATTAATATATATATATATATATATATATATATATATATATGCTCATATTTTTTGTATACTGTGTTTCCTCCGTTGTTTTTAAATACTTCCTTATTTTTTACCCCAAAATGAGTGGATCAAGTAAACGACAACGGACCTATAATTTTAATACTGAATAGGAAGATTCATATTGCTTCGTCAATTTAAAAGACAAATATATTTGTCTGTTGTGTGGAAATAGCGTCGCGGTGCCGAAAATTTAGCATAAATTGTCATTTCCTGACAATTTATGTTACTTTTAATACGAACTATCCACTTAAATCTGAAATAAGTAAGAATATATATCAGCTAAAACCGAATCTGTCCTCTCAACAGTCTGTTTTCACTAGACCTCTGTTAAGATCTAAAAGTGCCACTATTGCTTTAAACATTTCTCACATACTCGCAAAGAAGAAAAAGCCTTTCCAGGGTGGTGACTTGTTAAAAGAAGCATTTCTTACTGGCGCTGCTTGCTTATTTGAGGGATTCTCCAACAAACGTGAGATCATGTCAGCGACACAAGACTTACAATTGTCAGATAACACCGTTACAAGAAGAATACAAGCCATTTCAAAGGACATGCAAACTCAGTTAAAGAGTGACTTGGAAATATGTGAGTGGTTCTCACTACAGTTTGACGAGTCTACAGACATATCAGACACAGCACAGTTAGCAGTTATGGTGAGAATGGTATTTAGTGACTTTATTATAAAAGAAGATCTACTAAGAACATTACCCATGAAAGGACGAACAACAGGTGAGGATATCTATAAAATATTTATAATATGTGCAAAGTCGATAGATATGCCTCTCCAGAAGCTGTCTGCGATAAACACTGATGGTGCACCAACAATGGTTGGTAATGTCAATAGATTTATTACCCTCTGCATAAAAGATGGATCATTTCCAAACTTTATGTCGTATCACTGTATTATCCACCAGGAAGCTTTATGTGGTAGAATACTACCCTTCGGACACGTCATGAAAATATTTACAAAAATAGTCAACTTAATTCACGCAGTTCCTTTGCAACACCGCCTATACAAGGCCCTGTTAGAAAATCCTGAAGATCCTGATCTCATCCTGCACACTGAAGTACGTTGGCTCAGTAAAGGCAAAGTTCTTGCTAGATTTGTAGATTTAATTGAAGAAATAAAAAATTATCTCAGTGCCAAAAATCAAAATTTTTTTAACTAACAGACCTTCGTTGGCTAGCGGATTTGGCTTTTTTAACAGATATAATGGAAAAACTGAATTATTTAAACTTAGAGCTGCAGGGAAAGGACAAACATATAGCTACAATGATAGGGTCTAAAACTCGTTTAAAGCTAAACTGGCTTTGTGGACATCCCATTTGAAGATTAAGTCCTTTGTGCATTTTCCAAATATGAAAAAAATGATAGGCGATGGGGAAATTGACTCATCAATATTTGTTATCAACCTTCAATTACTTCAAGACCAGTTGGAAAAGCGCTTTCAAAAGTTTAATATCATAGAGCCAATGGTCACCTTTTTTGTTAATCCTTTTACTTACCAAGTAAATATAACCGAACTAGCTACATACATTTCAGAGCTTGTTCAAGTAAGGGCAGAAGAACTGGAGAGAGAAATTTTGGATCTTCAGAACGACATTGTCCTAAAATCCATTGTATCAGATGAGAATTTCTGGAATGTAGTTGACAGAAACAAATTTCCATTCTTGAAAGAGCAGCATAGAAATAAAATCGTTTTTAGGTTCCACATACTTGTGTGAATAATTGTTTTCGACAGTGAACATCATAAAATCAAAGTACAGATCACGACTTACAGACGAACACCTTGACGATTGCTTACGCGCGCGAGCAGGAATATCATCATACTCTCCTAATTACCAAGCAATAGCTAATGAAATAAAACTCCAAAAATCACATTGAGATTTATATTTTTTTATGAAGAATTTTTATACTTTGTGGATTTTTTATGCATTATTTAGTAATCATTTATTTTACACAAGAACATTAACAATAATTTTCATATGTTAAATTATATTTTGAAAATTAAATGTATTTTTGTACATTATGTGTATGTATTATTAATTATGTCCAACTATAAATTCACCTTGGAAAACTAAATGGTGCCCGCCGACTGACCGGTATTTTTGAATGTGCTCTTAGATACAAAAAGGTTGGGGACCCCTGGCTTAAGGTTTAAAAATACATTTTAAACTGTACATAAACTGTATAAAGATAATCAAATTGACGCATATATTTTTAAGTTTCAGGTTCTAGATGGTAATTGTATAATTTAAAGTCTTCAAGTTAAGTTTAAATGGGTTTAAATATATATCTAAATTATATTATACTTGAAATTGATATTAGCATGAAAAGTAAAGATATTTTAAATTTAACATCTGTATTGAATAATTTTATGCGTAAAAATATCTTTGTTAATATTTTATTATTATATAAAATATGTCTATACACAAATCTAATATCTTCTCTTATAGATTTAATGTTAAAAGACTTGTAAATACTTCTTTTAATAGAATATTATTTCTAATATTATTTATAATTTAAATATGTCTTTAAAGTAATAATAATAAGTTATTATAATTATTTTTTACTAATGACTACTGACGTTAAAAAAATAGTAAGTTAATAATATATTTTAATTTAGAATTTAACCTAAAATAAAACCTTTTACAAAATTAAATTTTAAATGTAGTTGTAATTTTTACTAATAGATGGCGCCTGCAGCGTAAAATTGTCTCAAACAGAATTTTAAAAGTTAAATTTAATTTTAATCACTAGATGTTGCCAGCAGCGTAAAATCGTTTTACAATCTTAAATATTTAAAGTTCTAGTTTTTCCCGCTAGGGGGCGCTTAGTATGTATTATATTAAAAATAAATAAATTAATTAATTAAAATAATATGCCACAGAACCCTCTATCATATTTTCCCAAGTTCCCTTTAAAATATTCATTCTTTAAATACCTTATAATACAACCTACTAATGTCAAGCCGTGGCCGAATGGCTAAGGCGATGGGGTACCATGGTAGCGAAAATTCTGGTTCGAATCCCGCTCCAAACAAAATATTCTTAAAATGTATTTCTAGTTTTAACCGATATATGGCAGTACTACAGTTGGTTCTCTCTTTAACGACTTTCAAGGGACCGTGAAAAATCGTCCTTAAGTAGAGATCGTCCTTAAACAGAATTTGTGAAAAATAATATCACACTTTACAGGCTTAGGACTGTCAATATATTTCTTAATATATTGGCGTGTTTAAAAATGTTATTTTTATTATCATCATTATTTTATTCCCAAAAAATTATTTTAAATTACATTAAAAAAAAAGAGTACAAACAATACAATAAATTACGTTTTAAAAAATTCAAAAAGTGTTGATTGCTTCATTCGCCTTGTTTTCGTTATTCTCTTTTCCAGATTTTCTAAAATGTTAAATGAGTCACCTTCCATTTTCGATGTAATATAGCGTCGGAGAACATCTAGAGCAGAAATTGCATCTGTGTAAGACGGTGGCAGCGTCTCGTTTTCTGTGTCTTCAACTTCTATTTCTTCGTCTGACACTGTGTTTTCGTTTACAATATCTTAATAAATTTGTTCTACATTTCGGAAATCTGTTGTTAAAACATATTTATCACAATTGTAGAAATCTTGAATTGAAACATCCTCATATTCAACAAGACTTCTCCATTCTTCAGGGGTAATGTCATCTTCGTTGATTTCTACATCCGTACTTTGCAGTTCCACTACAAGTTCTTTGTGAATTCCAGCAACGCGAAAGCAGGTTTTTATTGTGGATGAAGAAACTTCTTTCCATGCTCATGTTATCATGTGCATTGCTTCAAGATTGTAAATTTTCTAATTTTTATACTGTCAGCCGAATTGTTTATTAATTTCCTAATTAAAGACTTTCTGTAGTATGCTTTCACACTGCGAATGATACCCAGGTCTAATGGCTGCAACTTGCTAGTGCAATTAGCTGGTAAGAAATGGATAGTCAAATTTGTAAATCCAGGGATATTTGGAGTATGTGCAGTGCATCGGTCGATTAAAAGTAAAACTTTTCTCTTTTCTCGATGCATTTTTGCATCAAATTTTCTAATCCAGTCAATAAAAATTTGTGATGTCATCCACGCTTTATTGTTATTGCGGTACTCACAAGGTTTCCTGGTGATATTCTTAAAACACCTTGGTTGCTTTGATTTGCCTATAACTAGTGGTGGAAATTTCTCAGATCCATCCGAATTAGTGCACAGTAAAACAGTCAATCGTTCCTTACTGTGTTTTCCACCAAAACACTTTTCGCCCATATTACGTTAAGGTTTTATTAGGCACCATATTGTAGAATAGGCCCGTCTCATCTGCATTGAATATGTTCTTCTCATCATATCCATCTAAATATCCCCTTCAGCACTATTTTCCATTCATCCACTATTTTTTCATCTACGGAGCCACTTTCGCCAGATATGCTTTTAAATACAAGCTCGTATCTTTCTTTGAACTTTGTTAGCCAACCAGCCGAAGCCTGAAAATTTTGCATTCCAAACTTTTCTGCCAGAATAATAGCATTTTCTTTAAATATCACTCCGGAAATTGGAATGTTAGATGCTCTTGCTTGATGAAACCATTGCAGGACTGCCTTCTCAAACTCTTCTGATCGGCCACATTGCATTTTCTGCCGTTTGGATTTGGATCCCAAACCAAATTTTTGTGCTGCTTCAAGAATTTTCTCTTTGCTTGCTAAAATGCCTTTGAGAGTACACTCGGGTAGCTGAAATTGTCTTGCGAATTGGACTTTTGTTATTCCAACACTTTCTTACCAGTTTTCAATAATTTTCACTTTTTCGTGTAGCGTAAGATGCTTTCGCTTTGATGCCATTTTGCTCTGCTCACCTCGTATTCGTTCTGGAATGAGCTCCTATACAGAACCATGAATTCTCTAAACATGAACACGTGCTTCCCAGAAGGAGTGAGAGAGGGGTGCTTTTGGACAGTTCGTAAATCACATGACAACATGGTACAATAGAGTGATTCCACCCGCACTAAGAAATTCGATCCACCGTTGAAGAATGTTCGAGCTTCCGAGAAACAGTAACCCCCCCCCCTCCCCCGGTTTTTTCCACTGCAACAAGTCTGATTGCAACAAACAAAGGAAATTCCGGGTCTGTTATTGAAACCAAACTCCCCCACAGAAAGTAACCCTCCTGTAGATAAAATGTTGAAGAAAAAGTTTATCATGTAAGAAAAAATCGTCGTTAAATAGAAACACAATCGTCTTAAAATAGAATGTTTTTACGTCGGAGGGACCGGGACCGGGAAATATCGTCTTTAAATAGAGATCGTCGTTAAGTAGAGCGTCGTTAAACAGAGAACCAACTGTATAAAACATCTTCCACAGAACTATTGTAAGTTCTACAATTTACCTATAGATGGCAGCACTAAAAAAAAGTCAAAAAAAATTTCTAAGTTAAAATCATGAAGCTACAGAAGGAGGAGCATCTCAGTGTTAAAAATGTGTCTCACATTTTGTCGCCGCCACTAGATGGTGCGCGCGTCTAATAGACATGGACAACCATACTCTTTAATATGGATTTTTCGTATTTTTCCTAGCGAAAACAAGTTGTTTTATTTTAGTGCGTATTTAATATGAATTTATTTATTCAATTTAACAATTGTTTATTTTCATTCAAAATCTTTATTTAAAGTGCTTTTTTTGCTACAATTCATTAAAATTGTTAAAGGAAATGAGTAAATAAACTTTTTCAGAATAATTGTGTATTGGTTTCAGAATAAATGAGTTCAGAATTTTGTAATAATTTGATAATTAAGGAAATGAAATTACAGAAAAGAATTGTGAAGATTTTTTTTTATCATTGTTCATAATATCTTATGGGAAAAAAATATGTGAGAAATAATACTGATTAACCAAAACACACACACACACCCACATAGTAATATATGAATATTTTTATTTGCAGATAAGTATGAATAATACATCATATATAACAAGCCTTTAAAAAGAAAAGCAACATTTTCTATCAATCACAAATAAATTCTTATCAGGACTAATAAAATAAAAAGTCAATTCAGTATTTAATCAGACAAAACTTTAAAATATCTTCCTTTGGAAAAAAAAATCAGTCAAAGCATTTCAGATTACACTTTTTAAAACTGGAGGTATAATCGTCAAGTTGGTAAATTACTGAATACAAATTTTTTCAGAAAATTAAAAAGAAAAAAACATATAACTTATGCTGAAAAGGACAAATCAGCTATATTTTTGAATTTTCACAAAGTACGCATTTTATTGCATAAGCAGATTATGTACGCAGATTTTGCATAAGCATTTATAGTAACATTGTTTATCATACAATGAAAACTTATTTACTTATCAACTAACTTAATAGTGATTAAATTCAATATTATGGTTCCAGCATTGTCAGGAATTACTTTCAAGTTGGTAAATTATCGATTACAAATATTTTCAGCAAATTAAAAAGAAAAAACCCCAAATAACATTCATAAGGACAAATCAGCTATATTTTCGCATTTTCACAAAGTATGGGTTTCATTGTACTCATAGTAAAAAGATAGGAAAATATTAATTTTTTTAAACAAAATCAATATATATTTATAAAATGAAAATTGTATGCTAGGTATAAAATTCACTCTCTGATAACTTGTTACATTCCACAAACATATCAAATGAATTACAATCGCTAATGAAGGTAAATTTGTAATTAAAAATTTGAAAACCATCAAAAACTAATGCTTCATTATATACGTAAGTATCGTACATCTTTTATTGATTGAGCGATTTCCTTTAGAGCAATAGTATCAGTAATTATTTACATCTGTTTACATACAATAGAGCTTTGTGAGCACCTGATAATTTTTTTTATGATGGGATATAGGGATGATTGAAAAATAAAACACGCTTATTTCCAGCAGAACTTAAGATGTCTTAACTTTGCATTCGCTTAAAACACAGCAGCTGTACTTTTCTCTCATTATTATACATCTTATATTAACACAAAACAATAATAATGTTCTTACCTTAGGAGCAGCAAATATACTAGGATTTCTCTGTCCAGTTTCTTTTTTTCTTTTTAAGGCTGATCGATAGCCAGTAGAACAACCCGGAGCAAAACACGTGTTTGGCATATTTGTGCGCAGAATAAATTTTAAAATTTGTAAAACAACTTTCACCACCACGTCGTATAACTCAATGAAAAATCGTCACTTCACTTACATGTCGCGCCATCTACCGGTAAGCAACAATAATCGGTCTATTTTTCGAAAAATTCCCCATTGAAGCTTACACTCCTTCTGTGGCTTCATGGTTAAAATTCTATGTTCAAATATAGTTCTAGCTTTCAGCAACAGATGGCAGCACTAAAAAAAGCTCTGTAACCTTAGATGAATTCACGTAGTTCCTGACGTCATCAGTAGGCTCCGCCCCTTTGACGTCATCAGTAGGCGACACCCCTTGCTGCGGCTGCGGCGTGTTGCAGAACTCTCCTTTTCTTACTACTAACATCTGTCGGAATGAGATTGCCTTTTTAGAATATTAGATTATTTTTAGTAATAAAAGCTTTGCGTGTATCGCTGATGATTTTCAAGATGTTGCTTTGACGCTTCGAGAATTTTCGTGGTTGGTTTAGAGCACTAAGGTTAACTTTTTTGCTACACAAGGATAGAACTACAGCTTAAAGCCGATTCCGAAAGGCTGCAAACACCCGTGGAAATAGTGTGACTTGAACCCACAGACTATGGACTGAAAGCCTGATCTTTAACCATTCGGTCTCTACCTGGCTCCAAATTTTTTATGAAAAGAGTATTTGTAATGGCATAACCTATGCATGGCAACTTATTTAGAGCCTAGATTATTACTTCTATAACGTCTGATATGTGGCTTTTGTAAATTATTATAAGTATTTATCAAAGGAGAGCGCAGAAACTAGTTCACCATTTTCTCCTAACCCCGAAAATACATGGATAGATATTTATTTCTTCATACGAACCCAACAGTTTCCAATTTGTTCATATATATAAGGAATAATTAATTTATCCGAGTAAAAATTATTAAGTTAGACGCCTTTTAGTATATCAAAAATTACGATCGCATAACCTTAGTTGAAAGATATTTGTATCGAATGGTTTCAGTTATCGAATGGTTTCAGTTTTATCTATATATATAAAACAGTTCCGTGACTGACTAACTGACTGACAGAAAACGCACAGACCAAACCGCTGGACCTAAAGGGCTGAAATTTTGCATGACAATTCTTCTTATAGTGTAGGGGTGCACTAAGAAAGATTTTTTTAAATTAAATTTTTAAGCTGTTTTTGTAACATTCGTTAAAGTTTGCATTTAAAATAATAATCTGAGGGTTATAAAATTTATATCAAGAGAAAGATCATAAAAATTCCTTTAAAATGAAATCTTTTTCGATTCTTTATCTTCATTTTCTAATTTTTGGTGAATTTTAAAAGATTAATTTTTAGAATTTAATTTATTAAATGCTGATCACGTGGTTTCTTTTATTTTTGTGATACTTCAATTTGTGAAATTGCCCTGTCTGGAGGTAATTTGTCAATCACATTCAAATGCAACCAACCAGCTTTGCACATTTTCAAGGACGTAACACTTTAACCTCTGACATGCACGAACTATGAAAATTCAAAATACCGTACAGCTTTCTCTCATCAGAAATAGAGATAATATATTTTCTCTACGTTAGCATAACGACAGTTTTCCTTTAGCACCTGTAAAGAATGGTTTTTCCTGATATTGATGTTGCAACAATGCGCAATGACAGGTAGAGAATAGGAAATTTCGCTGATGAGTAACAGATAGCAAAAATTCCATAAATAGAGAGAAAATGATAATTCTTCCTATTAGTGAATTCGCCCTCTGTCTTCTGATTCGGGGCTGAATGCTAAAGTGACAATGGGCTGATATCAGTCATCTTAAAGCAATCTTTCTGCATTGATGAGGGATATGGCAACAATCGCCTAAGACAAGAGACTTTGGTCCTATCCAACATGAATTCCGACTCACCAACTGCAGCTTTACGGAAAGTCAGAGCAACAATTGTTTAACCCCGGGGCTTCAGCTCACTATTTTGTTTGTTTGTTTCCTTTTTGATGACAATCAGTGCCTTTTCTGTTATTTTTATTGTCCTTTTCCCTGGATGTCTGTGCAGTGGTAAGGTTCGGGTAGCTCTACCACCGTCGTTCCGTAGGGCTGGATACGTCTAGTAACTTACGCTGGTAATTCAGTAAATAGGTCACAAACTGTTATCAAATATCAAAATGAGGAACTCAAAATGAATCGAATTTTTACCTGTCCACGTAGCATCTCTTTCGGAATGCTAATGAAGTTGATGACATGATTAGTAAGGTTGTAATTGAGGATGAATCATGGATTCATCACTACTAACTCGAATCAAAGCGTGCTTCGATGCAATGGAAGCACGCGTCTTCAATCAAGAAATTCAAAGTCACGGTCACAGATGAGAAGATTAGGCTTTCAGTGTTTTAGGATTCTCAAGGGATTTTGCTAGTTCATTTCCCGAAATGAGGTAACAGTGTAAATACTTTTTCATACAGTGAATTTCTGTTGAAGCTTCGGATTTCAATTCGAAGAAAACATCCAGACTTATTGATTAGAGGAATCTTACTCCAGACCGACAATGTCAAGCCTCAAACAGCTCTATAAACCCAGGAGAAAATTGGAGATTTTGTGGGACAACGTCTTGAACACCCGCCTTACGGCCTCAACTTAGCCTCAAGTGACTGTTATATGTTTGGGCACAAAAAACTGGCCTTTGTAGTAAACGTTTCGTGACTGATAAAGAAGCTGAACGGGAGGTACGCATTTGGCTAGGATAACAACCCAAAGAATTGTATTCAGCAGGTTTTAGAGCACTAATAAAGAGATGGTATAAATGTGTCGACGTTGGTAGAGGTTATGTCGAGAAATAAAAAGGGTTTTCAAGTAAATATCTTAAGTATGTATTTTTAGTAGCCTTTTGTAACTTATTGACTTTCCCTCGTAATTTTTAATTTGATTTGTTGGCCGCGAATTCCAGGTTTGCGACCTCTCCCTCCAAAATTGACGACTCCCGAATTCGCCGAAGTCGTTGTTCTGTCTTTATCGATGCTCCCTGACGTCTAGAAATCGTAGTAAAGCTTGCTGCTTTATTCCGTTTTCTTTGGCCCTCGTGTTTAGTGTACTCTCGTAGCTTGACTTAGGGCCTGTTCACACAGCAGTCCGTTAGCGTAAGCGTAAAAAGAAAGGTGGCTCTGAGACGGAAATAAACCAATCATAGGCCTTAACAATTTCGTTGCTAATGGTTTGGAGGTTTGTGATTGGTTAAATATATTTCAATACTTTTACGCTTACGCTAACGGACTGCTATGTGAACAGGCCCTTAGTGCCCCTCATCTGCGTTATCTTTTCCCTTACATGTTGTGCAGCCTGTTTCTCCGGGGAGCTCCCGTTACGTGCGTCTTGTTCGTGAGCCTGGGGTGTGGACGGCGCTGTCAAGTGAGGTGTGCGGGATGGCCCCCGGTTGTTTTCTGTTCTCCACTTACAGGGACTCTCCCCGGAAAGCATTGTTGCTATGTTGGGACCTGTCTGGTGCATTGGAGTTACGATTTTGCAGAGTTTCTCAAAGGAGGCGAAGTGTTCCCCAGAGGAGCGTTGGAATCCTTCAGCCCGTGAGGCCTTAGATGGCAAGATGATAGTGAGACCATTTGGATCATGATAACGCGAGATCACTCTCAAAAATTCTCAAAAAATCTTTATCTTTGAAAATTTCCAACGAAAAGAGGTTTTACGATGTTATGAAGTTCCCAGAAAGTCAGTCGAGGCATAGAAATTTATTTTTGATCGGTGAAAAAGCATTTCTTATACTTATTTTACAATGGTAAGTAACACACACAGGCTGTATTCACTACCTTCACAGTATGATGTTTGACACAAAACATAATATTAGACAAGACGGTGGAAGAGGAAAGCCTTGATTTCGACATCTTTTTTTTTATTTTATACAGAACCGAAATAAATAGGCAGAGTTTGTGATTTTAATGCAGGTGGGTGTAAAAACAATGGTCACTGATACGCCATAGTGTTCTACATAATGGACATTAAGGATATTACAGAACAAACCTAACCAAGCGCCCCCCTCCCCCGACAGTGGACACTATTTTCACAGTTCGCTACAATGGTAAAGAACCCCAGTACGACCAGTGAAGGCAAATGAGGCTTGGTACGACCACTATTTGAACTTTCAGGATATTAAAGAAATTTTATGTCCACAAAAATAAAAAAATATAATTTTAACGTTGAAAAAAAAAGATTGTGACATTAACCATTGGAAAAACGCTTGCAGTGGCATTGTAATAGTCGCGTGTAGTCTCGTATTGTACAGTGAAAAAGGGTAGTTTTGGGGAACTGTAGTGAATAAATATTTCAACGAAATTAAACTCTGTGGGTGCAATATTACTCATCCGTTTCAGTAAACATGTATTCCGTTTTAAAAGTTACACTCAAAATTAATTATCCATAAAATTGAAATATTTCACGACGATCTACTCCTTCCCTCGAACAACTTTTATAGACACCCCTCTTTTACGAACAAATTTTTGTGTTATACGGGTGTCCGTACATGTGGAGTTAGCTGCGGAGACAAACAGACGAATCTCAAGAACCCAATTATCTAGAGCAGTGAACGTTAAGGGAGTTAAGAAAGTTAAGAGGTAAATGCTAAAAGTCTAAGGCAGGGTTCGGTAACGCGCTGCCCGCGAAACAATTTTAAAGTGCCCGCCGTTCAAATATCAAAATTTTAGATATTCGAACAACCAACGCTCGTAGATGTAATGAATAATTTTAGTAAAAAAAATCGTAAAACCGTAAAAATCAAAAACTGGGAAGATTTCAAGTTTTCTGGAATTTAGTGAACGGAAATAGCTTCCCACTGTTGAGAAAATGTGTTTTGAAATTGAATTACCTTTGTATGCCGACATATGTTTGTGAATATTTGTTTTCCAATATGAAATACTTAAAATCAAACTACCGATCAAGCTCACTGACACTCATTTGGACCAATGCCTGAAAACTGGGAATTCAACATAGGTGCCACATTACAACGAATTGGCCGCAGATTTGTAATGTTAAATATCGTATTAATTATCAATTTTAAGATTGTTTTTTAAATTAAAATTTGAATTTATGTATTAAAAATTTAAGTCACATTAATATCGTCATGCTCAAATACCTCCCCCCCCCCCCTCCTCCTCTTCATCCAGTGGTGCCCGCTGAACTCCCGCATTTCTGAAATATGCCCTCCTAGTAAAAAAGGTTGCCGACCCCTGGTCTAGGGTATTTTAAGCTATAACAAAGGATACGTGAGTATATGTGTATTGGAATTATCAAACTTCGGCATGCGCAAAATAATATTCTGTTGTGGACTAACTGACCGAAACAGCACATTTTTTCTTAGACCTTAGATCGTAATCAGGACTTTTACCAGTTTTTTTTAGTGCCACAGTTGTTGTTGTTTTCAGTCTCGTGATTTAAAGATTTTGAAGCATTTTTGACTGCCGAGAGAGATTGGTTGATTTTGGTGTATGATTGAAGTGGAACAACCAGAATCCCTTTTGCAGTTTCCTCGTTTCAGAGAGGGAGATTTTGGAGGGTTTCTTCTTGGGGGTGGGAGAAAAGGAAGATACAAAGAGTCTAAAGTCAAGGACTAATTTGTGCTACAGACATGATTTCATCCTTTGCTTGAATCAATTCTTTTATTTTCTTTATGTGTGTGCGCCATTTGATGTCCAAGTATTCACTTACGAGTAGTTTAACCTCCGTCCAAGGAGATCAGCACCTGATGCAAACGGTTCTACTCCAGCTTTTAGTGAACTGGAGGTTGCAGGGTAAAGACCTAGAGATGCGCTTACTTTTGCAAATAAAATTATATTAATAGCTTGAATTTACACAGATAAAATTTAGATTTTACCAGAAACGTATGACTGGAAAAACGAATGTATGGAAAAGATTAAATTATCTTTGACAGGCTAGATGCATTTTACTTTTGTAATTAAAATTGAATTAAAATTGGATCGTGTTTAAAATTAAGTTTTTATATATTGCATAAAAATGATTTCTGTGTCACTAAGAATAAAGTGAATTTAACAGATAAAAAATATTAGACCATTTTTTACATTCTTTTCACACATTTAAACAATTCTTACGGCTGTATAAAATTTCACAAAATGTTAAGATTTTAATACTTTAATTATACAAATTAACTGGAAAAAGATTAGTAATGAACATAAAAGCTTAAACACGCGAACAGTTCATTTGTGTTGCACAAACAATGATTTCAATTCATTTTCCCATTAAATTATACAAATTACCTGAAAAAGGGGAAGTAATGAACAGAAATGCTTAAACATGCAAGCAATTCTTTTGTGTTGCAATGACAAATAATTCCGTCTTTTTTAAGCATGGTTATTTTACACATACATACTTCAGAATACGAGGGTTTGTATAGTATCAATCCTGTTACCGTGATAATTCTTTATCTCGATTGATAAATTCTTTCAAGCTGGGAATCAAGATATCGTGTCAACCTACAGACAAGCTGAGTTGC
Source organism: Dolomedes plantarius (assembly GCA_907164885.2). Lineage (NCBI taxonomy): Eukaryota > Metazoa > Arthropoda > Arachnida > Araneae > Dolomedidae > Dolomedes > Dolomedes plantarius. Next base: position 86,579,762 of record OU015500.1, on the reverse strand, counting down.
TACATCACCGGCATTCGTTCATTAAACGTCTCAAGTTGAAACAGTACATAAATTAAATCATTGAACATTAATAATTGATCCCAGACTTTAGTAATTAAAATGCGGCACTCTTCAGGCCCAGAAATATTTATTTTTTCTCCTTAAAGATTGATGAGTATATATATGTCAAAACATAACTAAACTGCAATATATAGTTGAGAAGTACGGGGAAAGGAAAGGGGGCTTAAAATAATAAGAATCTACTATTTCATTTACAAAGCACGCGGTTCATGTGGGGAAAATCATCTTTTAGAGGCGACTTGAGCGCAAAGCGAATAATTCTAGGCTAGAAGATTTATTTTTAGAAATGTAAAGGTTGGGTGCGAAGTCAAAATTACAAGATCAGCGATTTTAAAAGGAATATATATATATATATATATATATATATATATATATATATATATATATATATATATATATATATATATATATATATATATATATTTATTTATATTTATATTTATATATATATATATATATATATATATATATATATACACTGCTGGCCACCCAAATTGCAACACCAAGAAAGACAAGAGATATCACAACAAAATTTATTTTGTAGATAACATGTTGACCAAGTATCAAATGATTAAATTTATAGACTTCTGTGAAGTGTGGTTCCTGCCAAAATCAGTAGCCAGAGTAGCCGCCATAATTGGAGATCACCGCTGCCACACGCCTCGGCATTGATTCAAAGAGACTTTGGATGAGTTCTTGGGGTACAGCAGACCAAGCAGCTTCCACACGTTGCCAAAGTTGATCTGCTGTGGCAGCTGGGGATGGAATCTGGGTCAATCGTAGAGCAACCATGGACCACATGTTTTCTATCGGCGAAAGATCCGGAGAGCGAGGCGGCCAGGGAAGCAATTCAATCTGGCGATTGACGAAGAACCGTTGGACAATGCGTGCCACGTGTGGTCGCGCATTATCCTGTTTCAATATGGCTGTGGGCAAGACCTGAAGGTAAGGAAGGACAACTGGCTCCAACACCTCGGAGATGTAGCGCTGGCTGTTTAAAGTACCGGCAATGCGTACTAGAGGTGTGCGAGAGTGATATGCAATACCGCCCCATACCATAATACCCGGTGCAGGACCAGTGTGGCGGTGCATAACGCAGCTGTTCAGCATCCTCTCTTCACGGTGTCTCCAGACTCGAATGCGACCATCGTGGTATTGCAGGCAGAAGCGTGACTCGTCAGTAAAGACAATTTCATTCCATTCTGCCGACCACATCCTTCTGTCATCGCACCATTGGCGGAGGAGACGTCTGTGATTCTGCGTCAAGGGTAGACAAAGCAATGGACGTCTTGCGGACAGACCACTCTGCTGTAAACGGCGTCGAATGGTACGCGCAGACACTGGATGATGCGTTACAGACTGCATGTGCTGTGCTATGGTTCGTGATGTGACTGAGCGATCCGTCACTGCCATGCGCACAATTTGCCTGTCATCACGTGAAGTGGTGCGCTGAAGTGGATGCGATCGAACACGCCGGTCCGTCGTACCCTCCTGTATCCAACGATCACATATCCGCATTACAGTTGTTTGGTTTCGTCCAACACGACTACCGATTTCCCTGAAAGATAATCCACAATCTCGGTAGGCCACTATCCTTCCTCTGTCGAACTCGGATATTTGATCAAAAGATGATCGCTGTTTTCGACGAGGCATAATTGATCGTTTTTTTTGAAAAAACCACAAGAAAAACACAATTGCCGAACTTGAAATCGTCGAAATCTCCAAGCCTTAAATAGCGCTTTGAAGTGGCGCCACAGGCGCCCGTGATGGGCGTCTGCGCTGAAATTCTAATCATTTGCATATCTCACCTCCGCTAATGCATGTTGTAAATTTCATGTTATTTACATGTTTCCTTCAGGGTGTTGCATTTACAGTGGCCAGCAGTGTATATGAAATAATATGGAAGCTTGACAGCTTTGTAGTCATATAACCGGGGAGTTGTAATCTCAACAAGTCGTAGCGAGTGGCGAGGCATAAGGATGCACGCACGCTGGAGAGAAATGAACACTTCCAGAATGACGGAGGACTCAGCTATATTCCTAAAGGTTTTTATTTGCAAGATAGTCTCTCGCTGGACATCCATACATCAGACATTTTTACAGATCACTTTTTTAGGGAAAATTCCCGACAGTGCAACGTTGCGACATAGAGCAGGACGCAAAAGGCACATCGCGCAGCGCTAGCGGGGACGGGGCTCCGTCCGCACAAATTGACAGCAGCGAACTTTACTTGTGTCCTCGTTGAGAGCAGGCACACAAAAGCTTCGGAAATAGACGCTCAGATCTCCAAGGTAGAGGCACACTGAACTTTTAATTGGTTAAAACTCATCATCTGATTATGAGGTATCATATAGTGTGATGTTTCTCGAACGTTCGACCCGGTTCTTCGCTACATGAGTTTTGGCCGCACGTGGCGTTTATGGGGAAACTAATAGCCTACTTTGGTTGGATATAGGTCAAAATCAGAAATGAGGGACGGTGTTCTGTTGCGATAAGAGGAAAGAATTTGGATAGACAAGTTAGTAACGAAATGTTTGAAATTTATTTCAATCCCCCCCCCCCTCCGGAAAAGACTTGCGTGAGGGGCCGACTCCCTCAGCAAGGCTCTCAATCAGGCGAGAACCGCGTAACAAAATAGTAATTTTGACTAAAATTTTGGAAGAGTAATTTTGAATAAAATTTTTACTCGGGTGTTGAAATTTAAATTTTGTGTTACTATCATCCTTGTTTTGACTGCTCAGGGTCATGAAATACACATTAACATAAACTAGCATTAAACAAAAATAAAAAATATTAATACACTTAAATTACAGTTTGGGATGAGTATGGCAATATTTAACTATTCACAAAATCTTTGATATACACTTAAAATGGAAAGATAAAAATATATTTATACAGGAGCACAAGAAATCACAATGTTTGTTTTTGCATAAAATAAGTACTTAAAACTTTAAAAAGCAAAAATAAATCAAAATTGTCATATTCGGGTTACATTCATGAGATCCAGAGGTTTTACACATAATAGGTTTTCTAAGAGAAAGTTTAAAAGATAGGTGTTTTAATTATTATTATTATTTATTTGGACGACACGCAAAGTTTAACCATCTAAATGGAGTCAAGGGTGTTAGGCACACAAAATAAGAAAAATAAAATAACAAAGAAATGGATCTCTGGTTCATGAGGGTGGTCGCTGTTCAGGTTAAGGCTTTATGGTGGTTAGTAAATTCAATTAAAATTTCTGTAAATATCTTTAGAGACTTATCTATAATAATTTTTCAAATGCACTATGGCACCAAATTAATAAGAAATTTTTTTAAATACAATTCAGCACAGTAAATGAATTAAATAAATGTCATTTGGCAATAGGCATTTCAATTATGAAAATAGTTCAATTAGGAAAAACATGCTTTAAAATAATACTTTCAAAAATTGTCTTAATTTGAATTCAACCAATAACACTCAACATTAGTATTTTTAATTTTGGGAAAATATGGATTTACACCTCTGGAGCAATGAACTTAGCCTAGGTCTCCAAATGTGACAATCTGCGGTGTGATAAAATCCACAGAGGCCCGCGAAAACACGCTAAATTCAGGCCCAATAAGCTGCCATTGGGTTGGGTTGGTCGTAGATTATTTTGCGTTCGGGGTCGAACCGAATCACAAAGAATTATTATTAAATTGTGGTCGGGGTCGAACCGACTCACCTGGGAATTAAATTAAAATTGGTGGTCGGGTCTAACAGACTCACTTTGGAATTAAATTTAATTTAGGTTGAGGTTAGGTCATTGGAAGAAAAATTGGTTTGACTTAATTTGGGTTCTAGTATTTCAATCATTCAATATTCAAATTTAGTTAGAAGAGGGCACGTTTAGGTCTTGTTAGGGTAAAAAATAAAGGGTAAGAAAAAAAATCACTTTAACCATATCAGGAAGTTCAAAATTACTTTCATGTTTTTGACTCTGAGAGTATCCGCATACAAAAACTATCAATATTTAAAAATTCAAAACTCTTCAAAATTCAAAATATCAAAATTTTTATTATAAAATAAGAACATCAAAAACCCTTAAATATACACTTAAATAGACACTAAATGACTTGTGGTACTGGGGAGAGTTTGTCTCCTGAAATTTTTATCTGAGGTTAATACATCTCAGTCTTTATTGATTTAAAAAAATAATTGCTAGCCAACGTCCCATTCGTTGCAATACACGTACCACAACAATACAGAACAAAAATGTAAACATTAAATCACTGGAATTGATACCAAATATTATTTTTCACTTGTGCATATAACAACATGACATACTATGTCACTAAAATATGACCAATCTAAATTGTAATAGCCTCTTCAATTATTAATAGCACTTAATATCTCATAACACATATAAAAATCAATAGTAGCTGAAAAAGTTAAATATCACTCAATGAAACTAAGATATACATAAATGAGGTCATTAAGATATATCAAAAATAGTAAATTAGATCTTAAATTTTAGAATCAAATCGAATAATTGAATAATCAAATTTATCAACACGTAGTTATTTATCATAGCTAAATTCTATCATTTTGTCTATAATCTATTTAATACTCTGCATTATATCCAAGAAAACATGTTAAAATTACTCATACTTTGTTCAAAAACTTTAGATCATCCTTAAATTGTTAAAATATGTTAATTTACTCACATTAATTCGACTTTACTAGCACCATTCTACTATTACCAAATTTAAAACATAATATCAATAACATTTTATTCACTACATTAAAATACACTCATAATATATTTTATTAAAATATAACTCAATTAAAAACACTTCACTTTTAAAACTACTTTACAAATACCAACTTACCTTTAGAATCCTTATATCATATTTTAGTTTTTTATTACTATTTTAAAATCAATATTCAATTTAATTAGAAAAGGAAATCTTCAGCACATTGGTTTAATCGCGTAAAGTCCTTGGCGTCATTCCTCTAAATTTACAGGATGTCCGAGAGTTCTCTCTAATGCTTCGGTTTTACTCTTAAGTATACAATATTTCGTCCTCTTCCGTTTCCAAATCAACATCATTGTCACAATTATGCCGGAATCGAACATCTGACACATCACGAAAACACAAAATTCACGAGACATGACGACTTGAAGCATGATCACCACGAAAAAAAAACCAGCGCCCGACGTCGAATTTTCACAAACTAATTTTTTCCTCTTTCACAACCGCGCACAAACACTGCTGGGTCAACTCTGAGCACAATCGCTTACACAAATGAGAATCTTCTTTCACCATTGGCGATAAACAACGGCAGCACACACGCGAGGTCTTGAAACGTTGGGCACGCAAATGCGGAAATTCTTGGCGTAGCACGGAAAAGAAAAAAAATTGAAGCACACAACCTAGCACTGAAACACATCGCTGGCTGCATCGGATGAAGCAAAAGATGACTTCGGTCAGCTCGCAGTTCAACATCATCGTCACTCTCATCGGACTAGGAAGTCGCTAAATCGAAGAATTGTCTATTTTCCTTGGAAACACACATCGGTAATCAATCTGGGATCCCTCCGCGTCTGGGAAGAATTTTCCTATTCGACTAATAAAATAATATGGAAGCTTGACAGCTTTGTAGTCATATAACCGGGGAGTTGTAATCTCAACAAGTCGTTGCGAGTGGCGAGGCATAAGGATGCAGGCACTCTGGAGAGAAATGAACACTTGCAAAATGACGGAGGACTCAGCTATATTCCTAAAGGTTTTTATTTGCAAGATAGTCTCTCGCTGGACATCCATACATCAGACATGTTTACAGATCACGTTTTTTCGGGAAAATTCCTGACAGTGCAACGCTGCGACATAGAGCAGGACGCAAAAGGTACATCGCGCGGCGCTGGCGGGGACAGGGCCCCGCCTGCACAAATTGACAGCAGCGAACTTTACATGTTTCCTCGTTGAGAGCAGGCACACAAAAGCTTCGAAAATAGACGCTCAGATCTCCAAGGTAAATGCGCACTGAACTTTTAAGTGGTTAAAACTCATCACCTGACTATGAGGCGTTATATGGTGTGATGTTTCTCGAACGTTCGACCCGGTTCTTCGCTACATAAGTTTTGGCCGCACGTGGCGTTTAAGGGGAAGCTAATAGATTACTTTGGTTGAATATAGGTCAAAATCAGAAACGAGGGACGGTGTTCTGTTGCGATAAGAGGAAAGAATTTGGATAGACGGGTTAATAACGAAAAGGTTTGAAATTTATTTCATATATATATATATATATATATATATATATATATATATATATATATATATATATATATATATATATATATCTTAACGGTAAAGTCAATGCATTTCATGAGCCTTTTCTGATCTGGTAACGAATGTTTGACTAGAAAATTCATTATACAGTAGCTATAATTCTAAGTTTGGTAAATTTAAAAATACAATTGCTGCACTTTGAAAGCTTAGAAAAGAAACTATGAAGCTACACCCATCATTGAGAAAATCAACTCCAGGTATCGGCTGTGTTATTTCGAATCGTAAGCTCTGACTACCCCTAAGTTTCTGTAAATAGTACTAAAAAGTCAAGTTATCAAAAAAAATGTTTCGATCTTAAATTAATGCAAAATATTGTGCTGAGAAAAACTAATCTCTATGATCTCCCCGCAAAAGAAGACGGTGAAGAACAAGCTCATATCACTTAATAAGATTTATATGCTTGGTATTCCACGGCGGGGCAATGATCCCTCAAAGTTTTGCTTCTGAATTATTATTTTTTTCTTTTCAAAAAGATTTTTCCACGCACAGCTAAAAACTTTTATTGTCGTGTATTATACGGTTGGTTTTAATATTACAAGTCTGAAAAACGCCTATGTGAGAACCGGAAGGTCCCTTGATTTCGATCGATATTTGTGTCTTGATTGACCTAGTCGTTTATATTAATAACTTGCTATATAACTTAAAATTTTAAAATAACTAAACTGCCTGAAAAAAAATCTGCTCCATTCTTTTTTATGTTCCGGCATTTAAATTGTGCTAGTGGTCTATCGAATGCCAGTTTCAGTTACTTTGCACTGATAAGTTTTTACAATCCTTTTTTCAAATTTATCTTTTTGGATAAAAAAGATCAGCTGTAATTAAAGAAAGTTTTCTCCTGAAGACTAACATCACTATAGATATTCTTGAACCACGTAAACGCGTATCATTTAAGAACAGATCAACTGTGTTCAGTCAGTTTTAAAATTTTACTTTGGAAACCGCCAGTCACTAGATTCAGAATTCGAGAATAATCCCAAATGTCATATAAATTCTTTAATATCGGTTTTTATTTCCATGTTAAGTCATAAAAGTTACTATGATAAACTTGTACTCGAACCATTTGCCTGAACTCAGTGAAATAAACTAATAATAATGTTAACGATAATTATGATGCAAGACTATTAGTTTCCAAACGGGCTTAATATTCCCTCTCTGTGAAAGAGTTCGTTACTTTTATTCTAGAATTGGATCAATTAAAGGAATTTGTTCTTGGCATTATGATGTTTTATTGGGCAAGAGGGAAATGTAGCTTTAGTACAGTTTTTTTAATATATATATATATATATATATATATATATATACACTCAAGAGCCAAAACATTATGACCACCCCTACATTTTGCAATGAATTCGCCTGGATGACGTGGAAGGCACGTGATCAGGTGGAAGTGGTATTTAACTGCTGCTGGAGAGTCTGAAGAATCATTCTTTCACTTACTTCTGTGTGTGATGGGAAAGGCTGCGGATCTAAGCGACTTTGATAGAGGGCAGATTGTAATGGCTCGAAGGCTCGGAACAAGTATTTCTGAAACTGCACGACTCGTGGGTTTTTCGCGACCTACAGTTGTTAGTACTTATGCAAAGTGGATGAATGACGGTGAAACCAGCAGTAGACGACATGGTGTTGGACGCCCACACGCTATCAAAGAAAAAGGTCGTCGGAGACTGTCTCGCATGGTGAAGCAAAACCGGAGCCAGACAGTGGCTCAGCTGACAGCCCAATACAATGCAGGGCCAAGTAGAATAGTATAGCATCACACTGTTCAGCGGACACTGTTGGATATGGGGCTACGCAGCAAACGTCCCACTCGTGTGCCTTTGCTGACCAAGCGTCATCGCCAACTGTGCCTGCGCTGGGTGCGGGAACATCGCGACTGGTCCATGGATCAGTGGAAGAGAGTTGCCTGGTCAGATGAATCACGGTTTGTCATTCATCACGCTGATGGCCGTGTCAGGTACGCTGTCTTCCAGGCGAACTTTTGCTCCCTCAATGTACAGTAGGTCATACACAGGCCGGTGGTGGCTGTATTATGCTTGGGGCACGTTCTCTTGGGCGTCTCTGGGACCCGTGGATGTGGTAGGGCAGACCATGAATGCTACAGGGTATCTGAGCATCATTGCGGACCAGTTGCACCCTTACATGGCCTCTGTTTTTCCAGCTGGAAATGGAATGTTCCAACAGGACAACGCCCCGTGTCACAAGGCTAAAATTGTGTTGGAGTGGTTCCAGGAACATGATGCTGAATTCCAGTTAATGTCCTGGCCGCCTAACTCACCGGATCTCAATCGGATAGAACACATTTGGATGTCATGGGACGGCAGCTCAGAGTTCAAAGACCACCAATTCGCAATATCTCGGATTTGCGTGACCGTTGCTTAAACGTCTGGTACAATCTGTCTCCGGCCATCTACCAAGGACTTGTGGCATCCATGCCAAGGCGGGTTGAAGCTGTGTTGCGCGCCAAAGGTGGGCCAACTCGTTATGACAGGTGGTCATAATGTTTTGGCTCATGTTTGGCAATGTTTTGGCAATGTTTTGGCTAATGAGTGTATATATATATATATATATATATATATATATATATATATATATATATATATATATATATATATATATATATATATATATATATATACTATGTATGTATGTATACAGGGTGGTCATAAAGAAACTTTGCCGATATATGGACCTCTAGCGGCCGTTCCGTTCAACCTATCGAGATGAGATTTCAGATATAGTTATTCAGAGGTATGAGCCCGGGATTCTGTGAATGGCAACAACATGGCGCTCACGGTTACGATTATTGGTACAGAAACTCGAAATTTTCAAATGGCAACACCCACTTTTTCCCGTCGCAAAATACTCAGCGTATGCGAAAACCCTAAAAAGCTTTGGAACGGTACGTGTATCACAAAAAACGGACGCGCTATGCACACAAAAAAACAGCTCTGCGAATGGCTAACAAAAATTATATATGGACCTCTAGCGGCCGTTCCGTTCAACCTATCAAGATAAGATTCATATATAGTTATTCAAAGGTATGAACTCGGGATTCTGAGAACGGCAACACTGACTCTCACGGTTACGGTTATAAGTATAGAAACTCGAAATTTTCAAAAGGCAAAGCCCACTTTTTCCGTCGCAAAATGCTCAGTTTAAGATACTCTCAATGACTTAATATTCATAAGCATTATTATTTAGGTGGATGAATTCAGATAACTACAGACAATCAAACTCTACATCGTAACTACAGGCATGACCTCAGCTAGCTTACTTCTGACTGAAGTTAGTAGCTGATACACTTTTATTTACTTTTTGTACACAGGTGCTGCCATCTACATTTATATATATTAAATATCTTACATGCCCTTTTTTTCTTAAATATTAAAAGATTATAATTTTAAAAGATTACAATTACAAATATTACCAATGAAAGTAACAAATTACATTTTACAAATTAAGATGATAATTTAAAACTTGAGACACAAAGTTTTACAACTGAAATCTTACTTTGCAGTTCAAAACAGATGTTTTATAAATGAATAAATTTTTGATAAAGTCCTAATTAATAGTCTCTAAAACGAATAGGTTTCACAATAGTGCTTTCCTGATCTTCTTATATCAGGTGGTCTACTAAGTTAATCATTAGGACTACTAACTGGAGCTTGTCGAGTCGTTGAAGTGTCCTGATGGTGCTTTGATCATTAGAACTACCAGCTGGAACTGTTGGGTCTTTGAAGAGTCACTGGAGCTTTCCAAAGATCTTCTACAGTTCGATTACAGGCTAAACTGTTATCTACATTCGAACTATTATCAGGACGAATATGGTACCTATTTCGTCTGTAGGTACCACCATCTTTCCCTTTTATAATGTATGACCTATGTTGTGGTCCTACTTGAACTATGAACCTTGTTTCCAAGGCTCATTCATCTTATGCTTAAACCAAACATTTGTCTTGTTTGGGAGTTCTTGCAGTCGTGTGCATGCTTATCAGCATATTTCTTTTGCTTGACCTGCCTCTCTTCAGAGCAATGCGAGCATCTTTTACGTTAACTTTGGTTTCAGCATATCTGGATGGGAGGGTAGAAAAGATCTCAAACGTCTTCCCATTAATAATTCAGCAGGTGATGGCATATCTTTTGCAGATTGGATTCTGTAGTCTAGCATTACTGCATATAGTCTTTACCATCCTCTGCAGCTTTAGTAAGAGATTTTTTAATTGTTGCACACATCTCTCAATTGCCCATTTTCCCTAGGAAAGTGTGGTGATGTAATATGAGGCTTGATGTCACAATCTTTGAGAAACTTTCTCATAAAATTAGAATTAAATGGTGGTCCTCCATCACTAACTAGCTCTTCAGGTAGTCCATGTGTAGCAAAAATGGACTTCAAGACGTTTATTACAGCTTGTGCTGTTGTATTGCTTACTGGGTTTAATTCAACATATTTAGAAAAATAGTCTATCATCAGGAGATACTGTTTTCCTTTCAAATAGAAAAAATCACAGGCTACTTTCTGCCATGGTCTCTCTGGAAGGTCTTCTTCATAAATGGTTTCTTTTGGGTTTGCTCGTTGATATTCTAGCAGATCTTGCACTTAATACGTATGCTTCAACTTCATTGTTTATATTAGGCCAATAAAAGTATTCTCTAGCTTTGATTTTACTACACACAACACCTTTATGCGACACATGTAATATTTTCAAATTTCATCTCTAAGGCTGTTGGCAAAACAAGTCGTTGTCCTCGACATATTACTCCTTGTTTTGTTACATACAGTTCATCTTTACAAAGCCAGTATGCTTGAGCAGCTAATCTTGTCTTCTTTTTATCAGGCAATCGATTTTTATGTGAAATATCAAATCTTGCAGCTCGGAATCATTTCTGATGAGTGAGCTCTGCAATTTCTTCCATCTTGCTGAAGAAGCTTGCGTTAACAAGTTATTTTCACTGTAAGATTCATGATATAACCCATCATCAAAATTGTCACTATAGACTGTGCTCTGGACAGTGCATCGGCTATGAGTATAAATTTTCTGGTACATATTCTAATGTTACATTGTACCTGTTAAGCCGAAGTAACCTGCGTTGAAGACGAGGAGAAATTGTATCATACGGTTTCTTGCTAAGGCCAAGTATGGTTTGTGATCAGTTTGCATGTTACATTCTTCCATATGTATAGTAGTTTGAAATGTTCCAAGCCATAACTATAGCTAATAACTCTTTTTAATTTGAGCATAGTTTTGTTGGCTTCAGTGAGTGATGCTGATCCATAGGTAACAGGTTTCCAATCTTGAAGTAGAATTGCTCCTAACCCATCTTTGCTAGCATCTACAGACACAGTTACAGCTTTAGTCTCATCAAAATATTGTAAACACGGGGACTGCATGATAGTTTGCTTTATTAGCTGAAAGTCTCTTTGAATATTTTCATCCCATAGCCATCATGTCTTTTTCATCACTGTCCGCAATGAATGAGTCAAGTTTGGCAGATGTGGTGTAAATTTTGCCAATTATGTTATCATACCCAGAAATCTTTGCAAGTCTTCTCTACATTTTGGCACTGCAAACTCATGAATTGCCTTTATCTTCTTGGGATCTGCTTTAATACCTTTAATCTGATATTATGTGTCCTAAATAGTTCACACTGGACAATGCAAGATGGGTTTATCTAGATTGAATTTAAGGTTAGCTCTTCTAGCAATGGTGAAAACCCTACGTAACAGCTGGCAGTGTTCTGCAACTGAACAGACCCTATGCTATATCTCAAAATATGCATTCACTTCCAACTCTTTTTCAAACACTTCATCTGAAATTCTTCTGAAAATTTTCTGAAATTCTCCTGAATTCTTTCGTGAAATTCTCCTGGGGCATTATTGAGCCCAAAAGGCAAAACACAAATCGGTATCTACCCATGGGGTGGCAAATGTTGTTAACAATTATGAATTTTTATCTAATGGCAATTGCCAGACACCCATTTTTAGCATTAAGATGGTAAAGATTTTGCTGCCGTGAAGCTTAGTCATTAAACTGTCCGCTGGTTGGGATTGATAATGTGGCCTTTGTATGGCTTTGTTCAATGCATATGGATCAAGACAAATTCGGAGCTTTTTAGGAGTGTTTACATCACCATGTTACTTACCACTCAGTAGGTTCTTCAACTTTGGTAATAACGCCAGTATCCTCCATTCTGTTTAGCTCTTCCTTAACTTTATCATGAAGAGCTAATGGCACTTTGCGAGCTGCTGCTATGTGTGGGACACAATGATCGTTAAGCTTAATCTTCACTGTTCGGTTAAGTCTCTCCTACACCTGTGAAGACATCATAAATTCTTTTATCACTTGTTCTGGGGGTTTCTTCTAATTAGACGTGTTTTCTTTTATTTGATACAAACGTTTAATCAGTCCTAGCTTAGTACAGGCTTGTAGGCTAAAAATGGGGCTAGATTCTAGCTCTGTCACTAAAAGCGTAAATCTTCCTCTGTGTTTAAAGTTACAGGGTAAATTACATCTCCTATTATTGGAACCACAATTATCACTGTAGTCCAGAGCAGTTTGTTTGCATTTCGAAACAATAGGTTTATTGGGCCATTTTAAAATTTTACTTTTCGGTATTACATTCACTTGAGATCCTTATCCATTTTAAATGTTACACAATTGCCACTTACAATAATATCCTGATACCAAACACTTCATTATCATTTATTTTTATTTCTTCCTCGCGATCTGCAGACTTTAGCCCAATGATGTCTTAGCTTACACACTCGGCATACAGTTCCATACAGCTGGGCAGTTTCTAGGGTTCGTGAACCATACCGCACGATCGGCACATATTTTATTTCATTCGGGCGCCGAATTCTCTTCTAGATGACACAGCTTTGGAGATACCTCGTTCAATGGCGTCTATCGCGGCGGGTTTGTTTACGTTCATCTCGCTGGCTTGCGCTTTGCTGTGCTCTGCAGTTTTACATTCGCTGACAATTTCCTGCAACGTTTTTGCTTTTCTGCTTGTTTCTCTTATCAGACGCTCTTGCAAAGGTATATCCTGTAACCCTTGTACAATTTTATATCCCGCAGCATGCGATCTTCTAGTTCTCCGAAATTACATTCAGTAACGACACTCTTTAGTCTTGGGTAGAAATCGGTGAATTTCTGCCTATTTCTTGTTTCATTTTCGAGAAACTTGAAGGACGCATATATTTCATTTGGAAATCTTGAAAATATTTTCCAATTCGTCTAGAATTTGTTGTAGGCTATCTCCGTAGTGCCGGTTAACGGTTTCAAGTTGAATGCTCTGTACTGCTTCTTTAGTTCATCTCCACACACGTGGCGAAAAAGAGCCGTTTAGTCTTTTCCGATTCATTTCCGTATCGTAGAGCTTTAATATAGTCCTCAAAATCTTGTTTCCAATTTCTACACGCTTCCGGCGGATTTGTACTTGCATCGAACGGTTGTATCGCTGGTAGATTGCTCGTCATTTTGCGATCGTCAGTTTCTTCTTTTTTCAGGCGTTTTTTACTGGAAATCGGTGGACGGTGTTCTATTCTGACACCATTTAAGATACTCTCGATGACTTAATATTCATAAGCATTATTATTTAGGTGGATGAATTCAGATAACTACAGACAATCTACAAACTCTACATCGTAACTACAGGCATGACCTCAGCTAGCTTATTTTCTGACTGAAGTTAGTAGCTGATACAACTTTTAGTTCTTTTTGTACACAGGTGCTGCCATCTACATTTATATATATTAAATACTTACACTCAACACATGCGAAATCCCTAAAAAAGCGTTAGAATGGTACGTGTATCACAAAAAAAAATGGACGCGTTATGAAAGCACATAAAACAACTCTGCGAATGGCTAACAAAAACACAATCAGAGAGCTTTTTATCGGTTTTCTACGCTGAATATCTGGCGAACGGCGTTCTGTGATTGGTTTCTAGCCTCTGTCATATGCAAATTTCCTCCGTGTGCCCCGATCGTGTCTTCGTTGACTGTTCGCAGAGCTGTTTTTTGTGCGTGCATAACGCGTCCCTTTTTTGTGATACACTTACCTTTCCAACGCTCTCCAGGGTTTTCGCATGCGATGAGCATTTTATGCGAGGGAAAAAAAGTGGGTGTTGCCATTTGAAAATTTCGAGTTTCTGTACCTATAACCGTAACCGTGAGCGCCACTTTGTTGCCATTCACAGAATCCCGAGCTAATACCTCTGAATAACTATATCTGAAATCTCATCTCGGTCGGTTGAACGGAACAGCCGCTGGAGGTACATATATCAGCATAGTTTCTTTATGACCACCCGGTGTATATATATATATATATATATATATATATATATATATATATATATATATATATATATATATATATATATATATATATATATATATATATATATATATATATATATATAAGGGGTAATGCAAATTGGACACAAATTAATATGCATACAGGTTTCGACGGAAAATGCAAAATTTTAAGCTTGGCGGCCAATGAATGAACATGTTACGCTGCAGCGCATCTTACCTGCGCAACTGGCAGGACATTTAAGAGGATAAATTTCGATTCCAGGTCATAAATTCTTTGCGAATTTCATTCCGTGTACTCAGGTACACAATAACTAAGCCCCGCATACAGGTGCGCGGACAATATGCGCAGACGTCAGCATTTGAGAAAGGACGTGTAGATTGGGCTCAATGAAGCCGGTTGGTCTAATGGGCGAATCGCTTGACATTTGGATAGGAGCGATGCTACTATTAGGCGATGTTGGCAGGAATGGGTGAACCATGGCCGAACATAGCGTCAAGAAGGAAGCGGTGGGCCTAAAGAAACGATAGAACGTGAGGACCGAACAATCGTCAGAGCTACACTCACGGCCCAAGATTCATCATCATCATCGATCGTACGTTCAACTGGTGCTTAAGTGACCGCAAAAACCATTCATAGGTAGCTCAGAGAAAGGGGGCTGAGCTCACGGTGCTCCATGCGCCGACTACCATTGACCTCTATACACCGACAAACCCGTTTGCAGTGGTGTTGGGTCGGGCACATTCGACCTGGAATGTCACTGACTGGAGCAGAATTGTCTTCAGTGATGAGTCCCGCTTCGAATTGAGCACCGATGACCAGCGAATACGTGTCTGAAGACACCCCGGACAGTGGTGCCCGTGACTGGCTTTCACCATACCAGGAGTGATGGTTTGTGGTGCCATTTCATAGTAGGATCCCTTTGGGTGTAATCCGCGGCACCCTTACAGTACAGTGGCACGTCGACGATATTCTACGCCCCAATGTGTTGCCCTTCATATCACGCCATCCTGGGCTTACATTTCAGCAAAATAATGCCCACCTGCACATGGCGAAATTTTCTACTGCTTGTCTTCGTGCATGCTCAACGCTACCTTGGCCAGTAAAGTCACAGGATCTCTCCCCCATTGAGCGCATTTGGAGCATTATGGGCAGGGCCCTCCAACCAGCTCGGAATTTTAACGATCTAAAGTGCCAATTGGACAGAATTCGGCACGATATCCCTCAGGAGGACATCCGCCACCTCTATCAATCAATGCCAAGCCAACTGCTTTCGTAAGGGTCAGAGGTGGACCAACGTGTTATTGACTTTTTCACTTTATGAAGCTCTTTCTCTTGAATAAATCATCCAATTTTTCTCAAATTGTAGAAATTTGTTTTTCTGTACATGTACATCACATCTGCATATTTTCGTTCAATTCGCATAACTCCTTCTTGGTGCGTCTTTTGTTTGTTTGTTTGTCTAAGTTTGTATATTTTCCACTACACCATAGACACTGATCCTGAGAACATTCATAAACATAAACAGTGATTTCTCTTGACTATTGAATTATGTGAGCACCCAGTAGAGGTGAACTAACATTGCTCTTTATGAGGGTGCAGCGAAGGAATAGCCATGTCATACTTGGAACTTGAATGCTGACATACGCTCAGGATTATATACAGTATGTGAGGCTGGTTTGCAAATAATACGTCACCGTAAAAATGTGAGGATACGTGTGAGAAATATTCATCATTCAAAACTGTTGCCAATAGCAAATTTGTGTGCCATGGAAATTTTTTTGTTTATTGAAAAATTTTTCATGCGCTGAAAACTTTGATCTACTATCCTCTAAACAATACTTTAATACTTCCACTTGTAACTTAAAAGATTCATTATATCATTTTAAATAAGTTAAAACGAAAGGTTATAACAATAACTTAGCGAATTTCTCAATTTCGACATTTATTTTCTCCCACCTCTCTTTTTAAAGAAAAAAAATGGAAATGGTATCTAATCTTAAAAATCGAATGTTTCTCGAGATTAGGTGAATAATCGAAAGCTTTCGATTGAATAGTTGAATTCATATTATGATGGCTCGAAATTTGAAGTTGTTTTGGTTTCGATTCACGTTACTCCGTATTATCATTGTTTATTGATCGCTCTGATATTATTATTGGATCACAGAGTGGTCGTAAAAAGATTTAATGTAACCATTCAGCGGCTAGGCAATTTTTTTAAGGTATTTCAATGAGAATATCTTGATTTTTCATTTTCTTGGAAGATTTTTATTTGAATGTAATAGTTCATAATCCTTTATTTGTGTGGTAAAAATTTCTTTATTGTGCTAAGCTACCTCTAAGAGTTGCTTAATATTCAGGAGAAAATTGAAGTTCCGGGTTATGATATAAAACCGTAATTGCTCATTTATTATCACTGTTCATCATTCTCTTGCTTTCCCTTGAAAATCATTTTCTGATTTTTATAAGTTCAACAAATTAAAAAAAGTTTTCATTTCGTATTTTTTTGACCTCGTCCTTTTATATATCGTTAATACTTGAGCTCATTGCTCAGAATGCAATGACGAATTTTACTTGGAGAGTTTTATTGTGATTTCTTCAATGTAGTAAATTTTTATCATAGTCTCTGTATCTTAGTTATATGTGACCCATCATAGAAATGATATGCAGAGTTTAAAAGCAATCTAAAATTTCTCAGTTCTTTTGTAACATATATTTAAATATCTTGTCTCTGAATTTATTGTGTTAGTTATAGCTTTGATTGTAGGATGTTGATAACAACATGATGTTTTAACAAATTTAAACTTTATATGCATATTCGTTATCTAATAATAAACTATATTTACTTATTATTATTAATTATTTATAATCATAATTATGGTAAATACTTTGAAATCCTGACTATCATTGAACATGCTATCCATTTTGAAGACTACCAGTTAATTTAGAGGGAAAAAAAGGTTTGAAATGCAGTGCAAACTATCACAATATAGTTAACTTATTCTGAGCATTTAGAATTTCAGAAAAAAAACAATGTATGTTATAAATATGTATATTTCCTCAAAACTGTTTGAGAATCTGTTTTTAAGAATATTTTATTTTTGAATCCTGTTAATGTATGTTTTTAAATTTTACAAATATTTTTATTTCTTTTACAGATATTGGTCCAGTTACTGTAACAACAGATCCTGATTTATTTCAGCGGCAGTTAAAAGAATTGTATGTCCAAGGTGGAGGTGATTGTCCTGAAATGAGCATTGGGGCCATTAAATTAGCATTAGAAGTCTGTCTTCCTAATTCGCATATATATGTATTCACTGATGCTCGTGCAAAAGATTATTATCTTTTAGAGGATGTTTTAAAGCTCATTCAAAGAAAACAAAGTCAGGTAATTCATGAAAAATTAATGATGGTATAAAATAAATAAATCATTGTTGCATAAATATTTCTTTTCTTTTATGGATTCAACACAAAACAATGCAAATTTTATGAAACATAAAACTGATGTTTGCTGTTGAATAATTGTCTGATAATTTGTGTTGTTATAGTATAATTTAATTACCATGTAATTAAATTGATAATTTTCTGTGAAATATGACTGAAAGTTATTAAAATACTAAATGCATTTCTTTAAAAAACAAAATTTTTTTTCTAAATAAAAATCATTAATGAAATTAATTCCTGTAAAACAATCTTATTATATGGTATAATTTTTCATTTATTGAGTTTTTACTTATAATTCAATAATTTATTTTCCTCCATTTTGTATTATCTAGCACAACCAAAAATATATGTCTGTTTATCATGTTTTCTTACTGTCACCTTCACTAATATTGTAAAAAAAAAAAAAAAAAAAAAAAAAAAAAAAATAGATCATCATGTTAAATAATGTATATTTGTAAAGAGAAAGAAAAGTATCTTTGAATTTGTGTTTTGTTTCCGTAGTATATTTTATTAGTATAAAATTTTCTTATAAACCTCTATATAAATATATTTATTTGATGTCTAAATTTGTAGGTTGTATTTGTTATGACTGGTGATTGTGGCAATCATTCACACCCTGGATACCAAGCATATGAGAGAATAGCATCAACCAGTTCAGGTCAAGTATTTCATCTTATGAAGTCTGATGTTGAGGAGGTAGGCTTTACTATGACATATTTGAAAACTATATCTCCTCTCTGAAAATTTAAACTCTTCTTGTTATGCAGTGATTTATAAAACAGGATATTATCAACTGCTTGAAATGGTCTCCTACTTTAAGTAAAAATAAAAGTTTCTGTTTTCATAGCATTGAACCTTTTTAATTTATTTTTCAGTAAATGGTTATACTTTTTTATCATTTCTTTTTTAATTCAGAAATAATTTAAAGTATTAAAGTTAAATATATATATATATATATATATATATATATATATATATATATATATATATATATGTATGTATGTATGTATGTGTAGAATGCTGTACCTGGGTTGTATCAGGCTTTTATATACCTAATTTGATATCTGTTTAAAAGCTAATTCTCTAACATTGGTTATGGAAAACAAAAGTAATATTAAAAAAAGATAGAGAAGTTGCACATTTGATAATTCTTGATGATTAAGTGCTCAGTAAGTATTCTAATATATTGTGGACTATCAGGATAAAAGAAAATTATTGAAATTGAGATTTGAAAGAAAGGAAACAACAATCGATAGCAAAGGACTGTTGCCTAAATTTAATTGATTTTACTTTAA
The DNA here is from genome assembly GCA_907164885.2 of Dolomedes plantarius. NCBI lineage: Eukaryota > Metazoa > Arthropoda > Arachnida > Araneae > Dolomedidae > Dolomedes > Dolomedes plantarius. The sequence goes on along the minus strand of OU015500.1, from coordinate 86,560,335 downwards.
TGAAACTCCTAGACTGTGAGAATAATTGTACCTGAATTAACAATGAAAATCAAGTTCTAATAATATGTTCTCTCATATATCATCTTAATTAAGCGATTTAATTTGCTTTTAATTTTAACAAAGATAAAAAAATTCAATAGGTAGATTAAACTTCTCTTTACATAGTAAAAAAAAATAAACTTTGTTTATTATATATTATTGTCAAGAATTAGTATAATGCAAAATTTTCTAATTTTAAAAATTTTCTGATTATTAGTCATGTATATAAATGTGCAGTGTGTGTATTCAAGATATATTCTACAAATTAAAAATTTACTATAAAATGTTTCTCATTTAAAGTGTTCTCATTTAAAGTATCTCATTTAAAGTGTTTAAATATTTTAAACAATAATATCATTTTATTATAATTTTTTTTCTGTGAATAGGCAATGTCACTTGCTTCAATTTATATTTAATTATTGATTCCTTTTCAATTCTGTTTATTAATTTGGTAGGTTTATAAAGGAAATAGAAAAAAATCTTTTATACACAAATTTATGTTGTTCTTTAGGTCTTAAACTTTGTACGAGTTTCATTACAAGCTAGGAAAGTTAATTTATTTGCTGTTGATAGACATGCTGGTGACTTAAGAGAATTTGAATTTGATGTTGATGGCAGTCTTAGAGAATTTACTATATCAGTTTCTGGAGAGAATCCTGTGATAACTGTTATTAATTCTAGAGGTATTAATTTCTTTTTATTTTAAAAAGCAACTGTTTTAATAATTTTGATTTGAATAAACAAGTAAAGAGTTAACAATTTTTTCATTTCAGTGTTTGTTTTTTTATATTTGTTTTAATCTGTTTTGTAATTTTTAAAGGTTATTAAATAGTGGAACAAATATTTATGATCTAATGTTTAGGATCTAAATTTCATATCCAATATAGATCATTATGAATTGCTTTAATTTTTCCATTGTTACATAGTTTCTTTATGTAACAAATTTTTGTAACTGATAATGTAAAATTTTATATATTTTTTATTAAGTATATAATGTTGAACTGCATACATTTATAAAATACTATCAGGTAAAAGTAAAGATAAAATATAAGTGCAAATTTCTAAAACATGCAAGTGATGTGTATTGCTAATGATAAAATATGCTTAAGTAGTTGAAATATGCTTTAAGTGATGGGCGTTAGGCAGCTTTTTTTTTAAATCTGATTTTAATCAAAACTCATATCTGATTTCTGATGAATGAATAATCTGTATATTTTATGTGACTGCCTGGAAGAGAAAAAAAAATTATGTTCTATTTTATTTTAGAGTTTCTAAACTATTTGTATTAAAGGTTAAATAATTGCAGGGGAAGTGATTGATCAAAGAAAAGGATTGCTTGACCTTTTAAATCACAAAAATATCAGTATAGTGAATGTGAAAGATCCAACACCTGGTCGATGGAAGTTGAGAGTAAATAGTGAAGGGTCACATACAATCCGTGCAACTGGCCTCAGTAAAATTGATTTTGTACATGGCTTCTCACGGCAGCCTACTGCTAATTTAAAAGAAACATATCATAGACCTTTGAAAGGTATGTTGTGAAAACTTCAAATATTTTCTTTTTACTTTTGAATAATTAAATTACCATATGTAAATTATCAAAAAAGATTTTTAGATTTTTTTTTATGTATTAGTGTGTATAGCTCTTCAGATTTTAAAATAAGAAATTTAAAATAAGTGTATTTGCCACCATTAAATTTCAAAACACATTAATAAATGTGTTACCAAGAACAAAGTTATTTTAATGCTTTAAAAAATAATCATATTATGTATTTGTGCATAACTGTTGCTTTTGTTTCTCATGAGAAGGTTTTATGAAGAAAGTTTTGATTGTTCTCTTTTTGTTTTATCTTGTAGAGCAATTAATTGAGCTATTAGAATTTTGTGTATATTTTTGACAGAATTTAGCTACATTGAGTTGGTATTTGTTAGTATGTCATTTAAACATATTTGGGTTCTCATAATTTTATTCAGTGTTATTAAATAACATTTTGGTAGCTTCACAACAGGTTGCGCCTTCTTTGATCTGTGAAAGAAAATTCCTTTTCTTTTTTTTAAAGGAATGGAGATCTGTTTTGCGATTATAGAAATATTTATGGGAATAAAATTTTTATAGTTGTTGTTTATATTTGAGTGAAATTCAGTAACGATTTGAAAATTTGCAGAAATTATTTAAAAAATTTGCATAAATAAATGGAATTTTATTAATTTGAGTTTTTAAAATTTATTATACCAAATTGTTTTGTTCAAATATATCCAAATAATAAATAAAAGATTCTTAGAATTTGAATTTATTATATCATTTGAAGCTTCATATTAGTTTTTTTTTTGTGCTAAAGAGGGGGGGGGATTATTATAGAAATCATCTTAATGTATCATTAATTGAAAACAATATAGAATGAGAGAAATGGGTTTAATTTCTGATTTCATAACAGGATTGATTAAGTAATAATGTTGTTACATGTTAATAAATGTGGCCCTGACTTGCAGTATGGGAATGTATTTATATGGTATGTCATTTTCTTTTTCTTTTTTCTTTCAGGGGCTCCTACTTACTTGCTAGTCAATGCTACTGATTTGCCTGAACCAGCAACATTTAAAAATGTGAAAATTGTTGATTTGGAAGGAAAGAATTTGCAAAATATACCTCTGTATAGATTTCCAGGTTCTAATATGTTCAATGCTTCAACTTTTTACCCACCTAATGAATACTTTTACTTAAAGGTAACACTCATTAAAGATTTGTGAAGATTAAGTTTTATTATGTCACTTTTTAAAAATCTTTCTTGCACATTTGCCAGATAGTTCAAGATTTGGTCTTCTTGTATCTACTCTTGAAAACTATTTAAAATTAAAAAATTAACATATTTGATATCAAAAACTATAACCTTAAGCATAAATATATGGGAAGGTGAGGACCTATAGCTTAGTTTTTAGTCCCAGAGGGAAAGGAAAACTTAATTAGGGGAAAAAAAACTATTTCAAATTTGATGTTGTATTTGGCAATTATTTAAGTGATGCATTGTGCACATTTTCGCATGCTACTAATTGATGTGCTTATTTTAAGCTGTGGTAAATCTAATATATTTGTCATCCAAAGTAGCTGCTCATTGGATATATCCAGTCCTAATGTTGATATTTATATGAGTATAAATTAAAATTCTAATTATTATTTTGATGAATTCTTCAATATATTGCAGTTGCAGATCATGGTAAGCAAATTTTATGAAATGTTAGTGTAGATATTAAATAGAAAACACATGCAATTTAAGTCATTGATAAATGTGCATATAAGCATTTTATTACTTTCATTTAAAAGCAAAATAATTTAAACTATCAATACAACAGAAGCAATTTTTTAAAAGGTAAATTTATAACTACAGTGTACATAATATCTATTTTGTTTCTGAGTACTTTTACATCCCATGAGACTTGTTTCAAATATTCTTCATTATAATTAGAAAAATGACTTTAACTTATTTTCAACCAGTTTATGTAAAATGGTATATCCGTAACTGAAGAATGAATATGTAGCTACTGCAAGATTATTACCTGTATTATATGAAAGTTTTTATTACCTATTTTATATGACTGATTATTTTTTATTATCATCTGCTTTATATGAGTCCATAAAATCTGTTAACTTTGACTCATTTTATCACCGTCTACTTTTCACTGTTTTTACTTTGTTCTTATCACCCCTTTTTTTTCATCTGCCTCATTTAGTGTCTGTCTTATTGGATATTGCTCTTTTTAATCTTGTAAATCATGGTTTTTAATGCTGCTGTCTTTAATGGTCTTCACCGTTTTACAGATGTTCTTTAATTTTAGAAACTTTAATACTTAATCCTTTTTATTGTATTTTATAAAATACTTTGCAACTTTGTTTTTTATGCCTGTTTTCATAGTTAGGCATAACTTTCAGACTTGTTTGTATGTATTTTTATCAGGGTTTTTTGGTCTAAAAATGCCAACATAGTATGTATAACATCTTATAGATATGTCTTTTCGGGTGTTTACCATGTGTTTGGCACCTCTGAACCTTGCGCCATTAAACCCTAAACAACCAGCAAGATTATAAAAATGTAAATTATTGCATTTTGGGAAATACTGTTGAATTTACCAATTTGCAAATCTAATAGATTAATAGTTTTAAGTATTATGATCTTTATTTATTAGGTTGCTGGGGCTGATGAACATGGATATCCTATTGAGAGAATGACATCTACCGCAATCAGTGCTCAATTGCCAGGTTTGTTTCAAAAAATGCATTTTTTCATATGCAATCTGTGGTAAATGTCTTATAGCTTAGTAGGGGACTTAGTAGGACATTAGTAGTTCTATAGCTTAGTAGGACAGTAAAACATACTATTGAAATTTAATAGAGTGTAAAAGTTTCCTTGTAGCTTGGCTAGGAAAAATACAATTCATTTTCAAAACTATACCATCTGCTATCAAAAATGCATATTCCTTTGATATAAATAAAACAAAGAGTGCAGTTATAAATGAAATAGCTTCAGTTCTTCCTGCATTATGAATTTTAATATCTCTAAGGATTATTCCAGCTATTTCTGTTACAGAAAATTTGAAATGAAATTTATGAACAAAGAAATATTTTTTATGCACTCTATATTATATAACATTTAAAAGGTAAAATTTATCAAATTGCTGACTTTAGGATCTCATATGGTCAAAAATATCTCTCCTATTATGATTTAAATTATGTATTTTTTTAATTGTTATGTCTGTTACTATTTAAAAACCATTAATTGCCATGTAATATTTCATGCAAAATATTAGTTTTTCTTACCTTTTGCTTCTAGAATTCTTATCTGTGACATCATAATACATAAACATCATAAGATCTCGCTAAGGTTTTATAGTTAAATATTTATTGAAATTTCTTTACCCAAATATATTTTCACCATTATAGCTTTTATGTGTCAAATTTAGTTGTGTAGCTTAATAAGATTTTTTTGCTATTAATTATTAATAAGAAGAGGTGGCTAAATATTCAATGTTTAATTTCTCTTTCATTAACAGAACTGTTAATCTCTTGAATGAAAAATAATGGCTACATTCTAAGCTTTTAAAGTAATTTAGTGTTCACTGTATGATAAACAATAAATTTTTTACTGAAATGAGTTATTTACAGATGCTCCTGAGGTTAGTACAAGACCTCGTATGAGCGGATATTATGATGAAGACACAGATTTACGATGCTACATTCAATCTCTTGTACCATTTTCTGTTACTTGGTTTAAAGAAGGAGTGCCTATTAGTCAAGAGCAACATTTTCCGTAAGATTTACTTTTGTTCTTCTTTTAGTTAATTTGATTTTTATTGCTATTTTTTAGTAATATAAATACCTGGTATAGATATTAATTAAATTCATATAACAATTTTTCTTTTGATATATTTTTGTACTTATATTTACATTTCTCTCAAAACTCTACTGTTTAATCACTTTTGATGTGTTAATTAATATCCCAAGTAACACTAGACTGTTGGGAAATTGTAAACAACCTTTGTTCACCAAAGATGGCATACCATTGGGGATATATAGCTTATACCATTGGTTAAGCAGATCAACAAATGATTAGCTGTCAGCTTGCTCAACTATGGCTATGCATATATGATTAATATACATTAATCATATATGCAGTTATATTATGTGAATAGTTTAGTAATAACCTTCAAACTGACTTGAAAATTTCATTCAGTTTTAAAAGCATAATTTTTTTCAGGTTAGTGTCAGGGGGATAAATGTAAATTTTTAGGTTATTTCAGTCTGCTACAGTATTTTTATTTTATATTAAATGTAATTGTAGTTCTATTTATATAGGGTGAGTTTCAACTATTCAATGAATTTTTATTACTCCTATTTCGGAAAGTCTTTGTTTTAAGAATTTTCTTGAGAGATAGCTTTTTCTTCTGAGTATTAGAGTTCTTTTAAAAAGTTAATCTGTATTTCAGTTAACTACTTTTCACATTTTAGATGTATCATGTTTAAAATACTGGTACTCTTTGACCTAATACAATCATTTTTAACGTCCTAATTCGATATATATTTTTTAATAATTCTGTAAAAGTTATTTTTCTTTTAATAGCATTATCTGGGATTGATAAGGAGAAGCTGAACAAGTTATAAATGTAACTGTAAAGTAATTTTCGAAATCTTACTTTTTTTAAAATTTAATCTCATACTAAAAAGCATCAGTTTTTTGTACTCACCTACTTTTATTATGCGTTATATGCACAACAGTGTTTACATAAATCTCATCTGCTTTCTCTATTGGTAATAATAGCAAGGATTCTTACGCACCTAGAAAACTGGGAAAACTAGGCATTGTCCAGAAAAATGAAACTGACTCTTAAGAGTTAGGGAAAAGTCATGAAGAAAATATTCACCTGTGCTTAAAAATCTGGAATTTGACAGTGTATTCTTTATTGGATTTCTACAGGTTTTTTGGGATGTTACAAAGATTTTTTTTAGTTCTGATTATGATCTGCGAATTCCAGAACTGCTGGTTATTTTGTATGGAAAATAAATTTGTTGCATTGTTTTAAAAAAATGAGATTATGATGCAAGTTTGCAAAATTTGATTTCTCAAATTTTGACCCTTTTTTATCCTAGGGAAAAAAGATAGAAAACTATCCAATCAAGTTTTAACCTTGCAAATACTTTGCTTGTTGCCCTTTGCTTGTTGTTGAACCTTGTGTTATACAACATGCTGGAGTATGTCTAATTTGAATTTTGTTGCACTGGTGTGTATTTGCCCAATGGGCTTGCTTATTTAGAAGTGCTGCGGTCTAGTAATTGAATCGCTAATTTAGTAGTTTCAGATTTTAAGCATCATAGTGCACTTTAAATTGTGGGTCATTTATTCAAAATTTATCATCATTTTATTTTGTTTAGGATTGTGTAGCAACGGCTGTTACACTTAATTAAAAGTTTATAATTAGCTAAATGTGGTTGTGGACTGGTCAGGGGTTGCATTTTTAGTTTGTTAGAATAACTGTAATGCAGAAAAGTTGGAGCTTGGCTTGGGCTTTTGTTCCGGATGGTGCTGGCAGGGGGTTCGATCCCTACTTTGTGTAACGGTAATTTAAAATTTTCATTTACATATTTAGAGTTGGAAACAATGTAGGATATTAAATCACTAATAAAAATGTTAAAATAAGGTAATTATTTAAAATTTATAAACAACAATCGCGTAATAATTTCTAAGTTTTTTGATATTTAAACAGTGTTTCTTTGTAAAAAAAGAAAAAAAGAAGTCTCTAATTCACTATTAATGTGGTTTATGTACTTAAAATCATGTTGTTCTATTTACCGATTTGTTAAATTAATGTTATTAAAATTTGTTATGATTTGTTAGGAAGTATTTTATACTATTTCATGCCATGTATTTTGCTTGCATTGTTTGAAAGCTTGAGCAATTGCCTGGAGCTCATCTGTATTGTATTGTTTTGTTATTGTAATCAAGCAGTCAAGTTGACTGCTCTCTGTACAATGATTATTTGTAAAGTGTAAAAAAAAATAAAAAAAATAGTAGGACCATTCCAGTTGGTACCTTCAACGGGTTGACACTTTTTGGTGCCTTGCTCTTTTTCAAAATTTTGGTTCTTTTTTTTTTCACGTTGCCACTAATTTGTTTTTGTTAATAATGGTATGGTTTCATTGACTCGTTGGTGCGCGGTCGTCCTGTGTGTTCCAATGGGAACACGCGGGTTGCTATAGCGACGACTTGTTTTCAAATTATTGGCCTTATAGCCAAAAGGCGAGGGAGGTGGGTTGTTTCGAATTAACCTTGCAAATAGGGACCCAGGGTTGCCCAAATTGGTCGGCAGATCTGTACTGTCCGTCCAGCACCCAGGCCTATAAAAATGAGGTGCTCCGAACATAGGAAATCAACCCTCGGCTGCATATACAGGTTTTGCTACATAATGACCAGTCAGTAGTTCGATAGGGCGTATAGAGCCATGGTCGCTATAAATTTTTTAAACTTAACCTTGCAAATATAAACTTGTTGTATATAAGCTTGTATTATGTTATTGTTTGTTAAAACATGCAATCATTCTTCTTTATATTGCAGTTTAATATTCTTCCTCCATATTTGTTTACATAACAATATAAACTACATAATATTATATAACATGCATTCATTATATTAACTGATATTAAATATAATAAATTTTATTTGCTTCACTAAAGAGGTTTTTTTTTTAGCATCAATCATTTTCAGTAGTCTTCCTTAATATGTATTTGACAGAAAGCATTTTTATTTAATTAACTTTTTTAACAACATTAAAAATAATTCTAAATAGATATACAATCTGAGGATATGAATGTTTGTTTTATTTTATGTTTAAAGAGACTTGAAATTAACTGACAATAAGAGACATTATTACACCTTCTAAAAATTTTTTTTTGTTCTGAAATTTTCTGCCAAATTATTTAGAAAACCTGGGAAGTAAAGGGGGACAATCTTCATACTATTTGAGTATGAACCTCTCCAGTAGAATTCATATAAAATGCAATTTTTATATAAATGAGATAGATTTAAACATTCTCTAACATTGTTTGGTAATGAGTCATTTACTTGGGGCTATCAGTTTTACCACATTGTTTGATACCTTTGAAAGCTGAAAAAAAAAAATGCTTAAAATCCTGAAAGGGTAGACACCTGGAACTCAAGATGAAAGCAATGGTAATGAAAACATTCACAGTTTCAAAAACCAGATAGTAGCATTTATAATTTTATGGTACAATTATTCAGGGCAGTCATTCTGTTACATATTTTAGTATGTATTACAATTGTGACTAGCTGAATTTTTTAAATCTTTTAAAGGCAGACCACAGAGACTGTTTTAACTGTGCCAGAAGTTTACTCTTTATCTGAAGGTTTTTATTCTTGTAATGCTACTAATATTGCAGGAAGAGCATCTAGTGTGATTTTCTTGATGTTAAAAGGTAAGTTACAATTATCAGGTTATAAGTTTTCGTTATTTAGTTTCAGAAAATTCTTGGGAAAAAAAGTAAAAACCTATAAATAATATTTTTTATGAAATACTTTGATACACCTGATTCACAAGCCATCGAGAGTTTATTGTTAGTTTAATTTGAATAAACATAAACATTGGACATTTGATATTAGAACCCATTCAAGCATGCTTTTTGTGGTAAGTATAATGATTATGATAGTTTATTGAGATACAATTATTTAAGGTTTTGCTTTTGACTGAATCATAGATTCACCTTTATGGGGACAAAAAATTAATTTTTTTTCAAACTATTTGTATTAACAAGCTGTAATATATATTAATGGTTATTTGAGTAAAAGTGAATTTTTGTGTGCTTTATATTTCATAGTATGAAAATAAGATTTTGCAATTAAATTTGAAAATGTGTTTATATAAAAAATATCTATATTTAAGTGATAAAGTTAATGTAAGTATAATTTGTGTATAATATTATCATTCAGGTTTTCCCTCACTATTAATAGTTCTTATATATGGTTAATGATTGATTAAATTATTGTCAGAATGGGTACTTGAGTTTATGACAGTGTTTTAAAAAATGAGAACTAAAATTAAAACTGTTTGTTTCATTTGTGATTAACCTTTTCCTTACGGCTGGGATAGCAGGTATCCCAGATACAGGCCCAGAAATATATATAGATATACACATACATATATATATATACAACCACACACACAATAGATATAATGTGTGTGTGTGTATATATATAACCCCTTAATGGCGTTCTTACAAAGGGGGTATGTAATTCCCATTCTTAAGAAGTAATCGGGAGAAAATGGGTCCTGTAAGCAAAAGGTTAACAGTTTAATTTGTTGTGTGATGACCTTATAATAAATAGCTATTGCATTTGTAGAAATATTAACTTGTCCCATGACTTTAACATGGAAGTTCAGGTTTTATTGAATATTTTATAAACTACACAGTTGATGAAATTCCATGTAGCCTTTATGTCCCAGAATGAGTTAGTAGGAGTTAACCCTTCATACTCGTGCGTTGACATATGTCACCCACCTGCCTTTCAATTTCCCTAATGGCGGCTATCGGAAGGTTGGAAATCTCCCTTTTCCTTCTACCTTCAAATGAGCCTCCTTCTATTGCCCCCTCTCTTTTCACTTTAGTTAGTATCTAACTGTTCTTCGATTAAGTCGTAGCCAAAAGTTCATTGGTCGACAGACCTGTCCCCCCACGCGACCATCTACGGAACTTTTCAAGAAAAGTGAATTTTTTTATTCATAAATACATATGGATAAAAACGCGACATAAAAATGGGGTGACACCTGTCACCCATGCGACCCATGGTTCAATGCTACAGCTAGTAACGCAAGTACTGAAGGGTTAACTAAGATTATGACTGTTGTTGATGTAATAGATTAGTTCTTCATTTTATCACAATCAGAAGTAATCTGCATTATTATTATTATCACAATCTAATTCATTATCTTGATTTTCATTATAAGTAGCTAAAGTTTATGATTTTTTTTGAATATTTGTAGTTATCCTCTAACATTTGTTACAATTTTCTCTTTTTAAGATTTGCAAATTATGGGAAATTTATTACTTGACTACTTTTATATTAAGTTTGATTAGTGAGTAAAAATATTTCATTTTTCTTCTATTGAAATGACTATTTCAGAACCTCCTCCTGCTATAAGCAAGACTGGGAACATTACTGGTACCATTGGCAGTGTTGCTGTGTTACCCTGCCAAGTTGATAGTGTGGTGGACCACAATGTATCATGGACAAAAATCATTCCTGATGACAATAATATTGGCTATGTCAAAGCAGTTCCCCTTCCCGATATAGCTCGAATCATAGTTCATGTGAACGATTCTCTTGTAATCCGTAATGTGGGCTCCAGAGGATGAAGGCTGGTATAGATGTACTGCTTCTAATGAGGGTGGTGTGGCTCAAGATCATGGTATTTCTTCATGTGTATTGTGAGTTCTCTGAATGTTTCCTAATTACTTTTGTTCTTCTTAGCTGTCTTAACTTAGTGTTCAATACTTATCATTTGTAGTAAATTTAAAATTGAAGTTTATCTGGTAATTTATATATTACTAGCTGAAAACCCGCACTTCGCTACGAAGTACATTCAAATTAAATACAACGTCAATGTATGCAATTAATGCCAAAAACTAAATATATATATATATATATATTTATAAAAAAATCGTAAGAGATATTTTTATAGACTAAATAATGTAGAAGAAAATATTCAAATTAAATCTAATAGGACATACTAAAGAATATAGTACAGTTAATATAGTACAGTTTGAGGAACATATCTTTTACTGTATTTTAATATTTTTTGGATAATGCCCAATTGTCTGCCTCATTAGCAAGTTAAAAAATATTTTTTTGTCTATTTCATTGTTATGGACGTGACGATAAATTTATTTAAAGTACTAGAAAAAGAAATCACGTGATCAGCATTTAATAAATTAGAATTCTAAAATTTAATCTTTAAAAATTCATCAAAAATTAGAAAAGGGAGTGTAAGTTTTGAAAAAGATTCATTTTAAAGCAATTTTTATGATCTTTCTTGTGATATAAATTTCATAACCCTCAAATTATTATTTTAAATGCAAACTTAAAAAAAGTTACTAAAGCAGCGTAAAAATTTAATTTTTAAAAAAATCGAAGAATTTTTCAAAAATCTTTCTTAGTGCACCCCTACATTATAAGAAGAATAGCCATGCAAAATTTAGCCCTTTAGGTCCAGCGGTTTGGTCTGTGCATTGTATGTCAGTCAGTCCAGTTACGGAACTGTTTTATATATATAAATGAGAAAGGAATGGAGAATTTGAATCTGGAAGTACTCTGTATGAAGATCTTTCTAAGAATATCATATTTTATGTTAAATGACATAGTCAGCAAAGAGATATATTTTAAATAGATTTATTATAGCTTACCTCAGAGTACTGTTAAGTAATTCTGGTCCCAAAATATTTAGAGTTTATCTTTGTATTAATAAATGATTCATATTATCAAAAATACAAATTCATTTTGTCGTTATATATTAGTGAATTATCATCCATTTCCAAGGGAAAAGTCTGGGAATCTATTGGGGATGACTGGATAAAATTTAGTCATAAAACATGTAAAGAGGCCATGGCTAATTTTAGACTAAGAACAGGGCTTGACTGTCTGGCTGAACATCTGGCCAAAATAGGGATTGTGAGTTCCAGCATAAACCCCTTATGTGAGCAGGAAAATATGCATAAAGTTCACCTACTTGTCTGTTTGAAACTAGACTTTAACTTACGGCAGAATGGTGATTTGTGTGCTCTCTATTGAAGGGCCAGAGAACTTATGTCCTTATCTCACGGTCTTCAATTATTGTGCTTCTGGCTTTTTAACTTTTTATCCTAGAACTTGAATGTTAAGGTCTTTTGGTCATTCTTTTTAACCGTATCTTGTGGTTTCTTTTTTGTTGTCCCATGTTTTTATGTTTTTTGAATGTTGGATGAGATGCAAGACTTGTATAGATTAAGTTCCAGTCAGCCAAATGTAACAACAACAACAACATATAGTAATTTGTTTATAGTATACTTTTGTAATTTTAAAATGAGCTGTGTTTATTTATTTTGCAACCTTTTGTTTAAGGTTTTAAAAAAATAATTGCAGACATATGAAATCTTTTATTTTTTTTCAATGACAAAATTTTCTGCCATACGTTTGCACAAATTGGCTACATTTTAAAATTACCTACTTTGGTATATTAATAAGATTATTTGTACTGTAACTGTATGTTAGGGCTGTAGAATTTCTTATCTTAAAACAAGGCAATAAATGTGTAAAAAAAATTCAACGTTTCTGAGAGGAATGTTAGTTCCAAATTAAATTGATAACTGTCAAATGAAACTCTTATTATAATAAATTCATGTATTTAAATCATTAGCTATTAAAAAAGGGCTATAAAAATGTTTATGGTTATGTAGGTATGAAAACCTCATTTAGTTATTATTCTAAGGGATTATGGAAGTTTTTTGTTTTTGTTCTCTATTTCTTGTATTCTGTTTACAAACTGCATTATATGTTATTACCTCTTCAGTTTATTCAGTAAAAGCATTTTAGGGAATATTTAGTCAGGAAATTAAATTTTCAGTCTAGAAGGAATTCTGAGTTATAAAATCAAGCATATGTTTCCAATGTTTGTATAGAAATACAACTTCTCTCTTTTATTTTGGTTTAATTCCAAGTTAAATCTAAAGTATGGCTGAAATTAATCAGATACAGTACAACCCCTGGAAACCGGAATTGTTCAGGACACGGCAATTCCGAATTGGGGAATTTTCCAGATTTGAGAAGTTTTTAAGTAACACTACAAAATTTTAAGAGAAAAAATAAACACACTTTTTTAAAAAAAATGTAAAATGGTTTAATTATTTAATAAACCTAAATACAGAACATATAATTACATTATAATTTAAACATTTCAGTCAATAATGTCTGTTGCTTTAGTTTCGGCTTATTAGAAATTATTTTTTCTCGAATCCTTTATACTGCCATTATATCATATTACGAGATAAAATTCCGCTGTTCTAAGCCTAATAATGTTTTATCTAATGATTTTATAAGGTCTTCCTTTGGCATTCTTTCATTTTCCGGGCATTCTGAATCACTTTCTTGATTGCTGTCATCATAACCTTTGTTATTTACCACACTATCAATAATTTCAGAATCACTCAGAGCACATTTTCGTTGATGTCTAAAACTTCCTGTATATCTGATTTATACAAGCTAATGTTGTCTTTATTTGCACATTTTACTAATTCTGCTATTTCAGCTTCTTTCTCAGACACTTGAAAAGCCTTCAAAATCGCTGCTATCACTTCCTTGAAAGAAAAGGGTTTTTTTAACCGATCATTTCGGTAGTGACATCTGTCGGTACATTGGAAAAGTAAAATTGGCTATTTATTAAAACGTTCCTAATTTAGGGAGGATTCTGGATTTGGGAGGTTATACTGTATTTAGTTTTGGAATCAAATGCATCTTATATAAAATTGGGTCACCTTGTTTAATACCTAGTGTACCAGCTACCACAGTCAAGTTTGCAATTCTTTTCTTAGATATTTCTTTCTTATATTTAGCATCATATTGATATGTTATTCACATTATGTGTACCTCTTTCTAGCATTCCCAGTGACACGTATAACACCTAGTGCTCATAATTTCATTTTGGGGAGTTTCATTAACCTAACATGTTCAGCTACTGGTTATCCTGAGCCTCACATCAGATGGAATTGGAGTCCAGTCCATAACATAAGATTTATAACTGGGAAGAGCAAAGTAATAGACAAAAATTTGTTCATATACTCTGCTGAACCTGAAGATGAAGGCAGATATGATTGCATTGCCACTAATGCTGCAGGAAGTCAAGCTGCTAGTGCATTTCTTAATTACATTGGTGAGTATTTTTTAATTACCATAAAATTTGGAGTATAATATGCACATTTTTTTCACATTTTAGTCTGCAAAAATGAGGGTGTGTATTATACTAGTGTACAAAAAAACATAGTTTTAAACATTCAACAAATGACAAACAATAGATGAGCTGTATTTTAGTGAAAGTGATTAAGACTGATAATATGACAGTATTGTTTATTTTGAATTAAAAATTTAAGTTTTTTTTTTACCGAATTTGACGTTTTCATTTATTTTTATTACAAATTTTTATTTTCATTAATAAGTATTTGTGCAATTTTGAAATAAAATATTGAGGGCTTGTGGCGGCCCTGTGGTACAGTGCTCGGATCAAATACCGGCGCTATAAAATCAACCACATAAAAATGCCTTCGTTTGTGTCATCCCTTCATAGAGGGTATTGCTGTCTGCCTATATGGTGTCCTCATAATAAAATGGGCAGTAAAACTGTGGCATAGTATAGCCGAATGTTTGATGACAAGTGCCTCTGCATTGGAAAAAATAACTAAAAATAAAATATTGAAAAGTTATGGATGTGTATTATAGTCGAATTTTTATTTTTTCCAAAAATTTTGCACAAAATCAAGCATGCATATTATACATGTGTGCATATTATAGTCAAGATTTTACAGTATTTGATGCTCTTTACTAAAAACTTAGAAACTAAAATGTACTGTAATTTAACAGTAAAATCAATACAAAACTGCTTGAATAAGGCTAGCGTTGTAATTGCAATGTTAGTACTGGTTATGTAATGTGAAATGCTTGAAAGAATCATCTTAGACCCTTGTGAAAGGGTCTAAGGTGATTTTTAGATAAATTTTCAGTTAAATTTCCAAGCCCACTTCCTGTCAGATATTACCTTATCTTAATATGTTAATGTGTGCATTATTATTGTGAAAAGTAGCTTATTTGCTACCTCAAAAATATATTCACAAACTATCAACATCATACAGTCATATGAATTTTTTATTATAATGAAAGAATATATATATATATATATATATATATATATATATATTATATGAAATATTTATTAATCATAAAATAATCTAAAAGCAAATGCTTCTTGAATCAAATAAAGGGAAAATAATAAAAATAACAAATTGAACTTTAAAGTTTAAATTTTAGGCACAGTTTACATCATTCATTTATTTAATAAAAATAAATATTCAATTGTATGTTTCAAAGCATAATTTTAATATATAAGTTAATATTTATCTAATAATATTTATTAAAATAATAAAATCAGTATGTAGCAATAATTTAATTTGAATATATTTTCACTTGTAGATTGAAAAAAATTATTCAGGAAAACTATTTTGCACAACTGAACACCAGCAAAGTTAATTTTGTTAAACCCTGGCATAAGGCCCTCATTGAATTAAGAAGAAAAAATGTTTCTGTGGCTTTGTTAAAAAAATATGTATTTTCATTTACAGTAAAAATTTTAAAAATTGATATCTCTCTATTCTAAAAAAAAGTAACTCCCGCTGTCAAAAGCTTGTCATGCTATCTCATCCAAAACCGCTGGGGGTATGGGGTCGAGAGCGATACCAATGGATGCACAAAAATGGGGGGACCAAAGTAAGACATATCTCATCTTCGTTGGACTTTAGGGTTTTTTTCTTAATTTTATGTTTTATGGGAAAATATTAACTTTTTCATATTTGGATTACAATAACTCGCCAAAAAATGATCATAGAATTTTGATCTTTTTACAATCTAAGACTACAGACATTTCTCTTTCAAACTAGACCTCATTTGTTTAGAAATATTTTAAAGCAGACTAATATTTTCATCAAAAAATGAAACACAGTTTTTCAAGAAATATCGTCCCCTATGTGCATGTAATATCGATGCTCCTCGAGTTTTCATCTTACAAAGAAAATATTTACATTATCTGGAAGCTGAAAGCCTTCTTATTCATATAAACCTCATTTCAAGTCTATATCTTAAATTTTCGATTTTTAATTGAATTTTAAAGCTGATAATTCAACAGTGATGAAACGCCCTTCGCAATAAGGGTGACAATAGTAAATGGATGGAAGTTGTTACATTGCCCGAGAATCACCCCTATGTATCTCGCTATTAGCCATAACAGAAGAGCAAGCGTAGCGAGCCTAGGGGCGAAGCCCCTAGTATTATAGAAAAATACCCAATTCTTATAATTGTAGTAGAAACATTAGCTGTGTTATTAAAAAAAAAAATTTTTTTTTCCATACCTTTTAATCTACATTAGAAAATTCACATTGTTTTGCACATTCTACACACGTGTTGCATATATGTTCTTTGCAGATTTATGAACTACATTGTTGACAAAATCATTTTGTTTTCGATTTTTCTTTCTTGTGCAAAAACTACACCTTTCAGTTTTTGAAGATCAAAGAACTTTCTTTTGTGGTTCCCCATAAAATTCCCAGGTACTTCCCTTCCATGAAATTCAGTGAAAATGGGGGGAAAATGAACCAACATTAGTGATCGCAGAGCAGTCATTTAGACCAATTTCAACTTTAGAATGCAATAAAATACTGAGAAAACACAGGAATGACTTGCAATTTTACTACATAATAGGGCAAACAATCGCGGTCAGCTATGCAGAATTTCTCCATTATAACTTTAAGGGGAGAGGAGTTAGAGGAAGATTACTGATTTTGGCAGCAAAAAGATTGACATGCTACTACTGCCAGGTTAAATTTGATATCTGCAATAATAGCATTCTGCCAAATATGTTAACTTTTTAAGATACTGACACGACCAAGAAATGAGCATACTAGACATATGATTTTAGTAAGATATGTTAAAAACTTTTCAAATTGCACTTGCTCCTCAACTCCAGCAACTCTTTCATGTATTATTGAATGTAATGGTGTTTCTGTGGATCAGCTCCTGGTCAGTCACTGGTCCAGAGTTTGTTGCTGCACGACTTGCTAAACATGGTTTATTGGACTTGATCTAGGTTATACCTAGACCAAGGAACTTATAACATTAACAAGTATCAACAGAACTGAAAATTAAAAGAAAGTTTTAAAAAAATACTGGTATTACATATTCAGCAACCTTGGTATCTTAAACAAGAAAATGGTAATTACAAGAAATTTTATATTCCTTTTGTTTGTGTATATTCCTTTGATTGTGTCTAAAAAGTAAAATATCTTTAATGTTGTAGTATCAATAGTTAGTAATTGTTTTGAAACCCCAGCAGATTGTAAAAAAATGCGTACCTTGGTTGAAGAATCATGAAAATAAAAATAAATATATATAATAACTTGTATATATACAATTGAAGTTTTAAAAAAAATGCCCATTTTCTTGTTAAGCTATCATTCAGTGTAATGTGACTGCATTTTGTCAAAATTTAAATATTCCTCCAATGTTATATGTTATTGATTCAACTTCATTTGTATGTTTTTTCTTAATTTTTTTTGTGATGCTTTTTTAAATTATTTTTATAGAGGTTCCTCATGTTACACTGCCTGATAAAGAATTGATTGTGAAAAACGGAGAACAAGCTATATTAAGATGCATTTCAGAAGGCATTCCTGACCCCAGAATTAAATGGTACAAAGGTCCTATTGAAGTTCAGCCACTGTCTTACATTCAGATTACTCCAGATGGTTCTCTTTTGATTTATGATGTACAAGAGACAGATGCTGGCAATTATACTTGTGTTGCTGAAAATGAAGCTGGTACCACAAATGAAACAATGTTCCTGAATGTAGGATGTAAGTTTCTTCATTATCATCTCTATTGGAATGTATTATAAACTACTATCTAATGATAAGTGCAGAATTTGTCAATTCTGAAATGAAATCTTTCCGAAGTTACTTAAGCAGTTTTTCCTGAATTTAGAATTTAAAATTTAAAATAATTTTACAAGTATTCATTATCTGATGTTGTGTATTCATTTTTCAGCAAAACCCTCTTTAATTAAGTTTACTGGTGTGTCATCTGTTGATGTTCTGCAGGACATTAGTATCCCTTGCATAGCTACTGGTACACCAAATCCTGTTATAAGGTGGCTCTTCACAAATGGTAGTGCTGTCAGTACAAGTTCTAAACTTTCATTGACACCCAAGGGAGATCTACAAATAAAAGGTAAAAGTAGTGATTAAGAGATTTTCTTTGACTTTAACTGTAATTGCTTATGCTTCTCTAGCAATATGTTTTTCATTCTAAAACTGGAGTGGATATCATAAAGGAATATATCAACGTATAAATGATATATTGCCCAAATATTTAATGTTAATGGCATTAGATTTTTCATCCATTACTAATTCTGAGATGCTTCTTAACAATCTAATTGCTTGGAATTAGATTCAATTTGGGATTCAGCTTGGGATTATGATTCAATTTTAAGTTCTTTAAAAGTTTTCGCTTTGATTATTTTAATCGCACATAAATATTAAATAAAAAATTCGTGCACCATTATAGTCGAATCCGGTTAATCGGACCAGCCTCATATTTGGACAAATCCTAAAATACCCAAACAAATCGTATTGCATAAGCCTAATAGGGCATGTTTGTGTAATCGGACCAGCCAGTTATTAGGATCAAAATGATCATGTCCTGATGTGGTCCGATTAACTGGAATCGACTGTATTAGATTCATGGATATATATTTTGCAATTTTTTTAAAAGAAGTTGTTATTTTTTAATGTCATTATCAATCATAACTTTATAATAATATAGTTCTTCCTATTTGATTGTGACATTTGAGTCATAGTTATTAGGCTTTCCATGTTGAATCCTTGTTTGTGGAGGTAGACCATAGCAGGTAACCAACCTCCTCTGTTACCCCAGCAAGCACCTAGGTCTCCCCCCCCCCCATAAACACACAAGAAAGACAGCATGACCTGGAGGCCATAGGGGCCCATGAAAAGAGGCTGAAGACAAATGTAAGTTAGTAAGAATGTGGATGAAGATGTGGAAGGGTGAGATGACCAAGGATGCACTGGAGAGACAGACATAGAGGAAGTTACAATAGCCAGAGGCTAAAAAACAAACTTTGAATTCAGTGAGGATGGGCATGAAAACATGATAACAATAAACAAAATAAAAAAAGTGAGGGGGGATTTCTTTTCTAAAATTATCATCATTGGGTGATGGCATAATGGCTAGGGTGCTGACATTCAGTCCACAGCCTGTGGGTTTCTGCTGTCGTATGAATGTTTGTAGCTGTTTGGAATTGGCTTCAAACTGCAGGTTCTAATCTAATTAGCCCTTGTGTAACAAAAGTTAACCATTATGCTCTAAACCACCAAACCAAACTTCACACTGTCATCAAATTTTGTTATCATTTCTTGAACAACAAATAAAAAATGGAATCAGCTAATCCCTTCCCGCAAGATCTACTTAGACATATTTTTACTGCTAATTTTAGACTCTTGACTGCACATGACTATCGGCAAAGATATCTACACCACAAGGATATACATAGCAACCTCATCTGACTATCCTCTTTGTTCAACAAGGGATTTCATAAATTTTATCACATTTCAAATTGATCTGGACTGAGAAACTTTCATTGTGCTAGTGACAATTGGAATTCCTGCACTAACCTCTACTGAACCACAGGCAGAGAAATGATCTGTTGACCTCCCCTCTGGCAAAGGAGAGAAAAAACACTGTCATCAAATTTTTCATTTGAAATAAAAAATATTAGAATCATAAATAATTGTATGCTTTAAATAACTATGATTTTTGTTGATGTATCCACAGATTGATGACTTTTTTTTTTCATTTTAAGCTTTAAATCTGATACTTTGACACAAAAATATTTTAGAGACCATATCTTTTACATTAGAAGAAAACTTTTTAAATGATCTATTCATTTTAATAATTGACTTTAATGTTCTCTTAACCTTTTAACTGTCAAGTTATTTTGATGATTTTGGAATGGAAAATTCAAATTTTTTCATTGTAAAAATCAAATGTTTAGTATAAAATAAAGTACATAAACTGCCATCTACTGAATAAAGTAAAAATTCAACCCCCAAGATATGGTATAAACTACTAGTGCTGCCATCTATTGAATAAATCCCAAATCAACCTCCCCCGAGATAGATTGGGGTTTGACAATAAGATGCGAGAAAAAAAAATCTACCCCGAGTCAGACTTGGGCAGGACATTTTGGAACACAAGCCCAAGACTATCTCGGGTACGACAGTTAAAAGGTTAATGTCACTTCCAGTTCTGAAAAAGTTTCTCAAAATGAAAAGTAATACATATTCACATCACTCCTCTTGCAAATATATGAATTATTTAAATATTATTCTAGATTTAGATTTCACAGCAAATTTATGCAGGTGTTCTCATTTTGCAGGATTTGCGTTTTTTTTCATTGTTAATTATTAGCAGTTCTCCTTAATTGTAATTTTGTTTGATATGATTTCTGTATTGAATTTTTATTAATCTGATGTATGCTATTGTTTCTCATCTAAACATTTGTAATTTGAACCATTTTAGAGGCTGATCCATCTGTTTCTGGGCAATATATTTGTCAAGCAGAAAATAAGTTTGGCAGAGTGGAGCAAACATTAGAACTTGCCATTACTGGAATAAGTGAGTTATTTAATGAAAGAGATTATATTTCAAAAGTAATAATATATATTT
Organism: Dolomedes plantarius; assembly: GCA_907164885.2. Lineage (NCBI taxonomy): Eukaryota > Metazoa > Arthropoda > Arachnida > Araneae > Dolomedidae > Dolomedes > Dolomedes plantarius. The sequence continues at coordinate 86,539,207 of OU015500.1, read as the reverse complement.
TCAAGAGTAATTATTATTTGAAAGTTGTATTATGGTCCAAAAGTGCCATTTAACTAATAAAATTTATTTATTTAATTTATGTCAGTACTACTTCAAATTTTGAAACTTTATGCTTTGTAATTCCCAGGATATTATGTTTAATTTTTACTTTTGTGAAATCTCGAAGAATTTGTAAAATTCAATGAACTACTATTGCCAAATACATTTTTAAAAAGAACTCATAGTGTCTCAAAATAGTAAGTTTGATTCACTAAATTTTTCTAATCAAATATTTATTTCAGAAAAGCCAATACTGTCACCACTTCCTGCTATGCATGACATTCCTAAAGGAGGAAAACTAACTATTGCTTGTGTTGTTCTGGATGGCAACCCCAAACCTTCAGTTTCATGGTATATGAATGGAAAACCCATTCAACCTGGATATGGATTGAATATTGTTAATGAAAAATTAGAAATCAGTAAAGCAGACGTTATACACGAAGCTAATTATTCTTGTTTTGTTTCTAACTTGGGTGGAAATGCTTCTGAAGAAACTCAGGTCAATGTGTTATGTAAGTATGAAATGTGTTTCACTATGCATTTTTTAACCTTTTTTTATTTTATTATTTATTCAAAAATTCTATTAGTTTTCACAAAACACTCCATCTACGACTGTTCTGTTTTCTTATAAACTACTAAATTTCCTTTCTTTATAAATTTTATAAACCTTTTAAAATTAAGAAATTTCAGAGCTTTTTGCAAAAAATAGTGAATTATTTGCTTTGCAGATATGTAATTTAGATACCCCAATAATTTTTCTTCTTCAAATTTCTATTAACAATCATAGTTTGTTGAATGATACAATGAATAAAAGTTCACAACAAATTTCTTTAAAGTATTTCTGCTGAAGATCATTGGGGAAAAATAAATTGTGGATTTGCTATTGAATAATAATTTTCATTTACAGCATTTTTAATGAAGCTTTCTGCTAAGGAAAGTATTTTGTTTGAATTGTTATTGTTGATATTAGTCTCTAATCAGTCATAATTTTCAGTCTCTATCATAAGTTATTCAACAGCATTACTTAAAATATGTTTATTTCTTTCTAATTGTTTAATTTATATATTATGTTCAGTTAATGGAATTATATGTGGTTTCATTCTGAATATAAAAATTCATATTTTACAAAGCTAATTTATCTATTTGTATTTATTAAAAAATTTAAAAAAATTATTTTACTAATCGGGGAACAATAATTTTTAAATACATATGAAGCAGTTAAAGCTGCCCTTGTATATTAAAAACCAGTAGCAGAATGTTATTAATTCTCAAGCAGTATCTTATTTGTTTTATTTTCTTATCACTCTCTTTTACTAAAGAGATTGCAATAGTTTTTAATATATCTTAGGCAGTTAAAGCTGCCCCTTGTATAATAAAAAATAAAAGCAGTATCTCATTAATTCCTGTCAATGGAATGCAAAAAAAAAAAAGTAATGGAATTTTTATAAAATTCTAATATTAGATACTGTTGAAATTCATTGCAATGTGAAATAATCACTAGTTCTTCCAGTGTTAAACCACTATTCCCGATCCACTTTTCTTTTTGCATCTTTCTGAGTATTGTGTTTTATATGTCACTTTCTGTAGATTCAGTCAACTCTATGTATTGTCAAAAACTACATGCTCTTTCTGCCAAAATGTACCATTCAGTATTTGTATAATCAAAGTAACTGCCAATTGATTTTTGAAGTAAATATTTTTTTTCTCAGAAGCTCCTCTTATCAATTAGTTTTTGGAACAATTCTAAACTAGTTTTATCAAATCTAATTAATGGTCCTGAATTATTTACTTTGACTCATTCTTTTTAGCATTCTTCTATCTGATTTAGTGTATTGATTGAGGTAGTGATTAAATCAACAAAAGCCACAGCCAAGTAAATTTAAAATAGACAAATTTATTAACAATTCAGATGAGAAAAAATGGAGATTGATGCTCAGTAATGGGATTAGTCCTCTAAGATGGTGACGGAGTCCGTTAGGATTAGTTACTAGATAGAGTTTGTCTAATTAAATAATGTTGAGCCCGACAGGTCCCTCGATTTACGCTTCCTGCACAGTGGATGACTGCGAGCCCATATATAAGATCAGGATGATCGTGACGGATGATCTCGTCTTGAGATCTCTTCCAAATAAAGCTAAGCTTCCTAACTGAAGTTAAAAATTCTCTTCTTGAGAAATAAATCGCCTACTTCACACGTCAGCATTTAGCCTTTTTCGACCCAGGATGGTCAGAGTGGTTTTCTCAGCTCAGGAGATAGCTAACTAACTTTTTTAAGATATCTCGTCTCATCTTCAATTTTGGCACTCCATCCAGAGAACTCGTCTCTCATTGGCTCTTTTAATGATGATGTTATTTTTGAGACTTTTTATTTGCTGAAATGCAATCTGCAATACTTGCATCTTCCCTGTCTTGCATCATTAATCTGGCGATCTGTGGCGAATTACTATTCAGCCGAAGTGTCACTTTTTGGAGACATGCTGGCGTCTCTTTTCTTCCAAGTGTACCATCACCTGCTACATGTACAATAGGGGCTGGTCCGCTGGTCGTTAGCAGTGCAAGCAGTGTTAACGGCTGTGGGGATTTTAATTATTGTGTGAATTAATTTAATTCGTCACACTGATTATGTTGTCTAGGAATATTTAAATAATTATACTTCACTCATACAAATGATATAATTATGACTGATATTTTTCTTACCCAACTTCTTATATTGGGAAACATGAATTCATAAATGTGAGGTGAGAACTATTACAATGTGATGAGGCAGTTTGATGATTACCATGCAATATTTCATTCAGCATTCTTCTATCTGATTATGTTGTCTAGGAATATTTAAATAATTATACTTCACTCATACAATATGATATAATTATAACTGATATTTTTCTTACCCAACTTCTTATATTGGGAAACATGAAATCATAAATGTAAGGTGAGAACCATTACAATGGGATGAGACAGTTTGATGATTATCGTGCAATCAGATTTCATGTAATTTTGTTTCACTTTTTAATCACACAGTACTGATGATCCCATTGTGGCTGATGAGTTTATAATTTATTTTTCTCTTTACTATTTTTTACTAATTGTATTCATTTTTATATAAACCTGCTCTTATCTATGAGATGATGAATTTTAAATATTATATAATATAATGTACAACCAGAAACTGTTAATATTTAATAAAAGGGTTGTGGTGTACATAATCTGTACTAGCACTAAATATCCAATGATTTTATGTTTTGCACTTTAACTTTTGAACTTTTTTGTTTTATTTTGTGTTTAAAAAGTTTGCTTTGTCCTATTTTCAAATGACTACAAGTTTCACTTCAAGTACGGTTAATTGTATCATTTCAAAATATTCTGATTTTTCCTGTCTATAGATGAACCTGTTATATCCTCAACTGATCAAGAATTTGCTGCTGTTGAAGGGTCCTCAATCAGTTTACCTTGTTATGTTACTGGAGACCCAAAGCCAGCAATATTATGGTATAAAGATGGCATTGAGCTGATATCAGATAGTACTTTTGTAATCGGGAATGATGGAAGTTTGACAATTAAGTATGTTAATGAAGATAATGAGGGGGAATTCATTTGTAAGGCTACAAATGTTATTGGAACATCAGATCAAGTTCTCAAACTCAGTGTCAAAGGTATGGTGAAATTTCATCTAATACTTGTAAATGAGATCATACTAGACATTTTTTATCCTCACAAATCATATGTTTATTTAAATACATTATAGTTTCTGTTCTAGAAACATTTTTCAACTTAAGGATTATGTGAATGCCTTTGATACATACTTATGGATGTGTTGTTATCTTTGATGTCTGCTGATGGCAAAGTTGTTCTGAGGCTACCACTCAATAAAACTCTGCTCTAGAACATAGTCTGAACATTCATATATGTTTAATACTGGATTTTGAAGTTTTCTTCAATTGTATTTTAACAATTGGTCAAACCTAAAAGTTTTGAAATTTAGGTACCCCTCTTTGCTTGCAGATTTGTTCTTGTATAATGTTATTAAACCCCTAATGCTCTTTTAGATTTTTCTAATGATCTATGCCTATGCTAAAAAGCTAAATTCGCTTACAAGTAAATGATAACTGCAAAAAATTTTGCCATCACATTCAAAGAGACCTCATTCTTTTTATGAGATGACTTTTCAAAACCATCATTCATATATCTATATCTATATCGCTTTCTCTATATATATATAAAGAGAAAGACATCAATATCTAAAATAATTCTCTCAAAAGAATGGTACTAAAGAAAAATTTAATGTCTTGTCAGTATCTTAGACTGAATCCCTGATCCCATTTTAGTTTTAAGATGGGCTTGTGGTGGCCCTGTGGTACAGTGTACTGGCTTTCGGTGCTGAGGGTGCTCGGATCGAATCTCAGTGCTGTGCCACTAAAATACCTTTGGTTGTGTCGTCCCTTCATAGGGGGTAATGCTAGTCCGCCTATATAAAGCCCCCATAATAAAATGGCCAGCAAAACTGCGGTGAATTATAGGTGAATGTCTACACGACAAGTGCCTCCACTTCTTTAAAAAAAAAGTTTAGTTTTAAGATAAGGCTGAAAAATTTGGTGCATTTAAGTGAGTAAGTGACTGTTCAGCAAGCTACATCTCTCTTAAAAAATAAGGACAATTGTTTTAAAGTATATAAGGACAATAGAGTTTTATATTGTAGTTTTAGATTAATTTTTATTTTGTTATGGATTCTCCAGTTTGAGATATATAAAAGAGACACACAGTTGCTCACTTGAGCACAGTTTCAGAAAGCAAAATGTTCTACTTTTGTCACTCTATGCCAGTGGTCAGTGGTTCTTAACTGGGGGTGCAAGAAAAGGCTCTAAATTTTTAATGAAAATTACCAATTGAGTGAATCATTTGATGGATACTTTTCCACGGGAAATATAAGCAAAATTAATAGATGGATACTCAATCCATTTTTGTCTGACCTAAATTCAATGAATGGACGACAACATTTTATTAAAAGACGATCTTATTGCAATACGAGCTAATGCATGTATTGAAATGGAATTTGAAAAACTGGATTTAGAACAGTTCTGGTGTATGCAGTTAGAACTTTATCCAGAGTTGGCAAAAGCAGCATTAGAGACCCTTTTACTGTTTGCCACCACTTACCTTTGTGAAATGAGTTTTTATCACTTTTGCACATCAAAACAAAAGTCAGAAATCACTTAAATGCATCTGATGACTTATGTGTGGCTCTTTAGAAAAAAGGACCCTCGTTTTAGAAGGATAATTGTGAATAAAGAACAACAACATAGCCATTAAAAATGTAGATATTGTTTTATATGTAATAACATAGTATGTATTGTTAATGTATTATTTTTTTATGGAATAAATAAATTATCTTGCAATAAATGTCTTTTCCTAAATAAAAATAGAAACACATTTTTCAAGGGGTTGCGAGAACTTATTTTCAGATTCAAGGGGGTGTTGACGATTTAAAAGGTTAAGAACCACTACTCTAGGCTAATTATGCCTGTATTTCTCCCTATATTAGGAAGCATTTAATGGTCTCCACAGATTGTTATTAAAAAAGTGAGTAATGAAAGATAGTACAGTATTTTGTATGTTAATGTACGCTTTGTAAGTTAAACGTACGTTTTGTATGTTAATGTACACTTTGACTAATTCAAATTTTATATAACTATTTTTCATTTCAGTTCCACCTAGAATAGAAGAGCCTGAAATATCTTATAATGTCACTGAAGGTAATATGGTAGTTTTACCCTGCACCACATATTCTAAACCACCTGCTGTAATCAAATGGAATCGATCCAATGCACAAAGTTCTGGTTCTGAGTTAGATAAGTTTACTATGTTTGATGGAAGTCTACAGTTCAAGACCAAATTTGCTGATAGGGGGAAATATATCTGTCAGGCTGAAAATGAAGCTGGTGTGGCTTATTCGGAAATGCTGTTGAATATTTATGGTATGTCCTTAATTTTGCTTTTTTAATTTTAATGTCAACTCAGGACACTGTGCTTGACTGTAGGGAACATGAAAGCAAAGTATTTTATGAAGAGTTCATAGCACTTGAAACATTTGATAGGGAAAATAAAATTGAGCTTTTAAATATTAGAGGAAAAGTTAATTTTTTTTTAGAAAATTGGAAACTTTCTAAATACTTCTTACTGTTTTCCTGCATCTTTAAGCACTGTTATTGTGATTTTTTTTCTTAAAAAATTGCTGATATTGACCTAAATATTTATGAATTATCAGTTGTTTACAAGAAATTTGTATGTCAGAAATTTTCAAATCTTACCTCATTCCTGTGAACATATTATACTTTATGTTTTATCGTTATTTTGGAAAAATGCACATGTGCCCTATTTTTTACTTAAAGGAATATTTCTTATAATATATTATCTCATTAAAGTTCCAAAAAATTGCCCCTAGCTAATAAATGACATTTTCCACACTTTTTTGTTATTCATAATTGTTTCATTACCATTTTATTAAAATTTTCAGTGCACCAAAAATAAGATTGCTTGTAATATTTTGACTGATAATTAAGATTTAGTGAAAAATTAGTTAACACTTAAGTTGAAGACAAAAAGTCTCTTTATCTAAAATCATCTATATGCCCTTTATCTGATTAAAAATATTAGATATGACTGTCTCATGGAGCAAATCACAGATGTGAAGAATTTCGGGCTCTGAAATATAAAATGCAGTAGGGAAAAATTCCAGATAGGGACTCACAAGACTGTAAACAAAACATACTAAAGCTTCTGTTTTTTGTTTGATTTTTTAAAATAATTTAATTTTTTATTTACTTCACCGATACTCATGTGCCAATATGTGCATGTCTGAGTGCCTTTCTAGAATTTTTCACTATTCCACATGTTTCTAAAAGCTTATTATTCTCTACAAATATGATTTGTCTTGTGAAGCAATTGCATGTAATGCTCTTGGCAGGATGAAAGACTATGTCAGTTAGCCTGAAACTTGTTGCATATCTGATTACTATATTTCAACTTTACTAGATATCAACTGATTTCTTCTTTACAATCATCTTGAGATTATTAATTTGTTAAAAATTCCTAATTCTGATATATGAGCAGATTCCATCTACATGGAATCACAAAATGTGACCTTTCAGATGACAAAGGCATGTTGGAAATATTGCATCTTAATTGCTGTAAGTACAGTGCATTATGCAGTGACCTAGGGATGTGACATTGACAACAAAACATCGATATTTAATATTAAAACGATGCTAACAAACCATCGATGTTTTTGAACATCCATTTTTTAAAACTGGTTTAGTAACCTATAACATTGTTACTTCAGTTAGTCATGGAGAAAGGGGGGGGGGGTAATTTTACTCTGATTGGGCTGACACAAATGACAAAAACTTGGTTGCTAGAGTCAGAGCATATCACAGAATTTCCATTATACATTTTATTACTTTTACCAGAAAAGTGAGAAAGAAATCATTTCTATAAAAACAATTGATAGGAACAAAGCCATAAAGAAATATCTGTGATGTTTTCTAATTTAAATTAGTTGAAAGGGAAAAATCATTGTAAATATCCAATCATATTTATTTACAAGCTGGAGAATAATTCCAGGAGGCTTAAATAATTCAGTATATAAAAGTTCTGAAGTTCATGACGTTCTGAAGTTTTTGAAAACATCAACATTGATGTCGCATCCCTATAGTGAACATCTGTCTTTTATTGCTTTGTGTTCCTTTGTTTATTTATTATTACTTTATCAAAGGAACTGCATCAGTATAGTACAAAACAGCACAAGCTGTTCAGATAAATATCTCATTGTATACGTTAAAATACTTTATTTTTCTTGTTTACTTTGATTCATTAATAGTATTCTAGATTCGTTGTCACTCAGCAGTCTTAGATTCATTGCATAACTTTCATAATTAAGATAAAATACATTTAGTAAATATTTTTGCCAATACAATTTTTGTAAATGCAATTAACGTTTAGCTTAAGGGGCCTATTTTTCCGATTCCCTCTTTAGAATGGGAAATTTCATACCCCCTTTGTAAAAACGGCCATTAAGGGGGTTATATCTATGCATATTCATTCCCAAGAATGAAAATATATATATATATATTCATTCTTGGGCCCGCATTCTTGGGATACATGCTATCCCACCTCGTAAGGAAAAGGTTAACAAAAACAAGAGAGAAATATTTCCTACATGAGTTAAATTAAATTTGCATAAGATTATGTTTGATTATTAACTTGGCAGTAGTCGCGTGTCGGCACAGGAATGACTTGACTTGTAAAGTCAAGTCATTCATGTACTTTCTCAGTATTTTATTGCATTCTAAACTTGAAATCGGTCTATTTGACCGCTTTGCGATCACTTATGTTAGCTCATTTTCCCCCTTCCCATTCATCTTTCCCGGTTTCTGCAAATTTCTCGGCAGGGAAGTTTCTGGGAATTTTGTGAGGAACCACCTACCAAAAGTTATTTGATCTCCAAAAACTGAAGGGTCTTGTTTTTGCACAACAAAGCAAAATCGAAAAACAATACAATTTTGTCAATAATGTAGTTTGTATAGAACATAAGTATAATTTGTGTGTAGAATGTGCAAAAAACTGTGAATTTTCTAATGTAGATTAAAAGTTATGCAAATAAAAATCTTCTATTTTGGATAATACAGTTAATGTTTAAACTGTAATTACAAGACTTGGATAAGCATTTTTCTAAAATTTATCTACTTTAAAAATTTTTACTGTAAATGAAAATACATTTTTTAATAACGCCATAGCAACACTTTTTTTTCAAACTCAATGAGTTCCTGGTGCCAGTGTTTAATAGAATTAGCTTTTTTGGTTGTTCAATTGTGCAAAATATTTTTCCCGAATAATGTTTTTCAATCTGCAAGGGAAAATTTATTCAAATTGAATTATTGCTGCTTATTTAAAATTTCAGAGAAAATTTTATTCCTGTATTTATTATTTTAATAACTATTATTAGATAAACATTAACTGAAATATTAGTAGCAGGCTTTGAAAATCCAATGGAATATTTATTTTAATTACATAAATGAATGATGTAAACTGTATCTTTTCAACTTCAATTGGCTCCTAGTGCCGGAGCACTGTCTAAACCAACATTACTGCGGATCTGTCCTTCAAAATAATTTATTCTCGCACGATTACAAATTTAGAATTGAAAATTTATTCTAAATAGTAATTCACTGTATCGTCATAAATTCAGTCAAAATATTTATTATTTTTTATTATTTCAATATATTTTGCGAAAATTAGAGTTATAAAAATATTTTATGTAAACGTCAATTGAATATAAAATTAAATTAAATAAATAATAATTGCTGTAAAATGTAGCTTTTCAAATTCAATCAATATTTTTTTCCCTATGTTCTCCGTTTTCGATAATTTAGTAACTCCAACATATTACCTCTCTGTTTTCGACCAACTGGTAACGACAGCAAACGGACCGAACGTGACTACTTGCGTTTTAAAAATAGACGCGACTACTCTCGGGTTAAGGATTGAATTTAACATATTCTAATATAGTAATTGAGTTTTCTATAGTCAGTTAAGAATATGTAGGAACTTTGTTTATTTAATTTTAATCAGTTATTTCTTTTAATTATTTTTCAGTAACACCCTCTGCAGTTTTAAAAGGACCAGAAAAAGTATTTGCTAAAGTAGGGGATCGTGTACTTTTTGAATGTGAAGCAACTGGTTTTCCTGAACCTCAAGTAATTTGGATGAAAGATGATATTCAGATACATCCTTCAAACCTTATATCAGTTCATAATAATGCTTTAACTATACATAAAGTGCAAGTGTCAGATGAAGGACAGTATTATTGCAATGCTCAAAATTTGATTGGTTTGTCAAAAGACTGGACTTTCCTTTTCATTCATGGTATTTATAAATTATATTGTATTTTCTTTTCTTTTTTCCATTTTTTGTGTAATTTTTTGCAAAATAAGGGATTTATTAATTTACTAGCTTTCCTTTTATTAAAATCATGATTGTTTTTGTTTGTTCGTCCTGTTAACATAGGCTTAAAATGTATTTTTTAACCTTTTTTTCTGAGGAAGAAGTAAACTGAATTAAGGTAGTGTTGCATTAAAATTAAAATATTTTTTACCTCCTAGTTATTAGTATTTTTTTATAAGTCTATAATCTGCATTATTGTTAAAAGTGTTGACTATAATTATCTGTATTATCTGACCAACTCTACTGGATTTCAAAAAGATCAGAGGTTCTAATTTATGAAAAAATTAAATTTCACTAAAGTAAATTTATGGCAGAGTCTGAGACATAATTGAGACATTTTATTAGTATGATATAAAAATATCCTTCTCTGCATTATCATTAAAAGTGTTGACTATAATTATCTGTATTATCTGACTGATTCTACTGGACTTCAAAAAGATCAGAAGGTTCTAATTTATGAAAAAATTAAATTTCACTAAAGTTAAGTAAATTTATGGCAGAGTCTAAGACATAATTGAGACATTTTATTAGTCTAATGTAAAATTATCCTTCTATAATAATCCATAGTTTTACTTTTTTGAAACTTTTGAATTACTTTATAATCAGACATCAATTTTAAATCCTTAATCTAAACTAAATTGATCATAATATTTTAAGTTTTTAACAATTTACTAATGTGTTTAATATGAAAGAAAACTTTTATTGTACTAGTAATTTAGATGAAAATTATGACCTAGTAAAGAAATGCAACTGCTAACTGTTAGAAACAGTCTAAATTATAGATTTATATGCATAGCTATAAATTGAGTTGATGGTTAGCAATGGTTTTAAATTTTTTTTAGAGAAATTTTCCCTATTCTATAATTTTGAAGCAGTTAGAATTATCCATCCTATGCCTTTACTTCATTTCATAATTTTTCATACTAGTAACTTCCAAACTCCACACACACACACAAAAAGGTTCTTATAAAGGAAATTTAGAGTTAAATTTTAAGCATTGTTCTTAAAATATAAAAATATAAATCTTTATCAATAAATTATTTGAAATGAAGTAGATATACTTATTGTTAACCATTTATACAGTTTAAAATTTTTGTTAAATTTATTCTACTTTTTTTTTATAGAAAAGCCCTCCATTAGTTCTGTATTTTCATCTGCTCAAAATATATCTGCTATTGTTGGAGATAAAGTTGATATCATTTGCAATGCATCAGGCTACCCTTTACCTGAAATCACTTGGAGCAAATCTAAAAATGATATAGGTAAGAAATTTTTCATATGAGTAATTGTTCGATTTTCGATTTTTTTATTATTTAGAATGCTTTAAAATATTTTAATAAAAGTTATAAGTCATTTGACTGCGTTATATTTCTAGATTTTATGAGAAAAATTTTCATATTTCATTAAAAATTACTATTTATGTTTGAATAAAGATTTGACCAAGAGTAAAGTCAATCATAACATCAAATAACATTCCTAGACTTTTATTAGTTAAAATTAATTATTTAAAGTTTTTCTAGAACTTTAAGATTTACAAAACTATGTTCTTTTAGGAAAATTTTTATAAATATATTCAGTTAAATAAATATATTGTGATGGTTCATGCTTGATAAACATTTTTCTACAGCTTTCTTATCACATATATCATGTAGTGGTATGTCATTGTGTAAGTTTTTTATAATGTTATGACCTGTTGCTGTCTTAAATATTCTCCATCATGCCCCTTTGTTCCTCCAGGAAATTTAATAAGAAATGCTGCATTTAACCTTACACTTACACACACACACACACACACACACACACATATATATATATATATATATATATATATATATATATATATATGTATATATATATATATATGTATATATATATATATATATATATATATATATATATATATATATATATATATATATATATATATATATATATATGAGACGGTGAAAGGCAAAGTGGTGTAAATCACGTTCTCAATTTTTTTCATTTTAGGGCAAAAATGTAATCTCCATGTTTAATTTATAGTGGAATTGTAAATAATTATTATTTGCAATATTATAATTATTATTATGAATTATAATTTGTTCAATTTATGGTGGAAATTTTTGTAGTTTTTGCAGTAAAACGCTTTTGACTTAAGCCACTTGACTTACTAACTTACACCACTTTGCCTTTCACCGCCTCATATATATATATATATATACACAGTGGAATCTCGATCTATCGTTTTTCAAGGGACAGACTGAACTGAATGATAAATGCGGGAAAACAATAGATGCAGGATCATAACAAATCAATACGATCGTCAGGACTGGGTGAAATAAACGACACATATGGGAAGACGATGATTCGGAGAACGATCGATCGAGATTCCACCGTATATATATATATATAAAACCCCTTAAAGGCCGTTCTTACAAAGGGGTTATGAAATTTCCCATTCTAAAGAGGAAATTAAAAAAATAGGTCCCGTAAACTAAAGGTTAACAGAGAACACATTAACAAAAGTATTTGTGTATAAATTCCAAGACTTGTCAATTATGTGTGTTCATTGTGAAATAAAAGAGCTAATTCTGCTTGTATGTATATGTAAGAAAATATTTCATTTCTCTTCTAAATTTTAGCAATAATCTTCTTTTTATTTAAAGTTTACTTTTGTTGTGACTCATTGCTAAATCATGTTAGATAAAGTATGATCCCTTATGACTACAACCATTTCCTTTCAAAATTCAATTAATTCAAATAAATAATAAAATTTGCATTTGTCACACATTCACCTTCTATATCACATACACAGTCAATACCAGTTAATCGGACCATATTGGGTCGCGATCATTTTGGTCCTAATAACTGGTAGGTCCATTTACACAAATTTGCCCTATTAGGCTTATGCAGTATGATTTGTTTCGGTTTTTTAGGATTCAGTCCGAATTATCGGCTGGTCCGATTAACCAGATTCGACTGTAATAAGTACTCCTTTGCCTTTTGGTGTTAGCTCTCATGAGAACCAGTCTAAACTGGCTTTTACAATTGCTTTTTTTTTTCAGTTTTGTCTGTGCGAATGACCCTTGATAAATTCCCAGGGGCCAAATCAAGGGCTAGTAATTTCTTTTTCATAGAATTTAAAGGAATGACCATTCTTGTGAAATACTTTTATATAAATAGGAATTTCCTGTATTGGCTTTCAAAACTTAACAGAGTTCCCAATGTTCTTAAAGAGATTTTAAAAGCCTTGAGAACTCTGCTAAGCTTTGAAAGACTTAAATTATTGACTTAACAGAATGATTTTATTTTATGCAATTTTTTTTAACTTCAAAGTTTTTAATGTGTATGTATGTCAATAATTTTACAGGTGCTTGTTCACTAAATAATGATAAAATTTCATAGTTTTGTATAGACTTTTTTGCTAAGTACATGTCTGTATATGATTTAAACAAAAATATTGATTTAAAGTTTTGAAATATTTAGTAGTTATAACTTTAAAATTTATATTCTATTATTTCTGTGATTTTCAGTTCATACAATTCAAAATGGGCGGCGTCATATACCATATGTCCAAGAAACAGATGCTGGTGTTTATACATGTACTGCTCAAAATGTCGCTGGTTTTGATACAAGATCTTTCAATTTATCTGTATTTGGTTAGTAGTTGTAAAATCTAAGAAATTTAGAATTTCCTTATAGCATTAAAATATACATTTATTAATTGTTTTCTTTTTGAGTAAAAGGTTAAATTTGATTCATTTTTATATTATTTTCTTTGAATATGATTAAGAGAATCAGCACAGATCTTAAATTACTGCAATTAATTTACGTTTTGTTTCAGTAAAATTTATTATTCAGTAGTTTGTAACCTTAGATTAATTATATATTTGTTGCTTTAATGAAATAAAATACTGCTTTAAGTAATATATTTTAGGAGTAGTTATATTACCACAATTCACAGTGCATACTATGCATTGTGGTAATAGTAAGACTAAATTAATCAAAATCACTCATAACACAAAAAAAGAAATTATTTGCAGAATCACTCTAAATTTATTTATGTATTTTGAGCCTCCACAAACAGATTATTTTTACCATGCACTGTTTTTCATTCTTATATAATGTATAAAATTTGATGGAAAAATTTAATAGACAGTTATTTGTTTGAATTTCATACATTAAAAATTGTGAATATATTAGAAAATTATTTTGCCTATAAAACTTTTTATATACATCATACTTTAATCTTTCTATTTTCTACTCAGTGCAATTCAAATATAAAAAATATGGATAGGTAGAGTTTCCAATAAATGAAAATAATTTTGATTTTCTTTGAAAGATTGGTCCATGTATGCCTTTTTAGTTCTTTAATTTATCAATAGTCAGCGGTTCATTCATATTAGGCACACTTAAACATACAAAATGTGTCCCCATTTTTTGTAAGTAAATATACATTTTTTAAAAAGGATCATTATTTTAAAGAATTATAAAGTACTTTAAAAAGAATTATAAAGTACTTTAAAAAGTGTAATACATAGATGATATTAAAAAATTTTTAGATTAATTTTTTTGTCTTAAATTTCTTTTTTATTTGTTTGTTTATTTTAGCACCACCTGTTTTGAGTTCCAGTCCCCAGCGTAACGTTGATACCACTATGGGAAATGAAATTTTGCTAGACTGTTCTACTGTAGCCTTTCCCCTTCCAAGTATTATTTGGTTCAAGGACAATAATCTCTTTACATCTAATGCCTCTGACATAAAGTTTGAAGAAAATGAACAGATCTTAAGGATTGCAAAAGTCAGTGTCTCGGATGCTGGTCATTATAAATGCATAGTAAAAAATCCAGCTGGTGAAATATCTAATGAATTTGAAGTTAATGTTTCAGGTAAAAAAATATTGTATGCAATCTTTAAAGAGTGTTTTCAGTTTCATGACACATAGGTTGAAAACAGTCTTTAATTTCTATCAAATTATAGAGCATGGGGAACTGATTATAATGTAAACTTAGAATGGAGGTTTTTGAGAAATCTTAAGGCCGTACATATGAAAATATCTTCAATGTTTAAGCATATATTTTGAATTATTTGATATTTTTTTCTTATGTTTTAAGTAAATTAGTATATCTAAACCAGGGGTTCCCAACCTTTTTCCTACATCTACCCCTTTTAAAAGAATGATTTTCTTCATCGACCCCCACCCCACCCCCACATTTTTCTCTATGATATACAGCATACAACATAAATATAATACTATTAATTGCGCATAAAACACTTAAATATAACAATTTGACTAAGAATATGAACAAAAAATTAGAAAAAGTGGTTGATTAGGTTTATGTTTTATTATTTTTGTACTATTTTCATTTTTAATTTCAGAAGTATAAACAAGATTTCATTAAAACAGATTGTAACTGCACAAACATCACCAAGAGAAAACACAAAACAGCTTCTTCTGGTTGAATCAGGAGGACCCATGTCCAGTGGATTTCTGTAGTTCTGCCTAGTGTTCGTACACAAATAAAAGCCAATGGCGACATTCGAGGCATATACACAAGCGTCATGACATTCAACTTTAGATGCATGGATCACTCTGCTTTATGCAAATCTGCATTTATACATATTAAAACGGATATTATTATCTAATAATTACATTCCTAAAAAATTAAATAAAATTTTAAAACAGAAAAATTTATCATAGACCCCCAATAGACCCTGAAATACTATACATCCTTTTTAAACTTCCATCGACACCCAAGGGGTCCACCTGGACCCCGTCGGGAATCCCTGATCTAAACAATCAGCAGAAAATTTTGTAAAAATTTGTTTTATTACTACATAATTATGAAAATATTAGCAACAATCCATCAAAAATCTTAGCAATCTCTTATCTATAGAAAGGCTTGAAAACTCCTGAAAGTTTTTTCACTTGGGATTTTGCATCCAAATACATTACAACCTCAGCCAATTTTACTTTTCCATTTTACCTATAGGTGTCGCTACCAAAATTATCAGTAAAAAATGCGCTTCCTTTCAAGGAAGTGACAGCAGCAATTTTGAAGGCTTTCAAGAGTCTGGGGAAGAAGCTGAAATAGCAGAATTAGTAGAATGTGCAAATAAAGGCAACATTAACCTGGATAAATCGAACATGCAGGAAGTTTTAGACATTGACGAAAATGTGCCAATTGTCGGTTCTCTGAGCGATTCTGAAATTATTGATAGTGTGGTAAATAATAAAGTTTATGATGACAGCGATCATTAAAGTTATTCAGAATACCCTGAAAATGAAAGAATGTCAACTGAAGACCTAATAAAATCATTAGATAAAACAATATTAGCTTAGAACTCTGGAATTTTATCTCGAAACATGAAATTATGGCACTATATAGGATTTGAGAAAAAATAATTTCTAATAAGCTGAGACTATAGCAACAGACATTATTGACTGAATATTTAAATTATAATGAAATTATATGTTCTGTATTTAGGTTTATTAAATAATTAAACCGTTTTACATTTTTTTTTTTAAAGTGTGTTTATTTTTTCTCTTAAAATTTTGTAGTGTTATTTAAAAACCTCTCAAATCCGGAATTGCCCTGTTCTGAACGATTCCGGATTTGGGAGGTTGTACTGTATTAGTAGGGTTAAAAGTTCCATCCATTCATTTATTTAAAACTTCAAGGTTGTGTTTGTCTATCAGATTATTTCTCCAAATACTAAAAACTAACAAATATACGTACCTTATAGAAAAATTGATGAAAATTCATTAGTTTAATTATTTATCTTTTGATATTTAATTGAAACTTTTATTGGTTAAATTAATTATTACAGCTCTCGATCTTTGTGTAACTCTTACATAACAGTATATGAAGATTTTGCTTTGTGACTTAGTTAGCTTTTCATTCATGAAATTGCTGTAATATAAATTATTTAAGTGTATTTTATTAATATGGATCTTTTTCTAACCTAAACACTGCTAGAGCCTTGTCAAAATAAATATTATATTGCTTGTACTATGTACAATTGTTATTGCTGAAACATTTTTTCATCATCTAGTAATGGAGTAAAATAGTTACTTTTAGTTTAGGAGAAATTATTTCTTCTTCATTAATCGTGAGAGTACAGGATTTCATCTATAAGCACAAGTTGAATACTCTGGAGTCAGTCATAAGTTTATTAGAATTAAATTGATCCTTCTGAGAATAAATACAAATGCCATTTTCAAAAGGTTAAATCACATTAACCCCTTGGATGGGTGATACATCAAATTAGACCAGTGATTCCCTACTGATTTACCACAGCACTTTAGGGTACTGTGAGATCAGCCAGGGGTACCACTAGATTTTTTTTTGTTAAACAAAAAAATATAAGTAGGGCCTACTTAAAATAAATATTATGTTGAATTAATTTCTCTCATGCCCAACAGATTGTGACACAAATCAATGCACTTGTTCCTGAGGATGGATTGGTTAACATCACACCCACATCTGTTAACCCTTTCAGGGGTGCCGTTCGCACAGTGCGAATGCCGAAATCTAGTCTTTTCACTTGCATTCAATGTATTCCAGTTACATGAGCAGAAAAGTGGCTAGTTCTGCCATCTGTTATCAGTTTAAAGAAGTAAAAATATTTTGAACCTTTAATTCAAAAATTTTTCAAGGTTTTTTAGGTTAAAAAAAATTGGGGGAAAAAATCTGCACCATGCAAATCATGGAGGTTGTTGCCCTGAAAGGGTTAAGCTTGGTATCAAACGTGTGCTCTAAGTATCTGTTGCAAGTCCCATTAATAAAATAAAACTCTTTTTAGCAATTCCTATTGTGGTCCTCCAGTGTTATACTATACTGAATCCCAAGGCTATTTTTGAAATTGTATTAATATATCCTATTCTAGTGTTTGTTATTTATACCTTTCAATGAATTAATAAAATCAAAAATACAGTAAGTATTTGAAATTAAATTTAACGTGTGCCTGAAATATATTCCACTTTAATTTAATATTTTAAAAAAATGAAAACTAAAATTCTAATAAGGGTTCCCCAAGTTTCTAATCTCATTCCCAAGGGTGCCTTAAACGTAAAAAGATTGAGAATCTCTGAATTAGATAGACAAATCCTAGAAGTGAATGGTAAAGGGATTCTTAAAATAAATCATTCACTCATTTTAAAATATCAAGGTTTTTCTCTTCAACACAGACAGCCATAAGTGAAAAATGTATGCAAATGTAAAAAATGTAAAAAAACTTCATTGTAAAGATTGAAAAGTTATCAAAGGTTTTGAGAATGAAAAGCTAAAATCTCTATCAAAATGGTTAGGTGCAGCATCTTTTAGAAATGCTGCAAGTATAACAAAATAAAACAAGGTAAAGAATGTAATAAAGTAAGTTAGAATTAAATAAATGGAAGCTAAATTAAAATTGAAAAGGGGAATCAAATAAATAAAAAATAAAGCTAAGAAAATCTCAGCAGCTGGTAAAATATTGGTAGTCAAATGAGCTGACAGGTTATTAGCCAAATTTGAAGAGCCAGAGTTCATAGCAAACTTGTCCACGAAATCTAGTTGGAAGATGTAGTAAGGTTTGTGGATAATTTTTGTATTCAAGAATTTGAACATATCGTTACCACCACGCGAAAGATGCTAATCTGCATTTTTGTCCATTTTCTCCTAACTGCATTTTAATGGCTTTAAAAATAATCAAATCAGGCAATTATGTCCAGTGTCAATAGAGGGGGTCCCTAAGATAGTAATCATAAACTGACAATAACATTTGAGTCATATTTAGATTTTTCCCGAATCTTCAAAACTTTGAATGCAATTTTCTCAAAACTATGATATTACAGATTTGTGTCTTTGGCATGTTGGTAATGATATATGTACCAATTCCCAGTATTATCTTTCTACCATGAGTATTGAAGTTTCTTGGATTAGAATCATACCTTGTAGTCTATGACTGAATGTAAAACTAATAATTGTCATCATAAGATACGTTAAGTTTTCGTTTATGGATCTAAGATATACAACTTTTAAATGAAAGGTAGCAAATATTATTTACTTATTACAATACCTTGTTTAAATGTAAACTTAAAGATGAACTAAGACAATGTTTTACATTTAAAAGACAACAATGAATAAATGTAATCTATTTCATTACAGTGGATCATAAAAGTTTTATTTTATTGTGTATTTGTCAAGCTTTCACAGGTTTCCTTTAAATTTTATCTGTATAATTATGTAGTTAGTAATATATATTTTTGAGTATTTACTTGTGATTTACAATACTTATTCTTTAATAGTTCCACCAAGTTTTACTACACCTCATGTACCCAAATGGCATGTGCTGAAGAATGGTTCTGTAACTCTAGATTGCTCATCAAGTGGCTCTCCAGCACCATTAGTAAGTGTTTATATCACTTAAAAATATGTACCAAAAAATCAGCTGTGAAATTTGTCCTCTTAACATGTCATAAAGATTCTTTTCAGTCAAGTGTTTTGATATTAAAAGCAATTTGTAAGTTATTGTGAAAAAAATTGTAGTTCCTGTTTATTTATGTGAGCTGCTTAATCTTCTCATGCTATGTTATCTGATAACATAGCAAAATACATGAATGATAAAATATTTTATGCTCTGTAATCCTAAATCATTTTTGTCTGTTTAACCCTTCAGCGGGCGCACCTGTGTACAAAGTGCAACATTTTCGTAATTTTAATTTTGTTTCTTTTTACATATAAGGTTTGAATGTTCTAAGCAGTTTCTATTTATAGCTACACCTTTTCTAATGCAGGCCTGATTTTCTGACCCTTGTAGTCCTTTCCATTGTTAGTCGTGATTTAACCATGGTGAACCAGGGATTATATTGGATTACACTACAACAAAAGCAGGAGTTAATGTAGTTGATCAAATGTGTAGCTATTACATGGTATCCCGCATATCATGAAGGACAATCTCATTGTGTTTTAGGTTTTGGGACATAATAGGAATGAATTTGCAAGTTGTCCTTCAAGCAAGTTGTCCTTAGATAAAACAGACAGTTTTGAAATAAGGTGATTGTATCTACATTCTTTGGCCTTTAATTATAAATATATCTCAAAATTATCACCATTTTATATCTTGTCATAAAATGCAGAATTATTATTTTCAATTAAAAGAAAAAAGTTCATTTCAAAAGGAATAATCAAGGTTGAAAGAGACGTTGCACTTTGTGCCACACGTGCCTGTTGGTGTTCCAAAAATTGGCGTGCCCACTGAAGGGTTAACTAACCTGTAAAATCTTTTCTATTAAAACATCTTCAGTTTTTAAATAAATGTTGAATTATTTTTTTATTTCAAAAACCTTTCTTTTCTCCACCATAATTAATAAATTTAAAAAAGAAAATTGTCAGCTCACTAGTACATTGTGCAATCGAAATCTTAATGTAATATTTTTATTTTGAATATGTTATTGCAGTACAATATAACATTATATTGTATTAATAATTAATTACCTTTTTTAAAAGAATACTGTGTTTATAGAGAGTCTCAAATGGACTCTTTCAAATGTAGGTAAAATGTACATTAAACTGTATGTTAATACCTTAATGAGTGATCTGAAAGTGGCTGTATGAAAGTGGTTTCTATTTAGATGTGCAAAATAAATAAAATTAACTAATTAAAAATATATATATTGCATATTGTAATATATACTTCATGTTCTTCAAAATTTATATCCGTTTGTAAACGTATTGCTCATTCTTCTATATATGTTTGATAATAATAATATATAATTTGTATTGTACATTAGAAAATTTTTTAAAACATATGGTATCTTCCAGTTTGTGTGGCGGAAAAATGGTCAATTAATAACATCAACGCTTAATCCTTCTTCTGAATTTATAAATTCTCGAAGTGTTTTGCTCATAAATAATATACGAGAATCTGATGCTGGGATTTATTCTTGCATCGTTATGAATAAAGTTGGATCAAGTGACCGGGATTTTGAAGTGAGTGTTTTAGGTCAGTGGATTTATTTTTTTTATCCCCAAAAAATTTTTAAAGTGCTACCATCTTATATTGTCATTTTTTTTGTTGAAGCAACAGTTTTTGGAAAAGCAAGAATTATTGAGAAAATTTAAATTTGGTTGAATAATTGGGAAAAAAGGAAGAAAAGAAAAAAGATTTTTACAGCAAATTTATTTGGATAATTAATCTTGGGATATTTTGTTTCTGCTATTTATTTCTAAACTTCTTTATCATTGCTCTTGTCTTAGACTGGTAGAAAAAGTTAAATAACGTTAAATGTACAACCATTTTAATTTTTAACTCTCAAATGGTACAGTGGTTTGAGACAAAATAGAGGGTACGGTCAGGTCAGATCCGACCCAATCTCTTTTTTGATGAGGTTTTTGGTAAAAATTAAGTACTCAATAAGCATTTTTGTTGTATAATAACATTTACTGATAATATTTTACATGAAATAAAACCCTTTTTGTAGAAAAAATGACCAACGAATTGCAATTTTGCTAAACAAAGAAATCTCTTTGGCATTTACATAGAATGTTGTATATATTAGGTCTAATATGTAAGGTATAATAATATAAACAATTCAACACAAACAAAAAAGTTTATAAAATGGGCATAGACTGCCAAACACATTAACTGAACCTACCCTAGCGTTGAAAACTTTTAACTTTTCAATAAAAGATTGCACAGTTGCAGCAAATCCTCATATTGAAAATGGACAAATATAACTAAAAATAAATATTCCAACAGATCTAGATAATTATAGGAAGAATGTAGACAAAATTGGCTGCTGTTTCACCATAACTGTCACTCACTGAATTAGGGTATGTGAGCATCTTTGCATTTCTGTCTTCGTGTACATATGTCTTTTCATTTGTGTTCTTTAGGATTGTATGTGTACTTGCATATATAGTGCGTTGAGCCCTAAGTGCAAGTTGTTCGTGTCTTTTTCATTTGTTTTGACTATCTGTTTCAATGGGGATCTCGGAGCTTTGGGATGTCTTTTAGTTAAACCTACATCCTATTCAGAAAGCTCCCCTTGAGGTAACTGATTTGGTTAGACTCCCTGATGACGAGACCAGTCGGTTACCTCAATTTCTGGTTTAGTTCCGGCACTACTACAGAATCTTGCCTTATGGTGCATAGAGCCCTGAGTGCTTGATTTCTGTTTAGTATTTTTTGTCTACATTCTTCCTATAATTTTCTAGCTCTGTTGAAATATTTATTTTTTAGTTATATTTGTCTAATATGTATTTTAGTCCATCTAGTTTTAGAAGTTAGAAAAACCGACTTTCCGAGCACAAAAATGTAAACAATAATATATACTGATATTTTTAGCCTTTAAAATTGAAATAAAAAATTAAAAATGGAAATTAAAAAAATTTTAAAAATGACTAGTTTTTATGAATAATGTTTTTCAACAAAGAAACTTGTATTTACTTATTCCTATATCTAGTAGGGTGGTCTAGTAGGTCTATCTGGTAAGGTTCCTTGCCAACTCGATCTCTTGCAATGAGAGGGGAGAGTATGGGAGGGTGAAAAAACACCCTTGGGTCGGATCCGACCCCCACTGTACTATTTGAGGGTTAAAAGTTATTTTTTTAAATTGGCATCACAATATCTTTGAACCATAAATTTTAATTTCTGTTTTTTTTTGTTTTATATCTTGCAGACTTATTATAATTTTTTTCTGATATGGCCTCATATCATATTTAATATACTTTTATTTATTTATTGTCAGGTATGTTTTTGAAATGTAATGTATAGAATTAAGGAGGAAATTTGACATGTATAACCCTAGAGACTTTAATGAGGTTTTCTTGTTAGTTATTTTGAGAATATTTTAATTATTTCTCCTTTATTTTGAAATTCAACTAAGGGTAAATAGAATAAAAAATTTGGTCTAATTTGAATTATTTTATTAATAATAATTAAGCAGTTGTTAGAACAATGAACACTGAATTAAATATAGTTGGACTTTCTCTCTTGTAAAAAATTACGTACATTTAAAATACTGGTCTTTATAATGTATATATCATGGGGTTACAGGTGAAACACACCAAGTCAAAAATCATGATTTTGAGAAAATGCTGATCAAAGATTTTTTTCTTTTAACTTCTTTGGTACTAACATTATTAAATCAAATTAAGTTATAGCACTGGCTTTTTTTTTGCTAACTACGAATTAGTCTTGGCTCTCATATGCTTATTTTATATTATTATCCTCGGGATGGTTAGTGTGTTTCACCATACTAGGTTACTAGGTTAGAGTACTTAGTGTGATTGCAAAAATTTGGAAAAAATTAAATAAATAAAGATATGACTTAGTAGGTTTCACCAGTAGAAACATCTCCTTTTTCTGGTCAAGAAAAACTGAAGATCTGAAAATCGTTAATTTTGATTTAGTGTGTTTCATCTGTAACCCCTTGTTATGTTACATTTCTAACTCTTTCATGTTGTGTTCAAATATTTTAACACTGAAGGTTTGTGAATTATCTGCTTTCTGTTTGTCATTCTTAGTTTTAAATAATAATAATTAGTATACTAAAATATTGGAGTTAAATTCTTAGTCAGTTAAAGGGTAATGATATTCAGGTTTAGAATTATTATATCTGAAATATTAATACCAATCCTTTAAAATTCTGCAACTATATATCACATCACAATAATCTTACTGTTATTTATTCTAATGTAATTTTCTATAAATTCTGGTAAGTTCTATTGCAAATTAGGTTTACAGATCACTTCAAACATAACATAACTCTGAGAAAGGTTACATAAAAGGACTAGCTGAATACCCGTGCTTCGCTACGGAGTACATTCAAATTAAATGCAATGGTCAATGTATGCAGTTAATGCCAAAAAAAATTAATAAAAAAATCATAACTGATATTTTTATGGACAAAATAATGTAGAAGAAAATATTTAAATTAAATACAGCGGTCAATATATGCAATTAAATTGTATGTTTAATATCCATAAAAACCTACTAATTTGAATTAAATCCTTAAAAACTTCTATCTCAGTTAGTCTAGTGGTTAAATTTTATCTTTTACCGTATTTTAATATTTTTTTTTTTTTTGTCAATTTATTTTGTTGTCATGCACGTGATGCAAAATTAATTTAAAGTATCATAAAAAGAAAAGAAACCACGTCATCAGCATTTAATAAATTAAATTCTAAAAATTAATCTTTAATTCACCAAAAATCAGAAAAGGGAGGTGAAGATTCGAAAAAGATTTCATTTTAAAGGAATTTTTATGATCTTTCTCGTAATATAAATTTTATAACCCTCAGATTATTATTATTTTAAATGCAAACTTAAAAAAAGTTACAAAAGAGCTTAAAAATTTAATTTTAAAAAATCTAAGAATTTTTCAAAAATCTTTCTGAGTGCACCCCTAAATTATAAGAAGACACCATGCAAAATTTCAGCCCTTTAGGTCCAGCGGTTTGGTCTGTGCATTATTTGTCTGTCAGTTCATTTTATAAAATAAATAAAGTGCTACATTTACTTAATGTCTGAATGGTTTTCAAACACACCATAAATATATATATATTTTTTTTCAAAAGTCAACTGAATTCACTTTAAAAAATTCATCCTTTTAAAGTTTTAAGCCTAAGAACCTAATTATGTTATTGGTTTAGCATCATTAACAAATTTTAAATACACTGAAGCAAAAATTGAACATTTTTACTTTGAAAATCTGAACTTTTTGTTTATAATTTTAATATACTCTCTCTATTAATTTGTACTGAACACAGTCATACACACAATGCTCCATCTACTTCATTCTTGTATAAACATGTTTTAGAATTTATGAAAGTAGTCTATGGAATATTTAAAGAAACCTGAAGATTTGTATACTTGACAGAGTGAAAATCTACTTATTGTCAAATGAAACTTGATCTATATATATAAAACAGTTCTGTGACTGAATGATTGACTAACAACACACAGACCAAACCGCTGGTCCTAAAGGGCTGAAATTTTGCATGATGATTCTTCTTATAGTGTAGGGATGCATTAAGAAAGATTTTTGAAAAATTCTTCTTCTAAAATTTTTTAAATTAAATTTTTAAGCTGTTTTGTAACATTTTTTAAGTTTGCATTTAAAACAATAATCTGAGGGTTATAAAATTTATATCATGAGAAGGATCATAAAAAAATCCTTTAAAATGAAATATTTTTCGAATCTTTACCTCCATTTTCTGATTTTTGGTCAATTTTTAAAGATTAATGTTTAGTATTTAATTTATTAAATGCTGATCATGAGATTTCTTTTCTTTTTGTGATACTTTAAATTCATTTTTTGTCACGTGCATAACAACAAAATAAATTGGCAAAAAATATTAAAATACTGTAAAAGATAAAATTCAACCAGTAGACTAACTGAGATGGAAGTTTTTTAAGAATTTAATTCAATGACACTGCAATTTCCCCTCAAAGTATGCTTCTCCATGATGATAAATAAGTCTCAAGGCCAAACTTTAAAATATGCTGGCGTATATTTAATAGAAAATTGTTTCTACCACGGTCAATTTTACATAGCTTGCTCACACATAAGTTTGCGGATGAGCCTGGTTGTATTAGTTCCACCCAAAGAAGAAACAAAAAGTATTGTTTATAAGGAAATCCTCTAAAAAGTAATTTCATTATTTTTTCATTGTAATTTTCCTAAAATATATTCTGTAACAAAGCACGGGTATTCAGCTAGTTGCTAATATTTTGAGAGTGAAAATAAGTTTTAAAAGTACAAAACTGTTTGACTGACGGAATTGACAGTTTTACTTGTTATAATTTAGTTTTCACAATTATTCAAATTATCTTTATCATTATCTTTATTATCTTTATCTAAACGTTTCTTATATTTAGTTCCGCCAGCTATCCAAGGGGAAAGTATTGAAGATAAAGAAGCAATGCTTGACCAAATCACTGATATTAACTGTGCTGTATCTGGGAATCCTCAACCAACTATTGTTTGGTATAAAAATGGCACAGAGCTATATATTGATGGTTACAACATATTTGTAGAAAATAATAATCAGAAACTGGTCATTTTGAAACCTGATGAAACAAATTCTGGAGTTTATAGTTGCGTTGCTACTAATACAGTTGGGCATGCAAGGAAAGACACTAACTTGAGTATTTTAAGTAAGAAGCTTTTTTCAAATTCTATAAAAAAAATAATTCATTTTTTACATCTTTTATTATAAAGAAAGGTTTTATTTTATATGTTATTCTTGTCCTAACTTTTATCAAAATTAGATGAATATATTGATAATGTATTAATTTATCTAATGTTGCCTGTTAAAACATATTTCTTTTGATCTTTGTCATCTACTTTGTTTTCCGTTTAATCCTTGATTAAAATTTTCCAAGCATATATGCATTAAATTGGCAATATAATGCATATTTTAATGCTATTTTTTATGATCCCTCAAAGTTTTTTTCTACATAATTATCACTATCTTTATTTTGATACAAATAGTAAGGCATTTTCTTTCAAAAGATCTGCTTTTGTAGTTTTCAGATGACTTCCTTAGAGGCTCAAAAGCTCTGTTCTTCTTAAGGAGTTTGTTCTATTATGACTTACTTGTGGCAGTAGTCCTCCATTTTTTAATTTTTTTATTTATAATTTCTCCATTTTAATTTTGTGTAGTGCTAAATTGTTCGATAGGATCTTTTGATTTTGTAAAAGTTTTAATTTTATTTTTACTTATAAGAAAAATAAATTAAGGAATGACATATTTTTAAGTGTGTTAATATTTTTCATTAAAAATATGGATCTTTTATTTTCTGAAACTTTGTACTTAAAAAATAATTGTAACGTATCCTAAACTATGTTTTTGTGTAGTGCCTCCATCTATTGAAAATCAGACTGTCACTGAATCATATCGTATCAAAGAAGGAGACAGATTAGTTATGAAATGTGAAACAACTGGATATCCACCTCCAAAAATACTTTGGATGAAGAACAATCATCCATTATCACCCACTGATGTGTATAATACAAGTTTTGTTGTCATTCAAAATGCAACTAAAAGAGATGCAGGTCGATATATTTGCATTGTTTCCAACAAAGCTGGGTCTACAGAAAAAGATTATAATGTTGTAATAATGTGTAAGTATTTTACAAACATATTTTTTTCCTGTTTCAAATTTCGTTTAAAAGAATAATTGTTTTCTTCAATGTATCATCACCTCATTAGTTTTTTTTTCTGATTTTTCAAAAGAAGTAACATGTTCAGCAGAATTTGAGGAAACCCCCAGTTTATAATTGCTGTGCTCATACATCCTCTTAGAAAATTCTGTCTAACCACAGTACTTTTGTGTAATATTATAACAAAGAATGTAGGATTACCTTAACAACTTGTAATATCCTATGTAAAACAATAATGGATGCCTCCTTTTGATGCCTTCTCACTTCCCAGATTTTAGGAATTTGTCTTTCAGTGGCTCGAAAAGTTTGTGTGAATTCAGTTAGAGAGAAATATTAATGACCTCGTTAACTCAGAACTAAAATATCATGTACTTAGTACAGGTCTTTTACCCATTCCTATGAGCCATGGATAGCTACTGAGAATATATCCAAGGCTTTTATTTATTTTTTTTAAATTTCCAATGGCAAAAATTACAGGACAACAGATATCAAAGATACAAAAATTTAAGATAGAAAAATGGCATCAGTTAATCCATCAACTTATGTCTGGCAATCCAATAGTGCTCCCATAAAAAAACTGGGAGGTAGAGCAGGACAAGAAGCAAGGTGAGGCATGTCCATTTCTTCCTGGCTATCACACAGGAGACAAAGAGGGTCAGGAGCCAAGTTAATTCTGTGGAGGTGCTTGCGTAAGCAATCATGACCAGAAAAAAGCCATAGCATTGTCACAGATTTATCTCTAGGCTACTCAGGAATACCATGGACATGGTCATACCAGGGCTTGTGACAGCTAGCGGCAACAACCTGTGAGAAGGAACAGCTAAATGTCTTTTTGACTATCATCTTTATGGAATGGTAGGCCAAATCCTGGTTGTTTAGCTGTAAAACAGAAGCCCTCTTTTTCACCAGGATGTCAGCAGCCTCATTCCCCTTGATTCCACAGTGGGCTGGGATCCACTGCAAGACAACTGTTTTATTATGATCCAACAACCATTCCAGAAGGTTGACACAGTCATCAATATCTTTGGATCAAGAGAAATATGGGGAATCAATAGCCTGAAGAGCTGCTCTCGGTTATCTGTTCATCTTGTTTTAATTAAAATGGATGTTTAAATTTAGAGAAACCTCTTCAAAAGGGAAATCCTCTACAGACCCCCAAAACACCAGAGAACTTTGACCATTAGGTCCAGAATGAAAGAGAAAAGTGAAAAATATTTTCTCTGTTCTTAATTGTTATTTTATTTTTAATTCTCTTATGGAATGAGAATTTTGTTGTGAGTCTCTTTATGGTTTTATAACATGGTTTCACCCCATCTTAGAAGCAATATTAAATGTTTTACATCTCTAAAACTATTTATTGCTGTTAGTGTTAATACTTATTTCTGGGAATGAGAATAAATTAAAGAAATTCTAAACTTGTTTTATTAACACCATATATATATGTATGTGTGTGTGTTAGTGTTAAGTTAAGAAACATAAACTGAAAAACTAAAACACATTTCTAACAGACAAAATGTCAAACACATTTTGCTAATTGAAGATTAAGCTGTTTATCTAGCTTTTGTCTAATAAAAAGAATGTAGTTTCTCATTAAGATTGGAATAACATCCATCCTATCTTCAATGTGCATACCTTATTGACAATAATTTATACTTGTGATAAAGTCATATACAGATATTGTATTTTTTCTGTTTTATAGAAAGTTTTTGGTTACTGAAAGTGCTTTCAAGTATTCATGCAACTGACATGGGGCTCTAATGGGCTTATAAATTTATTAATATGGTCTTCATCCCTAAAAGATTCGAGACCTCTACTTTAAAGCTGCCCATCCATCTATAACTGACACGTTATGTTTTAAAATGGTTTACTGCCTCAATATCAAGTAAAACATTTTAAAAATATTCTGCCACGGATGGAGTTACACCATATAATTTGAACAGTGATTTCACTTAAACATTAGGTGATTTGTAATATGTTGTACATCCATTATTCATAAATCTATATCTATAAACCAGTTCCATGACTGACTGACAGACAATGCACAGACCAAACTGCTGAACCTAAAGGGCTGAAATTTTGCATGGCAATTTTTCTTATAGTGTAGGGGTGCACTAAAAAAGATTTTTGAAAAATTCTTAGATTTTTTTAAATTAAATTTTTAAGCTGTTTTTGTAACTTTTTTAAAGTTTGCATTTAAAATAATAATTTGAGGGTTATAAAATTTATATCACGGGAAATATCATAAAAATTCTTTTAAAATAAAATCGTTTTGTGAATCTTTACCTCCATTTTCTGATTTTTTGGTGAATTTTTAAAGATTAATATTTAGAATTAAATTTATAAAATGCTGATCACATGGTTTCTTTTCTTTTTGTGATACTTTAGATTAATTTTGCGTCATGTGCATAACAAAATAAACTGACAAAAAAAATATTAGAATACGGTGAAAGATAAAATTTAACCACTAGACTAATTGAGGTAGAAGTTTTTTAAGAATTTAATTCAAAATAGTGTGTTTTATGGATATTAAACATACAAATTAATTGCATACATTGACCATCGTATTTAATTTGAATATTATCTTATTATTTTGTCTATAAAAATATCGGTTACGATTTTTTTTATTAATATATATATATATTTTTGGCATTAATTGCATACATTGACCATTGTATTTATTATAAATGTTTACTTATTTATTTTTTGGCATTAATTGCATATATTGACCGTTGCATTTAATCTGAATGTACTCTGTAGCTTAGTTGATATTGAGGCAGTATTTAATTTGAATATTAACTTCGACATTATTTTGTCTATAAAAATATTGGTTACTTTTTTTTATAAATATATATATATATATATATATATATTTATTTATTTATTTGGCATTAATTGCATATATTGAACATTGTATCTGTTATAAATATTTATTTATTTATTTATTTTTTGGCATTAATTGCATATATTGACCATTGTATTTAATTTGAATGTACTCCGTAGAGAAGCATGGGTATTCAGCTAGTATACTATAAAGTTTGAGCTTAATTTATAATGTAGTAAAATGAAGAGAGCTTACAGGTGGTATAACACAGGGTGTCTGAAAATAATTGAACATTTTCCTTTGCTTTTAGCTACATTGCTGAGACATTCCCATTTATATGAAAATAAAATATTTTTCTTATAAATAAAAGATTCCTTTTTAAGCTAACAGCTGATGACAACTGTTATTAAAACAAACCCATCATTTGTCTCATCTTAATAATGAATAAACTATGAAATATGTTTAAGAATTGCTATAGTTCTGATTAGCTACCAAATCTATTTTTAATACTTTGGAAGGAAATTACTCACCAAGCCTGTCAACTTTTTCCCTCTTTTTAAATAGGAACAGTAGTTGTTAACTTTTGATTAATTATTCACCAAAAAGTATAGCAAATTCTGAAAACTAATAAATGCTAAACAACTGAAACTACATTCTTAAAAAGTCTATAATTTAGTACCCCTGGCATGGTTTAAATGCATTTCAATTAAATATATTTCTAATAATTACATAGGTATTGTGCTCTACAATGATGTTGTTTTTGCAATATTAGATTACAAACAAACATGCCAAGAGTTTTAGTGATATGTAGATGAAAACCTATACCAAAGATATCAATTACCTAAAAAAAATTGTATCAATTAAGTTCAAAAGATAATTTTGTCTTAAAAATATATAACTTTGTAGAGTGAAAATTCTTTCCTTTACAGCTCCCCCCAAGATGGAAACTACTATGAGATCCAAGTATTCACCTAGGAAAGAAAAACATGAAGCTTTTGAAAACTCACCTCTGGTTCTTACCTGCCCATTTTCTGGTTATCCATTACCTCAGTTTACTTGGCTGAAAGATGGCCAAATTGTGAACCCCAAAACAGACCCTTTTGTTGCCATATCAGAAAATGGAAAAACCCTGCATCTTAAGTATGCAAAAGCTAAGCACTCTGGAAAGTATGAATGTGTGGCAAGAAATGATGCTGGAGAATCCAGAGAAAAATTTGCTGTAGATGTCATGGGTATGAAATTTCTAGATTTGATGCTAAATTGACACAAACTTTTTTTAACCCATCAGCGGGCACGGCAATTTTTGAAACACCAGCGGGCGGGCGTGGCACAAAGTGCAACATCTCTTTCAACCTTTATTATTCCTTTTGTAATAAACTTTTTTTTTTCTAATTGAAAATAATAATTCTGCATTTTATGACAAAATATAAAATGTTGATAATATTGAGATATATTTATAATTAAAGGCCAAAGAATGCAGATACAATCGCCTTATTGCAAAACTGTCCGGTTTATTGGATCTAAGGACAACTTGCGAATGGATTCGTATTATTTCCAAAAACCCTAAAAAACAATGAGAGAGTCCATCTTTGTGATATGCGGGATACCATGTAATAGCGGCACATTTGATCGAGTACATCAACTCTTGCTTTTGTCGTATTGTAATCCAGTATAATCGTTGGTTTACCACGGTTAAATCACGACTGCCATTGAATGGAAAGGAATACAAGTTTCAGAAAATCAGACCTGCATTAGAAAGGGTGTAGCTATAAATAGAAACTGTTTAGAACATTCAAACCTTACATGTAAAAACAAAACATTCAAAATTACGAAAATGTTGCACTCTGTACATGAGCGCACCCACTGAAGGGTTAAACTGAACTCTATCCTGTGTTTATGCTAAAATACAATGTGCTGAACTTCATATTTGTAAAAAATCATTATGTCATATTTTTAGTAGATTTGCTCATCATCCTTAAGGGCTCAGGGTCTACAAAGCTTAATGTTAGCTGACATTGTATGTTAGATTTTCAAACAATAAGTAGTTCAATTTTGTAAACTTTTGGACACCTTAACACTAGAAAGACGGCTGCCATCATTTTGACGGTTTTGGACATACTATTGAGCACTATGTTTGTATTTATGTCCTCAGGCTTCTGAAATTTTATGACTTTATATAATTTTACACGAAATATGCACACATATTTACAAAATTATATTCGATAGTAAAGAGGAGGAGAAAATGTGACGTATACCTACTAAGAAAGTAAGCCATCCATTTGACAGCAATGTAGAAAACAGGCAGAAATCTTTAAAATAATACTGGAAAAATGTTAGTTACTTTTTGTCTCTTCTCCCTTTTGCAAATAACTTCTGAAGATTTCACTTCAGAAATATTGGTGTTGAAAAATAAGGTCTGCACAAATCAGGCATATATTTTTATGGATAAACCATACCTGGTTGTCAGCTCGGCATACCAGCATAAAAATATATCTAAATATATGCTAATTTATTATATATTGGTATGAAATAGTTCAAAATTTAAGTATTTAACCATTTTTTTAAAGAAACATTAAATATTTTATATTCTTGATTTTATTTCCAACCATCAAAATGACGGCACTCAGTCTTTTTAGTAAGAAAAAATTCCTGTCTTTCTAGTGTTAATTGCCCTTGAAGTTTAGACTGTAGGTGGAGAATTGGGAATACTGTTGTGAATTTCACTTCAATTAATCAATTCCTATCTCTTAGGTTTAAAACCTTTGACCTCCTGCATTTTCAGTTTCATGAGCAATCATTATCTTCAGTGTATGTTATTACTATAAACCCTTTTTTAAAATATTGTCTACTTGGAGTATGCTTTTTATAATCTTATGAGATATATGTCTTATATTGTTCTTGCTTTGTTCTGTTATGGATCTGTTACTCTCAGTTGATGTGTATGAGAGAGATAAGGGAGCATGTTAAGAGCTTTGTATTTATATTGCATGTTAGGAAAGCTAAAGAAATTTTTTTTGCTTGCATCACATCATAGCTGAGGGAGTTAAACCTATGATTGAAGTATCAGTTGCATCTGGATGTATTTAGTATGTTAACTATTTGACTTCAGTTTTGATGCAGTTGAATCTGTAAGGGCCAAGCATTCATCATTTAGAAAAAGAATTCTTATTTTAAAGAAACATGAATAGGAAATTACTACAAAATGTATTATGTACTGAAAATCAATCACAGAAAGTTAATAACCTCAAACAGACTTCTCATTCATGAAGAGAAATCCTTCAAACAGTAAGTCCTGTAAATTCAGTCATTAAAAAGATGTGTTTCATCCATTACATATGTTTTTTCTGAAATCACATAAATCTTACAACTGATTAAAAGTTTATTGTTTTGTTTTTTTAATTTGAATTACAGCTTACTATATGAGATTAAAAATATATTATTCTAATTTGAAAGCATCAATTTCAAATTACATATTCTAAATACATTATATTATTTATGAAATTCATTTGAATTTACTAAACTATGTATGATTTATTTGTAAAAAAAGAAGTGAGAACACTTCTAGGTTTCCAGAGTGAAAAAGATTTGTTTGAATGGAGTGGAACAACATTTTAACAAGCCCAGATTTCAAACAGATTTTATATATTCATTTCAGTTCCCCCTTTGATAAGATCTGATCCTGTTGCTGACATTGAAGTAAAAGAGAATGAACCATTGTTATTAGAATGTGATGCATCTGGGAATCCCGTACCTTCAGTGTTGTGGCTTAAAGATGGAAATGAACTTGAATTTGATCCTGAAATTCAGTTTTCATCAGATAGTACCCAGCTTGAAATTTCTAATGCTACAGTAAGTATTTCAGGTTAATTGGTGCAGAGAAAAAAATCTCACATTGATTTTTTTTTTTTTAAATAATTATACCCATTTTTTATCTCTATATATCCACCAATGGTATATATTTGTCTACCCTCTTGTATTTCTTGAATAGTCTTCTAGTTTTCAAAGTAGCTTTTTAAAATCTCAATTTTTATATGTAAATAATAAAATAGAAATAACTATCGTTGGGATGAAAATTAACCAGCAAACAATTTGCTTTTAGCATAAGCAGTAATATACAGTGTGTACATAAATGGATATCCTAACTTGCAGGGCTATTGAAATAAAACTTATCAAGTACAAACTTGTTTATCGGAAATCAAAAATAGCAGTTGAAAGTTCATTAAGATTGGATTTTTAAATGACAAATTGCCACACTGGTGGATTGGTCACTGAGCACCCCAGGACCTTGCCAATGGACCTTGATCAATGGCCTCCTCATAGCCCTGTCATCACTCCATGCAGGGTTTATTTTCTGAGACTACATCAAACATCAGGTGTTTGTTCCACCATTACTAAATGACGTTGATGAACTTAAGACATGCATATCTTCAGCCTTTCAAACCGTCACACCAGACATGCTGAAAAGAATGTGGGATGAGTTATCATACTGCTTTGATATTCTTTGTATTACTAAAGGGGCTCACATTGAACCAGTGACGCACCCAGGGGGGGGGCCCTGCCCCCTCCCCAAAGCAATAGAAATTGCATTATGAATATTGATTTTGCATTATAAATATTTTTATCCGTTCATCTCGGCCTCCCCCCCCCCCAAGAAAAAATCCTGGGTGCACCACTGCATTGAACACTTATAACTGTGTTGAATGTAAACTTCCATCTGTTATTTTTGATTTCCGATGAACAGAAAGTTTGTACTTTGTTTAGTTTTCTTTCAATAGTGCTGCAAATTTGGGATATTCATTTATGTACACACTGTGTACTGTCAACTGGGGTAACTTTGTCCCATTTTTCATGTTTGCTTTACAGGAAAAGCAAATAATAGCTGTAAACCAATTAAAATTTGATATGGTAAGTGGTTTATATTATTTTAAACATATTTAACTGTAATATAAACCATTGTTAAAGTATACATACAAACTTTAAACAATTTTATAATTTTTTAGAATTTTTGGTCTAATGTTACCTTGAATTGGGGCAACTTTGGCCCAGCTCTTGAAAACCAAGCATTTAAATTGTTGAGATAGCTTAGGCCAATGTTAGACCATGTACAAGGATTGCCAAATTATCTATCAATAATATGTTATGTAATCTGAGTTAATCTTAAGCTTAATCTGGAAAAAAAATTCAATAAATTAACATTTTTTCTATGGGTAACTAGGGATGCAACATCGACAACAAAACATCGATGTTTCGAAACATCGATATTCAATATTAAAACATCAATGCTAATAAAACATCGCATCAAAACCATCGATGTTTATGAACTTTCATTTTTTTAAACTGGTTTAGTAACCTCTAAGATTAATATTACTTCAGTTAGTCATGGAGGGGAGGGGGTAATTTTACTCTCAGATTGGGCTGACACAAATGACAAAAACTTGGTTGCTAGTCAGTGCGTATCGTTGAATTTCCATTACACATTTTATTACTTTCACCAGAAAATTGAGGAAGAAATTAGTGCAATTTATTAACAAAGCTTTTATTTTCAAATTAAATAATACAAAAGAAAATTACATATATTTACACCAATTTGAAGTACTGTTGCAAAACCAACGTATGGGGGGAAACTGAACAAGCTTATTTTTTCTTTACTGTAAATAACAATTATTGAGGCTATTGGGGCATATAAATATTATTCATTGATTGGTTATTGCCATTTATCTCTAATCGTTCCCCCTTTAGTATTCGTCCTTTTCAGAATTCAGACTTACATTTACTGAGTGGGAAAATTATGCTACATGGTTAATTTTTTTTTATTATGGTACATTTTCATTTTAAAATAAACATCGAGACAACGTAAAACATTGAGCACAAAACATCGATGTTAAAAAAATCGGCTTTAATAAATCGATGTTTAAAACATCGACATCGATGTCGCATCCCTATGCGTAACTGATTTTATTTTTAAATTACAAGTGGAATTTTCAAAGAAAAGAAAATAATAGATAAAAAGTAAACAATAATTTAACAGTCTTATATGTTTTGATGAATTGACAGTCTGAACTATGGAAAAGAAACATAATCCAGTTCTGGAACAATAAACTGATTCCTCTTTTAGTCGATTTTCTGATGATTAATGTTCCTGCAAACTTCTTCCCACTCATAATTTATACAGTCTTGTTTTTCTGGCCAATGCCAAAATTTGAGTTTTCTTTTCATACATTCAACAGTCGGTCAATATCTGTTAAATTTAAAATCTTTCCAGGATATTTAACACCATCGTACTTTACAATAACAAAATCATCTACAGCATACATGTACAAATTCAGAGTCTGCCTGTCTTTGAGATTTATTTGCTTGTTTGTAATGTTTTGTTTATTATTTTCTGATGAGCTAGAGCATTGTTGTTTTCTCCTCTTTGAAACTAGACCCTTTGTAGAAGAAGGAGTAGATGGAGTAACTTTGGCCCAACTTCCATCTCGGGCCAAAGTTACCCCAAGACCTGGGACAAAGTTTGCCTAATGTAGTAAATATTCATTAGTTGGCAAACCACAAAATAAATCAAGATAATGACAGTGAAAATTTTTGAAACAGTTAATAATAAACTGAGGCAATTCGCTTACCTGCTCTAAATCATGTACTCTATCATATTTACAAGGAAAAGTTGGAAGACAACAACAATATACGTTTTAGCAATACCAAAGTGAAGCAGCACTTTAGTTGTGGTAAATTGAAGAACTATAAGACAAAACTATGAGAAAGTCAAGGCAATACTGCCACCTATTGGCCCTTGCAGTAAATAAGTGATAATCACTCTCCTTTGTCTAGATACAGCACATACAATCTTTTTTCGTTTGTTGGGCCAAAGTTACCCCAGTTGATGGTATATATATATATAGAGAGAGAGAGAGTAGAAACCGAAAAAGCATAACACTGAGAAACTGTTGGTTATAAGATATATGTTGTACAAAACCTGTTAGTACAGGAATTCCAATCACTAGTGCTACTCACTTTATATGCTTGATTATACAGTATGTCCCAAAAATAATGGTCCCAAAATTAAATGGTTATAGATTCAAAACAAAACATTATAGAGAGTTGAAATGTACATCAAACTGAAGAGGAAATCTCCAAGTTTCTTATCTGTTCAGGAGACTTCGATGTGAGCTCCCTTAGTTGCCCTGCAGACGTCAAGACAATATTCAGTCTCTTCCCATACATGGCAGAGAACATCCAGCATGATAGACGAATCAGCTTCAGTGATCCTTTCTTTTAAATGGTCCATATTTTGGATATGAATGGAATACACTTGTGTTTTTACACAACCCCAAAAATATAAATTCATGGTTTGGAGACCATGGGGACCAGACAATCCACCCTTCTCGTCCAACCCTTCGCTGATGAAATGTTTTGGTAAGAAATTCCCACACGATTGTAGCAAAATGTAGACGAGTCTAACTGGAAAATGGAATTTTCTGGTGCTAGTCTTGGAGTCTGTTGGAGTCTGCATGTAAGCTTTCATACACATAAACTTGGAGTGTTTCTCTTTCATTTAACATATGACTCATGTCTGCAACATGATTTGTTGTATAGCTATAGCTATTTGAAACCCCACCATTATTTTTAGGACACGCTCTATATGTTCAGATGACATCCCTTTTACTATTTTAATTTATTCAGTTTTAAAGATTTTGCAAAAATTTATTTGTTATAAACTGATAACTGATTTATTTGTCGGATAATTTCCTTACATGTTTCTCTAAATGAGGCTACTTAATGTAACTATGCTTATCTACCTTATAAATACAGTTGAACCCCATTATAATGAACTTCAAGGAACCAAAGGTTTTGTTTTCTTTATCCAGTGGTTCGCTATATCCGAACCGCTAAGAAAAATGCTCGAGTTCACAAAATGTATATCTCATTAGTTACAGTGTGTATTCAATAATGATGTATTAAAAAAATGATAAAATCTATTAAAAATGATCATTAATGAATTAAATCGACCAAAATTGATTGCATTAAACTGACACAATACTAATTAAATTACGTACAATAGGACAAAAATGGGACCAAAATTTTTGTTCGTTATATACCGGGTTCGCTTTAATGGGGTTCGACTGTATAAGATAACTCAAATTTGTAATATTATTATCTAACATTTCTTTTTATCACTAATCTTTGATTAATGTTATCATATGCACAAAAAAATTAATCAAAGAAAGGGGTGGTAAGGGGTAGTTTCCCTAGTGTATATATTGAAGTACATGGAGTAATCAAATAAAGACTTGCAGTTTTATTATATCCTTAGTAAGTTTATAAATGCATATATATATAATATTATAAATAAATAAATTTTAACATTTATTTCTAGGAACAACATTCAGGTTTATATGTTTGCATTGCTTCAAATGTTGTTGGTTCATCAGAAAAAGAATTTAATGTTGATGTTTTGAGTAAGTCACTTCATTTGATTTGTATTTTATTTGAAAATGTTACTTTATTTCCTAAAGGAAGAATAATAAAGGAGAGAAATAATTTAATTTTTTATATCTTTGGAACTTACAATATTTCTTTTTGCATTTTTATGTATTAGTATGCATTTTTTGTATTATTGCTTACCAGTCTGTGTAAATGGAAAAATTACAAAATGTAGGATATCTTGATTTATAAATGTGTAATATTTTGTATCACTGTTAATGCTGGATTTTCTGGATTATTTTTAATGTTGCATAAATCAATGATGTGTTTGATAAATAGGCAAAACAGTTTGAGAAAATGAGAGTTAAATTGTTGTTTTATGAGCACCTTAAAAGAACTTCATTCTTACTTCTGTGTTACTACATTTACTTGTTTAGGTTAATGATGACCTCACTAAAAAAAATGTTAGATTTTTATCCAAGTTCCGCTGTTATTAAAAACATTAGTTACATTATATACTAAAGTACTAAAGGACATAAATTTAAATTATCAATAATTCTGATTAAAAAAATTTTATACAAATTTTGTTTATAGCATCTCCTCATCTGAATGGTGATTTTGAAGAATTTCAAAGTCGTCCTACAGCTTATGTTAATAAGCCTGTTACTCTTAAATGTCCAATATCTGGGAATCCAGTTCCTCAGATCAAATGGTTTAGGAATGGAACTAATACAGAACTGACTGACAGCCAGAATATTTTTATTTATGATGATGGTCAGAAGTTATCCATGTTGAGGCCTAAAGAAACAGATACTGATATATATATGTGTGTAGCTGACAATGGGGTTGGAACAACATCATATGAGTTTGCCTTAGACATTCTAGGTAAGAAATCTATTGTAACTGTGTTATGACTGTAAATGCACATTAAAGCATCATTGATTCTTTAACTTTTTCAGGCATTGACAAATATAAGGATCATGAGAACACATATGATCCTTATTAAACAAATATGTAGTTTTGATTGGCAAGATAAAGTGCAATTCAAATTCTTATCCTTCATTAACAATTTTAGGCAATTATAAAAAGTTAACTCACAGATATCAACTTTAATTGGGTCAGATTCACAAACATATTGTAAAATATGTATATTCTTATCCTAATTTACTTGTTGGAAATCGCTCCATATGCTTTGAAATAGTTTTTTTACCAGTTTCATTTATTTAATTATTCTTAGCTTCTATACAACTCTTGTTGGTTTTAATATAACAAGTTTTTTAAAACTCTCCCAGAAAATCTGAAGGTAATTTATACATAAATATATGTAGTTTAACGGTGGCCAATCCTTTGGTGATAAAGCACCATTAGCAAAAAAATTCACTCTCTCAGCCCCCCCCCCCCCCCCAAAAAAAAAAAAAAAAAATGCACAAGGTAATTATTTTTATAATTTTTTCTGCTTTAATACTCAGTGTAAATGACTGAGTGTCTGTTTTAGATTTTTGCACATTGCTCGATTAATATCTTCAAGCACACCAATAATAAGTCCTTTGATCAATTTGAAATTTATCCACAATAGACTTAATACTTGTTTTCTTATTCCAGCATTCAGTAAATTTTTCTGAAATTGTGTTGTCAAATCAC
This sequence comes from Dolomedes plantarius, assembly GCA_907164885.2. NCBI lineage: Eukaryota > Metazoa > Arthropoda > Arachnida > Araneae > Dolomedidae > Dolomedes > Dolomedes plantarius. The sequence continues at coordinate 86,499,154 of OU015500.1, read as the reverse complement.
AGTGGCAGCCAATTTCAAACGGCTTTCCAAAATAAATGCCTGTTTAGAAGAAATAAGTTTTAAATTTGTCCTAATAATAACAGATTTTTTTATAAAGTTAACAAAAGAATTTTTATGTAATTTAAATTGGGAATGTCAGTGTTTCTTCTTAAAAAAATACTTTTATTTTTAAAAATTCGGTGCATGGCTGACAAAAAAATGATGTATTTGAAACTTATTTCTTCATTTTTTTTATGTTTAAAATAGTTTACTACCCTTCAGGGAAAAAATCATCGATATTAGTCATATATTCCCCTAAGGCTTTGTCTTTAATTAAAAGGAAGAACATGATTCAATGCAAAGTGTTTATTTATTAAATGTATCTTTCCATTTTTCCTAATTATCTGCAAAATTCAAAAGATTTCCAGGCTTTTTTTTCAACAATATTTTTTTTTTAAATCAGTGTTTAAGCTAAAACCTTTTGTAGCTAGATATTCAAAGAATCAGAACTGATACCCATTTCCTTAAAAATGCTTGTATATTCATGAGAACATTGTACTTTCATTTTTTAGACTTATGGGTCCTTTTATTTCCCAGATTAAAATGCTTTTTTATGCACGAATTCAACTTCCACATGCATAATAGATCTTGTCATTATAAAACTGCAAAGAATCAAAACACTTCATATTAATTTGCTTAATTTTACTCCTGTATGATTTCCTTGTGAAGTGATTAAACTTTTAAAATACTATGTCACTTAATTTCAGTGCTTTAAAATTATCTATTTGCTTTTATCATTTCATATTTTTTATCCATCTTTATTTTTAGTTCCACCTACAATTGAAAAGAAAGGAGTGAAGAAAGTTTATTATGTAAAAGAAGGAGATTCTGTGACAGTAAAGTGTCCTGTTAAAGGATATCCAGTACCTGTTATTACGTGGCTGAAGGATTCAGATGTGATACCACCCCATTCATCGCCCCATATTAATTTTTCAGATGGTTTCCAGTCCTTACAGTTGCTACGGGCTTCTCTCAAAGATGCTGGAACATACACATGCATTGCAGGAAATGAAATTGGTACTGATGAAATGGACTTCAAGCTTGATGTTCAAGGTAATCTTTCTCTGTTGTGTGCCTATGATTTCTTAACACTAGAAAGATAGGAATTTTTTTCTTACTAAAATCATTTTGACAGTTTGACAGTTAAAAATCATTCATTTTGACAGTTAAATCAGTCATTTTGACAGTTAAAAATAAAATCAAGAATTTAAAATATTTAATGTTTTTTTTTTAAATGGTTAAATACATTAAATTTTTGAACTATTTCAAACCATTATATAATAAATTAGTATATATTTAGATCCATTTTTATACAAGTATGTAGAGCTGAGAACTTGGTATGGTTTATCCGTAAAAATATTTGCATGGTTTGTGCTGTCCTTATTTTTCAACACCAATATTTCCAAAGAAGGAGAATGTTTGACGACAAGTGCCTCCGCATTGGAAAAAAAAAAAAAAAAAATTCCAAAGAGCCAGTATTTCTGTTATTTGAAAAAGGGGGAAGAAACAAAAAGTAACTAACATTTTCCAGGTATTATTTTAAAGATTTCTACCTATTTTTTATATTGCCATTGAAATGACGGCTTTCAATCTTAGTAGGTATACAACACATTTTCTCCCCCCTCTTTACTATCGAATATAATTTTGTAAATGTGCGTGCATATTTCGCGTAAAATTAGAAAAGGTCGTAAAATTTCAGAAGCCTGAGGACATAAATGCAGACATAGCACTCAATAGTATGTCCGAAATCGTCAAAATGATGACAGCTGTCTTTCTACCGTTAAAACATACTAAAAGTGGAGCTTTGCTTACAAATGACTGCAATATCATATTCACATTTGTGTCTGGTGATTCTATGTTCACTTATATTTTACCCAAATATTCAGAGAACTAACTGGGTTAATTCCACCAATATGAGCTCTTTGAAATAAGAACTGCCATCCTTTCTTTCAAATTGTAAGTATTGACTAAAACATCAGACAAATAAAAAGGCACAAAATAGCTGTTAATGAGATACTTTACACCAAGTGTGCTCTTGGAGTAATCATAGTGTGTGTTTTTGAAAGTAATCATAAGCCATGTTGTTGTCTGTTATCGATGTTTACCAAATCTATGTGCTTTCTTTTTGAATTGAGGAACTTTATTTATCACATTCAGTATTCTTATAATAATATCCTTTATTACAGGGGAGAGCAATTATTTTGGCCCGGGGGCCACTTTATGTAAGTGAAGGTCAGTGGAGGGCCGCACCTTTTAAAATTATTGCAATTATTAGTTAACTTTGCATTTCAGAAAAGGTATAAATTGTATCATAAAAATCAATAAATATAAATTAAATAAAATATTGGCAGTTTTTCTAGCTGTCTTGGAGTTTTTGGCAGTTTTTCTGGGTGTTTTGGCAGGCCACAAAAAAAATCTGTAGCGGGCCGCTATTTGCCCACCCCTGCTTTATTACATTAATAGTTATTATTCTCGTGATTTTGAAAAGGGATTGTGCCATTATTGTCTGTCTTTGTTTACATAATTGTTAATAGAAGTAATGTTTATTTCCAAAATTTTCTTGATTGTATTTAAAAAAACTTTATGAAATTATTCACACAATAAATTTTATAAATTCATCTGGAAGGCTAGATTGAGCTGAATATTGATCTTATGTTATTTTTACTAAGTTGTAAGTTCAATACCTTTCTGTGTATTCTTTCACAAAGTGCTTAGTATCGTTGTGCTGTCTGATAGTCTTGATTCTTTTCGTTTGTTCAATTATTGAATAATTGTCATTTTATTTTTTAGTTCCACCTAAACTTCAGAACTTAGAGGAGAAAACTGAAAATAAGTCTGCAGTTTTAAACAAACCAGTTACCATAAATTGTCCTGTATCAGGGATACCTCCTCCACAAGTGAAATGGTTTAAAAATGGTCAGCCACTAAATGCTAGAACTAATCCTAATGTAATGCTCTCAGCTGATTCCAGGCATCTGAAAATATTCCGTACAGAGATTTCTGATGCTGGAAGTTATGTGTGCAAAGCAAGTAACAATGTTGGAAATATTGACAAAGAATTTACTCTTACTGTTCATGGTAAGTAATAAAAAAAATCAAGTTTTTTATTTATCTAATTCTGTTGATTAAATACTCATTCAGACTGCTCTTAAATATTGTAGATTTTTGAGTTTTTGAGACTAATAAGTTGGTTGAAAGAACAGAAGTTTTATTTTATTGATATAGTTTTCTTTCTGTTTCAAGATGTTGGAAGAAAAATCGTTGATACTTTATTAATTAAAACTGAGTTGTTGATTCTTAATTTCTAAAAAAGACTCCTTTTCAATTAGTCATTCTCATATTATTTTATTTGGCTCTAAATAGTAATATCTAAAAACCTACTGTTTGTTATAAAAAAATCAACTCATGATTTCAGTGCTTTTTTAGAAAGGATCTCGAGTCTATACTCTGTGCCATTAGGTCATTTAAGGCAGTAAGTTTCAGTTGTAATTTCCCTAAAATTTTACACATGTAGATTGAATACTAAAAGTAGGATAAGATTTACAAAAATTTCAAACTTCCTTCTTGAAATATGTTTTCGTGAAAAAAATTTCATTAGCTAAAATCACATAAAGTAAAAAAGTAGTTACTATAATTGCGTATGTGAAAATTCATTTAGCTTTCCCAGACCCAAATTGCAGTGGAGTCCTGATAATCTGAACTTCAGTTATCCAAAAGTCCGCTTAAACCAAAACCAAAAGTAAAAAAGAACTAAGGTTACAATAAAACCACAGTAATACTAAGTAATATAAAGTATATTTCTCAAAATTACAAGAAAATTCAAAGTTAGACAATGTACTGAACTAATTATTACTGAACTACATTGGTTTGAAAAAAATCTGTTAAATTTCTTTTGTTGAAGAGAAGCATACCTCTCCTTGAAGCCAAATTACCCCAAAGCATCAGAAAAATGGTGTCCACTCTGGTCGTGGTGGAGTGTTGCCCTACGTAGCATAGTGCTACATCAAATGCAGCTGCAGCATCTGAGTGGGATACCCTCTGCTCACTGTCTGCTTCGCCTTCACTTTTGTCCAAAACGTTGACAGGTTCTTTCAAAACCATTTCAACAATCTACTGATCGTCTAAAATCTTACACTCTACTCAATGATCAACTTACACTCTACTGTACTGTACTAGGCAGTGTTTCGCTCTCTTATCACCCATTTCGTCCCGAGATTTGGTAATGTTTAGACAGACCTTACAAAATAAATTGTGTAATCACACATAATATGTAATATTTATGTAATCACACATTATGCAATTTAAGTATATTTTAACGATTTCGCTTAATCCGAAAATTTGTTAATCCAAAAAGGGTCTGGTCCCAGTCATTTTAGATTATCGGGACTCCACTGTATAACCTCCTGAATCATACCAAATAATACATGTAACTTCAAATGACATTAACATATAGGGAAAGTAGGGATAATGATATAAATACATAACTCATGTGAAATGAATATAATACATGGGTTTGCTTTAGTTTTGTCAAATTAGAAAAGACAGTGAGAACAGGGGAGCTCTGAGAGGTTGGGATGGTAGGGAGTCATGAAATTAGTTTATAGGAGAGAGAGGGAATTCATATACATCTGTCTACCATCGGAATTCATAAAACTTGCAGTTCACTACCTTCCACAACTGCTGTGCAGCAACAAACCCTGGACATTCTTTTATCTCCTTTTTTTCACTATATTGAATATCCACTTACTTCTTTTTGTTAGCCAAACTAGGTATTGATGTTGGTTTATAAAAGCAAAAAAGCATACTGTGGACTTAAGGTAAGTAGGGGATGCCTTCAATACAAAACCTTCAGAAAGTTAAGAAAATTCATATTAAAAGAGGAAATTAAAAAAAAAAAATTGTATATACTGGAAAATAGGAACTGGATGTTGCAAATATTGTTGATAAAAGGATTTTAAATAATGGATATTAAAAACATTTATCTAATTTCTATTTAACTACCATCTTAACATTACTATTTTAATTATAGGAAATCATGTAAGACATTAAAATGTGAGAGGCAAAACTTCAATAATTCAACTTTTTGTGGACACCTCATGAATCACTCTGTGTTTGCTAAAGTCACAAATAATTTCATTTTAAATTATCCTGAACTTGAGGGTAAATTGAATGCTATAGTCATAGTTGTATGTTTCTAGACCTCCAGGGATCAAATGAGACCTCTAATTATTTATTGTTTAGGGTACAATTAGAAAAATTATGGGGTATTAATTTATTAACCTACCATAATTCCTAGTATGACAGATTTACTTACACAATTTGTTTATTTTTAAGTTATGTTTGAATGTCTCTACTGCATTAACAATATTAATTATCCTCTTTAAATTATATATGTATTAAATTTATAAAAATATTTTTTTAATGATCATCCATTAATTCTTCTTCTAGTGCCTCCAAAAATAATTGAAACTAATAGTGTTTTGGATTATTATTCTGAAGATGAAGATGAAACTCAAAATGAACTGAAAGCTATAGAAAATGAAACAACAGAACTTGAATGCTATGTTGAAGGCAATCCAAAGCCATTAATTTTGTGGATCAAAGATGGGTATATACTTAACCCTGATATTGAAAAACATTATAAGTTATTTCAAAATGGACAACTACTGCAGATAAATGATGTTAAGCCATCTGATTCTGGATTATATACTTGTGTTGCATCCAATGTTGCTGGAACAAAAGAAAAGAACTTTCTTTTAGACATATATGGTACATTTTTTTGAAAAATTATTGTATTGAAATATGTTGAAATTTTTATATACTGTGTTTTGTGTACTTTCTTTGTAAAATATGAAATTATTCAGAGGAAAATTTCATTAGATTTTATAATATTATATTTTAAAATTAATTTTAAAATTTATTTTATATAGTTAAACTTATATTATTCATAGTTTATTTAAAAAGTTCTTGGGAAACTATTTTATATTCATATATTCATAATTGCTTTAATTTAAAATTTCAGTAATATTAATATTTTCTCTTTGAATTTGATCTGTCTCAATGTATATAAATACTAAGGTTCTAAACAAATAAATATATATATATATATATATATACAGTAAAAACTGTTTATAAGAACACCGGTTATAAAAACATATCGCTTAAAAGAAGGAATTATTAGTTCCCGGCCAATTCTCATGTGTAATGATGGATATAAAATCCGGTTATAATAACATCGTTAATAAGAACATATTGCTTTTAGTGACTTAAAATTAATTTGTTTGTGGAAAAATAAATCGCTTATAGGAACATGTTAATTGGGAAGTAGCAGCACGTTGTTCTTCAACCATTTTATCCACTTTTTATCCTAAAAAAACGGACTAAAATTAAGAAACTTCGAAAAAGTTCACATGCTGACATAGAAGAAGCCCTTTTGCATTGGTTTAAGATTCAAAGGAGTGCCAAAATTTCCCTAATCGGACCGATTTTGCAAGCGAAACCAAATGAATTTGCGAAGCTCTTTAAAAACATTATTTCGTTTGTTCAACTTCGTGGATCCAGAGATTTCGGGAGAAGCATTCCATTGTGTTCGGGAGAATCAGTGGAGAATCGAAGGCCGTACCACCTGGTTTGGTTTGGAGCGTTACGGTCAATTTTTTGCTACACGAGGGCTAATTAGACCGGGATCTACAGTTTAAAGCCGATTCCGAACGGCTACAAAATTCCATGCCAACAGTGGGACTCGAACACACAGGATTTGAACCCAATGCCAGCGCCCTAGCCATTCGACCATCACCTGGCCGCCGTGCCAATAGGAGTTTCTGATAACTGGCTTAAAACCGTTTGGACTACGTTAAGAGAAGGTTATGAAGACCATGAAATCTTCAATCTTCAATAATAAAAAAAATAGTTGAATTGTTTCCTGCCTGCTGGTTTTCTTGGGGTTCAAAATCCTCCCATTTTTTAAACTCAAGACGCTAGAGATGAAACGCTTCAAGACTGGGTTCAGATTTGCCAAATGAACAAGATTCACTTCAGGAATATGAAGACATAGATTTAGCTCTTGCAACTCATGGGAATGTAATGGATGAAGATATTGTTGCAGGCGTAAATGCAGAGATGATGATATTGACGACAGTGCCAGTTCAGATCTTTTGAACGAATTTCCTTGTCAGAGTTTAAAAGAAAGGTTTTCAGCAATCAATACTTTAAATAAATTTTTAGTTTGGAATGACGATTTTGTGAAGGATACGATAAAAAAAAAGCTGTCAAAGAATTTGTCATGATAACCGAAAATTATTTTTATTTAAAAAAAAAAAAACTAATCAAATAAATATTACTGACTATTTTTCAGAAAATGAATAAACATGTAAAAACAAAATATTACATTATTTATGTACATTCATTATAGCTACATAATTTTATTCACTTTTCTTTTTAACGCTTTTAGAGCTATGTATTTGAAAAAGTTCAAAAATACATACTTATATGAAAATGAGCAGTGTGTTTTTCCCTGATTGAACTTGAACCGTTTAACCATTTTTTGAACGTCATGTTTCAGGAGTAAATAAAAATTATGTGACAATGAATTTGGTATTTCCAGCAGTTGTAAGTTATCTATCGGATATAAAAGCTATCGATTATAAGAACCAGTTTTTAATGTCCCCTGGATGTTCTTATAAACAATTTATACTGTGTATATATATATATATATATATATATATATATATACAGGGTTATCAGGAAAGAATCATCCAATTACAAAATTTAATATTTTCCATAATTACAAACAGAAAATTATAATTAATATGTCATTGTAAAGGAAAAATGCTAAATTATTTTTCACAGGTGTTCGATATGATTTCCTTTAGTCACCCGTATAATATCATTGCAATATGCCATTTCTTGCCAACCACATTGTAATGTTTAACTATTAGCTGATTGTAAAGCATCACAAATGCATTGTTCAGGCACAAGTTCAGGCAAAGGTGGTATGAACACAAGATCGTTGACATATCCCCAAAGGAAGAAGTCGCATGGGCCTAGAAGGGTAGCTGTGTAGGACCAAATCATAGGCACTGCAACCAATCGGCTACACAGTTACCCTCCTAGGTCACTGGACTCGATCCCATGCAACTTTTTCCTTTGGGAATATGTCAAAGATCTTGTGTTCATACCACCTCTGCCTACAAGTTTGCTCAAACTTAAACAATGCATTTGTGATGCTTTACAAACAATTAATAGTGAAACATTACAATGTGTTTGACAAGAAATGGCATATTGCAATGATATTATACGGGTGACTAAAGGAAGTCATATTGAACACCTGTGAAAAAAAATTAACATTTTTCCTTTACAATGACATATTAATTATAATTTTCTGTTTTAATTATGGAAAATATTAAATTTTGTAATCAGATGATTTTTTCCTGATAACCCTGTATAGATATATATATATATGTGTGAAAAAAATGAATTAGACTGAATTGTGAAGAATTTCAATTATTTTATGCATTTAGTTGTATTAGTGTGCTATTTTTCACTGCTCACATTACACACAAAATATTTTACCTTGTGTATTCTTATAGAACAAAAATGGGAATAGAAACACAAATAGTTTTTCTTCAGTTTACTGTCACCTGTGGTGGTTATATGATGTTTAATATAACTAGGAGCCACCTCGTAGGATCGGGTTTGGATCTTGGCTATGGCATTTATTATCCTTTACCATTTCCTCAAAAAGAGCAATGTTGGCTCACTTATAAAGGGCTCCGTTAATAGAGAAGCCTATAAATTTTTGCTGTTTATGGATGAATGCCCTCTGGATAAGCATCTTCCTGAAAGAAAAAAGTTTTAAATGCTTTATACTGTGTATAAAAAACGCTTAAGGTTCACTTGAAAAAATAAATTTTATTCAATACCATGATAAATTGGCAGATAATCCCTTTTAAAATTAAAAATTTTCTCAATATTTTTACTATAATCTTGGCATAGCCTACTGTTTTTGTTCTTATAACTCTTTATTGTATAAATTATCCCATACATTACTGGTTAAGTTGACTATCAAACAAAATTCAGTTTTTCTGTATTAAGTTTTTATTTAAAATTTATTCATTAAGAAAATTTAACACCTAAGAAATTTTAATTAACTTATTAAACCTGTCATTCATTTGTTTATCTGTGTTGTAACTTATACTTAAATTTAAGAAATTTTTAAGTTTTTACTATTAATAATCACTTGTTTAGTAGTCATCCTGCTGAAAATGTTTAAAAATTTTATTGCCTTGTACTTTAGCACCATCTCTCTCTTGTTTGAAGACATTTGCATCAATTTAGTTCTGTTAGCTGTTTAATTTGGTGTAATGTAAACATAACACAGTTTTAACTATTTTCATTTCTGGTGTTTTTTTCAGTTCCACCCAAAATTAAAGGTCCCAGTTATGAAACTCATGACATAATGCCAAATCGCCCTGCAGAAATTGAATGTCGTTTTGACTCAAATCCTACATCATCTATCACTTGGTTCAAAGATGGCAAAAGGATAAATTTTGCCGAACATGATTTGATCAAAGTGTTTGAAGATGGAAAAGTATTGCAGTTTTTAAAAGCAAATTCGAAAAACAAAGGACATTATACTTGTGTAGTGGAAAATAATGTGGGTAAAACAGAAAAGAATTTTAAGATTGATGTCTTTGGTATGTAATATTCTTTTTATTTAATATAATTTATAGTTAATAGTTGTATTTTTGCTGCCTAAATTTGTAGAGTCAAATTAATTTTTATTTGTAAGATTTATGTAATAATTTAAATGCATTATAGTAAAGTACTTATTAGTACTATTTAAAGTGCATTATAGTCCACTTTTCTTTATTAATCAAACATTGAGTGCAAAATAATTGAATAATGGAGTATTACAAATCATTTTTAGTAAAATGTTTTAGTAATTTTTGGTAAAATTTTTTAATTTGAAGTGTTCAAATAACTTTCTGCATTAAGAGTCAAAAAACAATAATACAGTACAACCTCCCTAATCCGGAATCATTCAGGACACGGCAATTCCGGATTTGGAAATTTTACAAAATTTTAGTAAAAAAATGAACATACTTAAAAAAATGTAAAATTGTTTAATTAATAAATAAACCTGAATACAGAACATATAATTATATTATAATTTAAACATTTCAGTCAATAATGTCTGTTGCTTTAGTTTCGGCTTATTATGAATTATTTTTTTCTCGAATCCTATATACTGCCATAATTTCATGTTTCGAGATAAAATTCCGCTGTTCTAAGCCTAATAATATTTTATCTAAAGATTTTATTAGGTCTTCCATTCACATTCTTTCGTTTTCGGGGCATTCTGAATCACATTCACGATCACTCTCATCATAACTTTTGTTATTTACTACACTATCAATAATTTCAGAATCGCTCAGAAAACTGACTATCAGCACAGTTTTGTCAATGTCTAAAACTTCTTGTATGTGTGATTTATCCAAGTTAATATTGCCTTTATTTACACATTCTACTGATTCTGCTATTTTAGCTTCTTTCCCAGACACTTGAAAGCCTTTAAAATCAGTGCTGTCACTTCCTTGAAAGAAAAGGTTTTTTTTAACTGATCATTTTGGTAGCGACATCTATTGGTAAAATGGAAAAGTAAAATTGGCCATTTATTAAAATGTTCCAGATTTAAGACGTCCGGATATGGGAGGTTGTACTGTATAACACAATAGTGTTTTTACTTTTGAACTCCTTAAAAATAATGCTTTGTTGATATTTTTGTAAACTTAACTTGAGCAATTTATAATTAAATATTTTAGGGGTTGATTTTGCTTGTTATCTTTTTCACTAGTTTAGTTCTTCTGTTTTTCTACTAAACATATTGAAATATGTTCATCTCAAGTGTAGCTATCAGCCTGAGTTCTAGATTTTGCCCTTACTATGGGTTTCTTAGCAAGGCATAGCCAATCAGTATGCTGGATAGAGAATAATTCCAAGTCTGGTATTGGCTCATCTATCACAAATTCATACCACAATTCATGACAGATGATAATGCATTCTGTTTCGGACAGAATGACTGTACTCTGCCTGTTTCCAGTAAAAATTTAGAGAAATTCTGAATTTGGAATTTCTTCTCGTATGTACTTATCCACTATGCCTTGTTAAGGAAATCATAACAAAGGCGAAACTTAGGTCAAAGGCTGCTAAGTATGCTAGAGGTTTATATCTTTGCATTAGTGGCCAACATGTTCCACACATTTTTTTTATAGAATATTCTGGGTTTGGTTTCAAGACCAACTGTATTTTTCTTGAATATAATTTTCAATAGAAATTGAAGAGCATATTTTGAATCAACAGATACTTTTAGTTTAGAAATATTATTTATGACCTTTGAACAGTTTAATGATAAAAACAAATTTTATCTTTAAATGATGGCTCTGTTTTGCTCTAAAAGTCTTCTTAGAATAATAATGTAAAATATGGAATCTTTTTAGTATGCACTTGTACATTAAAGTTTGGGTTGATAACTTTCAAATTATTCATGATCAATATTTATAAAGTTACAAAGTAATTAAAAGGTGTTATATATATATATATATATGTGTGTGTGTGTGTGTATGTATGTACGGAATATGCTTATATTGCATCTATATAGAATCATATATGAAGGATCCAGGGGTAAAACCACTTTACAGCCATTTTTACAAAAATGAGTTAGCAGTGCCATCTTTCAAGGAGTACTAACACCACGTGCATTCATATCTGGGGCAGAACCACTTTAAAGCTGTTAAAAATAGCAATAAAGTTTTGGTATGCCGGGGAAAAACCACTTTACTCCAACTTTCAAATTTGTTTTACTCAAAATGAAGTTTTTGGAGTAAAGTGGTTTTATCCCTTTATCCTCCATATGAAATAAATTGAATTATATCGTTTAACATAGCTATTTTCATGTTTTCAAAGTTAGGTTGTATTAACTTTGAAAACATCAATCAACCTTGACAGAATTCATATATATATATATTCATTCAAAATTTTAAATCTGTTACTCAGATTATAGGGGAAATGCTGTTTGTTTCATACTCTATTCAAGTTTTCTTAATTAAAACAAAAAAAAATTTTAATAAGTTTATGATAAGTTAATTATGTTTTCCTTTTCTAGCACCACCTGTAATTGTGGGTTCAGACATGTCAAAAGAGGTGCTTGAAAATGAGAATTTTTTGATGGAATGTGTAACAAAAGGCAATCCAGAGCCAAATATTGTATGGCTGAAAGAGGGTCAGATAATTTCAGAGGAGCAATTAAAGAACATGGTAACTTTATTCATAACTGATTATTTTTCTTAAAACTAAAAATTTATTTGTAATTTCAATACAGAAAATCCTATGTATGATAATATGGTAACCTGATATGAGTAGAAAAATAATAAATCAAGATAGTTTAATTTTAATAGGACCTTATGCTGTTGATTTATAGGTATTTTTAATTATATCTTAGCACAATTTAATGTGTAAATCATCAAGATACTTTTATGGCTTCATTTGAAATTTCATTACTACTAACTGTAGGCTGAAAGAGAAATCGTTTGTGTATGGTAAAACTAAAAAATGTGACTCTCAGTTGAAGAAATATTCAAGTATTTTTTAATGATGGAAAATTAACAGAGAATGTTGACCCCAGAGAGTTTACCAGTCAAAATACTATGGAATTATGAATTATGATTCTTAAAGCATGAATAATACAATCGGGGTGAAAATTTTTCTTATTATATTAAAAAATATCTTCATTTTGGTGCAATATTGAAATTAGCTTCAATTTTCCACTTATGAATAGTTAGAGACCCAATGAGGGATGGGTTGTCTAGTAGCTTTTAAATAAAAGATTCTGTTAGTGATAGGCATTCCTTTGATGGCTTTATACATTTGACAAAAAAAGTACCTAAAAATCAAATCTTGATCCCAAAAAAAATTCTGTAGATATCATTTTATTAATCACTTCTGACTAACTATAAATTGTTTTATAGCATAACTGTATAATCCATTTTGGTTTTTATAATAAATTGTATCATTAAAAGTTAGTCAAATTGTTAACGATATCTTTAACACTAGAAAGACGGGAATTTTTTTTCTTTCTAAAAAGACTGAATACATCATTTGGACAATTGGAAATAAAATAAAGAATTTAAAATATTTAATTTTTTTAATGGTTAAATACTTTAAATTTTGAACTATTTCATACCAATATATAATAAATTAGCATATATTTAGATTTATTTTATGCAGGTATGCTGAGCTGATAACCTGGTATGATTTATCCTTAAAAATATATGCATGATTTGTGCAGTCCTTATTTTTCAACACCAATATTTCCAAAGAGCCACTATTTCTGTTATTTGCAAAAGGGGGAAGAGACATAAAATAGCTAACATTTTTCCAGTATTATTTTAAAGATATCTGCCTGTTTCCTATATTGCTGTCAAATCGACGGCTTTCAGTCATACTAAGTATACAATACATTTTCTCCCCCTCTTTACTATCGAATGTAATTTTATAAAGGTGTGTGTATATTTCACGTAAAATTAGAAAAAGTCATAAAATTTCAGAGGCCTGAGGACATAAAAACAGATGTAGCGCTCAATAGTATGTCTGAAACTGACAAAATGATGGCAGCCATCTTTCTAGTGTTAATAAAATACATTCTCTAAGTGTTGATGTAAGTATATTATCACCTTCCCAAACATTATACATGCTTCTGTAAAATTTGCACTCTTTTACAACATACCCTTTTTATTTAAAAGAAATGATATTCTATATAAATTTCACTTTGAGAGAATGTTGTATCATTTCATTATTTGTAATCCTAATATTCATATCCATATGAATAAGAAGAATAATTTATTAATTGATACTTATTAAATTATCATTTTTTTTCTTTAGAGTGTACAAAAAATTAACCAAGGGTCAGTTCTTTCCATAGCTATGGCTGATAGGCTTCATTCCGGAAAATACAAATGTATTAGTTCCAATGTAGCTGGATCATCTGAAAAGACATTTGACATCTATGTTAAAGGTATAAGTGAATTTTAATATAGAAATATAATAACTTTATAACATGTATTTTACTGAAATGTTTAAAAACATTTTGAAGTATGTAAAGATTTTACACAGGACTAATATATATATATATATATATATATTTGCTGTAGAATGCCTCTTTTACTCTGAAAAAAAAATGTTAATGAGCAGTAAAATAAAATTAGTTTGGATTGTGTAGGTGTTTGATTGTACTCTTAATTTAAATTTTTAAAAATTAATTATTTTTTAGTGTTATGACATATTTGAAAGATATCCTATGAGTTCTAAATTTAAAAAATGAAAATAAAATACTGTACCATAAGTATTTAAAATTTTTACCTTTACAATGTATAGGAAATTTTTTATAATAGATGTGATGATGTTTTATCCTGTGATATTTTTAAAGATTTTAAACTTTTAGTATTCATGTATCAATATTTTAATATTGTTGAACTAGATAGCAATCATAACCTTTGGACACATAAGTATTTAATTTCTTTCTAATGTTTCAATTTAGAGTAATTTTCTGGTTAGATAACTATATAACTCTCTATTTAGACTTTAACTAGCTGAATACCTGTGCTTCGCTACGGAGTACATTAAAATTAAATACAATGGTCAATGTATGCAATTAATGCCAAAAAAATTTTATTTATAATAAATTCAACGGTCAATGTATGCAATTAATGCTCCCCCCCCAAAAAAAAATAAATAAATAAATAAAAATAATATATATATATATATATATATATATATATATATATATATATATATATCTATAATATATATATATATATATATATATATATAATATATATATATATATATATATATATATATATATATATAATATATATATATAAAAATCATAATGGATATTTTTATAGACAAAGTAATGTTGAAGGAAATATTCAAATTAATTACAATGGTCAATGTATGCAATTAATTTATATGTTTAATATCCATAAAACATACTAAAATAATAATCCAAGGGTTATCAAATTTATATCACGAAAAAGGTCATAAAAATTCCTTTAAAATGAAATCTTTAACTTCATTTTCTGATTTTTGGTGAATTTTTAAAGATTAATTTTTAGAATTTAATGTATTAAATGCCGATCACATGATTTCTTTTCTTTTTGCGATACTTTAAATTCTTAAAAAACTTCCATCTCAATTAGTCTAGTTATTAAATTTTATTCTTTACTGTTTTTTGTCAATTTATTTCGTTGTTATGCACATGATGCAAAATTAATTTAAAATATCAGAAAAAGAAAAGAAATCACGTGATCAGCATTTAATAAATTAAATTCTAAAAATTAATCTTTAAAAATTCACCAAAAATCAGAAAATGGAGTTAAAGATTCGAAAAAGATTTCATTTTAAATGTATTTTTATGATCTTTTTCGTGATATAAATTTTATAACCCTCGGATTATTATTTTGAATGCAAACTTTAAAGAATGTTACAAAAACAGCTTAAAAGTTTAATTTAAAAAAAATCTAAGACAAATTTTTCAAAAATCTTTCTTAGTGCACCCCTACACTATAACAAGAATCACCATGCAAAATTTCAGCCCTTTAGGTTCAGCGGTTTGGTCTGTGCATTATCTGTCAGTCAGTCAGTTAAGGAACTGTTTAATATATATAGAGATATTTTGGTAATAACTGAATTAGGCATTTTTCTAGCTCCAAAAATTGTTTCTTGGCTAATTCCTGATCTTAGTTTATTTTCAATTTCAGTGCCTCCCAGGATTGTTAATACATCTGAACCAAACATGATAGTGTTAATAAACCAACCTGTTACAATGCTATGCTCTGTTGAAGCTGAACCTGCCCCCACTATTGTATGGACCAAAGATGGTCACATTATTAATGATGTTATCAACCCTTTTTTTAACGTTTTGGATGAGGGGCAAAGGCTTCAACTCCTAAGAGCCCGTGAAGTAGATGAAGGCCAATACAGCTGTAAAGTGTCAAATGTTGCTGGAAATGATTCTCGAATGTTTGTCCTGAATGTTTTAGGTAAGATATTTTATACATTTATTGTTTTTCTGTCATGAAATTTAGCCTCTTCTCTATGGTAATTATGTGATTTCTAAAAGGGCAGGAAATACCATTGTAGACAAATTTGCTATGTTTAGATTTTAACCTTCTATTTTTTTTTAGTTTGAAAAAACTCTTGTAATTCTGTATCAGATACTTATATTTTCTCAGTAATATATATTCAGTGATCAAACTACAGCACTCAGACCATTTTATGCAAACGGACTATTATGCAGAAATCTCTAATGTAAGATTTAGCGGAAGAAGTGCGGAAAAGAAAGTTTAGATGCAAAACTGAAGATTTACATTGACAAGAAATAATGGAGAAAAGATCTGAATTGAAAAAAATCTAATTTTGTGAATTTATGGAAATTCAAAGCAATATTGGGAGTTTTACAGAAGGGTTTCTCTTGTGATATAGAGACTGCTGAACAAGACCTATGTCTGCATAGCATGTCTTTAGTTGACAATGTTAATATGCTTAGCTGCCAACAGCTAATATTTAATAGATAATCAAACTAAATATTTAGCTTCAAAAATATAGTAGTTTCAATATTTGCCCAGTTAAACAGACACAACTGTTCATGTAATTACAGATACCCTGAATTTGAAAATAAATATAATGGTCTTTTTGAGCCAGTTATTACATCGTGTGAGCTACAGAAGTGGGCTTGTCTGGAAACAACATAATCAAACTAAACATGTAGTTTCAAATACATAGTAGTTTCAATATTTGCCTAGTTAAACAGAGAGAAAACTGTTCATTTAATTACAGATACCCTGAATTTGAGAATAAATATGGTGGTCTTTTTGAGCCACTTATTATATTGTGTGAGTTACAGAAATAGGCTTGCCTGGAAACTACTTATATAAGCTATAAGCAAGATGAAACATCTTCAGTTTGCTTAAGGACATAAGAATTAGGGAACGTATAGAAAAAAGGATTATGACTAATCCTATTTTCAAATCTCCCTTGCTAAGAGAGTGCTGGCATTCAGTTCAGATCCTGTGGGTTCGAGTCCCACCATTGGCATGGATGTTTGTAGCTGTTCGGAATCGGCTTTAAACTGTAAGTGCTGGTCTAATTAGCCCTCATGTAGCAAAAAGTTTACCGTAGTGCTCTAAACCAAATCCTTGCTGAGAGAAATGTAAAGGGATAAGAGAAAAGCATTAAAACCTGGAACCCTTGCACTGGTCATGACTTTTCTATTTGGTTAGCAATCCATTAAAGTCAAGGTTACTTTTTCATGAATTTCCTGTGTGTTTGATTCCTGTAAAGGAATTTCTGATTGCCCATAGTAGTGTAATAATGTTGACAATCAAGACGACCTCTTGCAATAAAGATTAAATGTAATGAAGATAATGCTTCTAACAGGACAAAAGGCTTTGTGTAGCTTTCTTTGCTAGATATTTTTTCCCTCACATTTTTTTGAAGACAAAAGCATCTGTTTGCTAAAGGATCTAGTGCTATTAGGTCATTTCAAACTGTCATTGAAGTTGAAATTTATCAGCTTTGAATAAATCTATGATGCCCGGTATAAAGGGCTTCAGCTTTGAATAAATCTATGGTGCCCGGTATAAAGGGCTTAAATCAAAAAGAGTGATTTAAATATACCAAGTTATTGGCTTTTATACCATTCACAGAACTATAATTTCGACTCGAGTCTTTTGTACAAAGAAATGTACTTTTGTATACAAAATTGATAGACTTAAGCCTTTTATACAAGTCAAACAATACTAACAAATATCTAAAAATCACTTTTTTTTTACTTAAGCCCTTTATACCGGGCACCATAAAAATATAAATGCAAATGAATTACAGGTATAATATGACCATGTTTGTTGTGAAAATAGCAGTGGCTAACATGATGCTCATGAATATGCCCAGTGGCAAAATAGTTCATGAACTAAATTCCTGAGGGTAGTATTGAATACCTTGCTATCTACTACCCCTTTTGTGTTTGAATTCTTCTACTTATACCTAGTGAATCTTTTGTAGACAATCTGTACCTTATAGAATCAATATCAAGATGAATTTGTGATATATTAAGAACAAGAGGCAACTAAATTATCTCACAATGTCCATGATAATATGGCTTCCTGACCTGACACAAAATTAATTTAAAGTATTACAAAAAGAAAAGAAACCATGTGATCAGCATTTAATAAATTAAATTCTAAAAATTAATCTTTAAAAATTCACCAAAAATCAGAAAATGGAGGTAAAGATTCGAAAAAGATTTCATTTTATAGGAATTTTTATGATCTTTCTCGTGATGTAAATTTTATAACCCTCAGATTATTTTTTAAATGCAAACTTTAAAGAATGTTACAAAAACAGCTTAAAAATTTAATTTTAAAAAAATCTAAGAACAATTTTTCAAAAATCTTTCTTAGTACACCCATACACTATAAGAAGAATCGACATGCAAAATTTCAACCCTTTAGGTCCAGCAGTTTGGTCTGTGCGTTATATGTCAGTCAGTCAGGTACGGAACTGTATATATAGATTAGGTAACATTGTATAGCACTCTTGTTTTCAGTTGAAACTAAGAATTTATACTCCTGTATTCTGTATTTTACTGCACTTTAGACTGATTTTTCTGCTTATGTCCATCCATATGTGTATTGCACAAGTGATATCTAATTATAATTGGTATTACCTAATAAATTTTGGGAAAATTCAATTTAATATCTTAACCGGGAGTATGGGATTTGTCGTGGTCATCTTAGGTTTTGGTAGGTTTGATAATCAGCTTCAATTATTTAGGGATGTAAATTTTGTATAAATATATGTAATATTGCTTGTAAACTCGTTTTGAAGATATTATTAAATAGAATAATTATTTATAGATTTAAATGCATACACTTATTTGTTTAAAAAATCAGGTAATGATATATCAGTGCAAGTCTTATGAATGCCCTGTTTTATTTTGATAAATTTTGCTGTTATGATTATGTGGTTTTGATGAAATTATACTGTTTTGATTAAATGTAGATAAAAGTAAATTAAAGTTCATTCAAAACATTTTACTCAAGGATAAGACTATTATGTAGAAGATGGGGATATTGTTAGGCTGTAATTTCAGGATAGAATGGTATACAGTGTGAAAATCATCATATTTGATCTCATAGATTTGACTATTTTTTTCTGTGGTGAAAACAAATAATTCTCTGTAAAGAGGAATTTTGTAAATAATTTGCTGTATAGTTATCACACAATGTGAGTAATTTTTAAAAATATTTATTATTATTATTTTTTATTAATCGTGTTAAATTTTTATCAGATTTTGCATCATTGTCTTTCAGGTTGCACTTTACAAACACTGGGAAACAATTTAAAGAATTCATTTTTGTAATCATTCCTCAATAACAAATTTTTGTATCGTTTAAATTGCATTAGAAATACACAATTTTATTGTACTAAAAAAGTTTCTTTTCTAATTAATGAAATAACTAGATAGTCTAAAATTTCTTTTTTAAAAGTGTTACTTATGCATTTTTAAATAAGATTTCAGTTAATAAATTAATCTTAATGTCTTTGTTTCAAAATGACTTGTGAGAAGAATTTCTCTTCACGCATTCTTATGATTCCATTATGTTTCTGAAGATGATGTTTTCCACCAGTGCCTCCAAGAGTTAAAAATCTCCTAGATGAAGAGAAAAGTGTCTATGTCACTGAGGGAAACAGCACTGAAATTCAGTGCTATGTGCACGGCAATCCTCAGCCAACAGTCTCATGGTTAAAGAATGGAAAGGTAAAGTTATTTATTTGATTGCTTTATTAGTTTGCAGACACTTTCATAATTTTAATATTTACTTTAAATTACAGGAGAAATTGTATTTCATATCTATATTATAGGTTTAATATGATAATTGTTTTTATAAAGTTTCATTATTAAAACTAATTTAATATTTTTAATAAAAGAATGATTTGTTTCAATATTAATAGTGTTCGCTTATATGCATAATACTTAATAATCTTATTAAAGCAAATTCTGCTAGGTTTTTAGCAGAGAACAGAAATTTTGAAATATTATACATTATCAGTAGAAATAGAAGGCATCAAAAGTAAAACAGAATATGATAATTGTTTAATGTTAATTGTTTAAAAGAATATGATAATTATTTAATTGTTAATTGTTAATATGATAATTGTTTTTTTATACAGTTTCATTATTAAAACTAATTTAATATTTTTAATAAAAGAATGATTAATTTCAATATTAATAGTGTTGTTTGCTTACATGCATAATACATAAGAATCCTATTAAAGCAAATTCTGCTAGGTTTTTAGCAGATAACAGAAATTTTTAAATATTATACATTATCAGTAGAAATAGAAGGCATCAAAAGTAAAGAAGAAACTTTTGCTGTGGTTTAATTTACATAATAACTGATAATGTATTTATCATGTAAAGGCAAATCATGATCAATAAATTTTTTATGTTTTAATGAAGCTACAAATACATCTCTTTTTTTTTTGGGGGGGGGGGGGGGGGTTCTTGTGAGATGTAATTTCTTCCAATTTGTTGCAACATCTGATTCAAGAATTATATGTCATTCATATCAGTTTAAAATTCCGATTTTTAAGAAATGTCTAATAAAATGGTGGAAGTGAAATCTAAGTAATTTCTCTTATAACTTCTTGTTGCTAGTATTTAAATATTCATCTCAGTTTTGTAAAGTACCTAATGTTTATTTAATGAAGTATTGTATAGTCTTTAAATATATAGTATTTTGATTCTCCTTCATGTATTCACTATGTTAGAGAATATTTTATTTATATAGGGTGAAGTGGGGTAAGTGAGAACACGGGCTTAAAACCGTAAAAAATGTAACTTTAAAAAAAAAAAAAAAAAATCAAGTGTACTTTGTAGGAAAATTCTTGCTCTACTGTTATGTTTAGTTTTTCTCTACAGAAAAATATTGTAAAATGGAAAATTTGTATACCTACCAAACCCTTGTATTTTAACTAAGGTACCCAAGTTCAAGTACTAGCAAAAAAAATCATAACTAACTAACCACAACACATAGAGTTATTTTGAAAATACCCACTTATTCATTAAGAAATGAATAATACAAATAAAGTATATAAAACCATTTTTTGCAATATTACTTAAGTACTGCAGGGTTTTCATTTGCCCCATAAAAATTTTTTGTTGGGGGCAAGTGAGGACATGAAGGTTGGGGTTGTTCAGTATATGGGGCAAATGAGAACAGCAGTTCTCACTTGCCCCATATACTGAAAAACCTACCTTTGTGTTATAACAGCCATATAAATAGTTTTTTCTTCCTAACATATGTTTTCTAGCCTGAGAAACTTCATAACCAACCACATTTTCCCATGTTTCTTTAACAGCTGACGATTGTTTTTAATTCCTTAACATTCAAAAATAGTAAATTTTGCAACTGAAACTAGTTTTTTTGTTGTAGGTTTGAAGAAGTGAATTTTAATAAACTAACTTGTTTAGACTAACTGTTAGTGACTGTGAGTGGAGTGGACATTACAAACTGTGTGTGAATATATTGAATTTCTAATTCTGTTGTCACTATTTCTAAGTTGCCTTTTATGCCATATGAAGACTTATCAGTGTTCTTGGAAGGTGTGGTGAACTAATTTTTTCTGCGTCTTTTTGGTCCTACAATATTCAGTAGGGGGTAGGCAAAGGAAAATAACTTTTTTTGAACTTTTGACATACATTTGTTACACTAAAGCAAAAAATACTAATATACTTATTTGTCAATATTCCGTCATTGCTGACACTGCTAACTTGAACAGCAAATACCTCCACAACGAAAGAATGTAAAAAAAAATAAATAAATAGCCTTATGTTCAGCATGAAATGTCTATTCTTTCTCTTACCCTACTTATTTTGCTATAAGCAACTATGATTTATTGGGACCCGCATTCTCACTTGTCCCAAGTGCGGGGGCAAGTGAGAATGCTAAGCACAAAAACTTCAAATATTTATGGTAAAAAAAGTTGTAAATATTTTTAAAAAAATAAAACTGTAAATGTAGAGCATAACCAAAACTATGTATGCAAATTTTCATACAAATACAACTTGTTAAAAACTTTAGATTCAAAGTGGAACTATATGATTTTGCGTTCTCACTTACCCCACTTCACTCTATCTAAGATTTTATAGGTATTGTAGTTTTAAAATAAAATAAATTTAATGACAATAATGCTGTCAAAATCTTAAACAATTAGCTCAAAACAAAAATACTCCACTTAAAACATTTAAATTATTAAAGCTTTGCACCTTTTATGAAACTAGATTATCTCTGCTATAAATGTGATAAAAAAAATTTTAATTGGTGTATATTTTAGTTTTCAACTGGTTAGTTGTGACAAAAAATGTAGTTGTTTGAAGAATTCTGTATAGTTATATAAAGTTTGTTACAACTCATGTGAAGTATTTTATTTTATTTAAACTGTTAAAACATTATGTGAATAATTTGAAACTAGATTTTCTCCCAATTATAAAAGTGTAATCTTTCAGCCTTTGTTTCCTGGAAAAAATAAAAATATTCACTTTCTGGAAAGAGATCAAGTTTTATATTTCGGAAATGTTGAGGCTGTGGATGGAGCACAATATTCATGTTTAGCATCAAGTCCTTTAGGCACATTGAAGAGGAATTTCGATTTGAATGTTCATGGTACTTAGAATTTATATTCTATTATTAAACTAATTTTTATTAAATCAGGTATAATTTTCTAATATTTAACTTATTTCAGTCAAATCATGTATACATATTTTGTATTTTGCTGAAGGTTACACCTGCTTGTCTACATAGTTAGTTTTTGCATTTGATGATTATTTGAAGATTTATTTTGCATGTTTAAGCATGGTTTTTTATTGAAAGCTTGAATACTATAAACTTAATTTTGTCTTTATTGGTACCATAACTGTTGTACCATTGCATATACAATTTCAGTTATCATAAAATGTTCTTAATTGCATTGGTTGCCTTTAGTCATGCATTAATATATATATATATATATATATATATATATATATATATATATATATATATATATATATTGTTCCGTTTTCTGGGTTCGATCGAATTGAATAAAAAATCTCTTCAGAAAGTGCACGCAAAATAGAATTTATTATTCTCTAAATTCTTCAGGCGCATACATAAATACTAACAGAAAACACGTAACAACTGTCTTCTATACAACAAAAAACTCTAAAAAAACAAATGTCAGGATAACAGAGTCTTCAATACAATATATGCCTAACGCACTTTCAATACATTCAATTCTCAGCAGAAAAGAACACTGACTTCCAATGCCTGACTTCCAATCTCAGGTATATTTATAGACTTACAAAGTGCCCCCTATCGGCCACCAGCTAGAAATCTCCAGAATGTATGAGAAAGATCTAGAAGGTTGGCGACAATTTGGCAATAGCTCTCATATTTGGCGAGATTACAAGAGACTCGCAAAATTCGTGACAATATATATATATATATATATACAGTGGAATCTCTATCCATCATTCTCCGAATCATCGTTTTCCCATATGTGACGTTTATTGCACCCAGTCTCAATGATCATATTGTTTTGTTATGCTCCCGTATCCATCGTTCAGTTCAGACAGTCCCTTGGAAAACTATAGATTGAGATTCCACTGTATATATATATATATAGTAAAACTTCTCTAGCCAGCTACCCCACAAAACAGCTACTTTTTTTTCACAACCATTACTGACCGTCATAATGAAGTCTACCCCTATTCTCCAGTTTCACTATCTATCTATCTATCTATCTATATATATATATATATATATATATATATGTATATATTGTTTTAAAAGAATTGATTTTTTTTTTGTCTTTTTTAATTATTTATATTTAAAAGGGATTATATAATAGAGCTTCAATTATTTTACAAAGTAAAATAAAATTACATGTGTGTTTCATTTTAATTAAAATTATTTCATATTTAAACTCATTGTTTATAACAAGATAAAATACCCTCTTAATATTCTGATGAAAAAAGTGAGTAACTTTTTAATATAGTTTTAGTTTCAAACTTGTTAATGTAGTTCTTTATCAGGTCAAGGAGCTTTAGAGAATTGTGCCTAGTGACAATCATGCCTAATTCTCTTCAGCCTGATAAATAAACTGTAGTTAGTTTGAAACTGCTAGCTGGTTTTTTTTCTTATTTAAGATATTAAGAAGCTCTATGTTCCTGTTATGCATTTTCTGCAAGGTTTTTTTAAATATAATAATAGAGGAAAATTGTATAAACAATTCAGTTCTTCTTTCCATATGTTACTGATTTTATTTAAATAATATACTTTCTGATGTAGATATTTACATAGTCATTAAATTCTATTTCATTTATTGTAAACAACTAATAAGTGGGATTTTAAGAAATACATCTTTCATATCTAACAATTTGCTCTGTAATAAATCTGTGCTATTTGTAGAATTTTTCACTTTTTATTAGCAGCAATTAATTTCAATTTATATTGTATTCCCAATAGAATTGTTCATTTATCTAATATTTACTTCATATTTAAATTTGAAATTTTATCTAATATTTACTATATTAGAAAAGATCTTGCTATATTTCATATGAATTTTTTTACATTATTAACTTGTGATAATTCTTTATCCACTTCAGTTTCTGATCATGTTAGTTTTAGTTAATTTTTTATGTGAATAATCTTTTATTTTCACAGTGCCCCCCAAAATTCATGATGATTTTACGGATACTTACATTGCATACCTCAACAAGCCTCTGATGATTTATTGTGATACAGAGGGCATTCCTAAACCCTCCGTTTCATGGATGAAGAATGGAATATTTATTGATTCTTTTTTGGATCCTAATATACAGTTTTTGAAAGACAATTCTGCTCTTTTAATCAAGTGGGCTAGAATAGAAGATTCTGGAAAATATAGCTGTATTGCAACTAACCCATCTGGCCAAGATGAAAAACATTTTAATATTCATGTTTACAGTATGTTTATTCTTAGTTCTAATCCCTTATTAACAATTAATATTCTTTGTTTTTCTCTATGGCAAAATTTGCACTTTGCCTATTTATTGTGTATTTTACCCTAATGAAAATCTTGTAATTTTCTCTGTCAGTAGCAACATAGAAATTTTCAAATTGACAACATGCAGCAGCTAAAATGCAGCTAAGCAAATATATTTTTTTAAGTTATTTATTTAAATATTGCCTAATAAAAAAACCTTATTTCATGAAGAATGGATATTGACAGTATCATTTTAAGCCTTATGCTCACTAAATTCCAGCTAAAAATAAAGTAAGCCTGATAAAAATTTGATGAATAGAAATTGAAAATAGCTCAAATCTTGGTCTCATTTGTGAAAATAAAGATGTGAAATCTGTACTCAGCCTGTGAATCTGATTTTGTTAGCATCTGAATTTCTCATTGATTAGATGCCTTACACACTCACACACGTATATATATATATATATATATATATATATATATATATATATATATATATATATATGTGTGTGTGTGTGTGTGTGTGTAATATACATATATATATATGTAATATACCTATTGCATCATGTCCTTAAATTATAACCTGAAAGGAAAAACTAGCTCATATTTACATGGCTGGAGCTAGACTCAGCCAGAAGGGATAAAAATTAAATTTGAAAGCCAGGCCGAACTGTTTATTAGAGAGACAAAAGTACATCCGTGCATTTCAGAAGAACGGCTCGGAATCATATCACCTTTCAACATTAAGCATGAGAGGGCGAAAAAAACATGTGGCTATTATTTGTAGGGTCAACAGATTTAGGGTCTCGCGATGCTAACCCACTCCTGAATTCCATACACGGGTAGAAATGCAAAGACATGCGATTCATGGGAAGTTCTGTGACTAAGGGTTTTAAAGCGATAAATTATATTACTGGGGATTGGATTTAGGAAAGGGAATTTAAATGCTAGAATTGAGGCCATAATATTTAAGATATTATATATATATGTATACATATATTTCTAATGGCTGGGAGAACTGAGCCTAGGCTCTTCTCTGGGGGACCGCTTCGCCAAATGCGTTGCCTGGATGCACCGCAGGGGGTGGATCCTCGCTGAACCTGTTTGATGATCCACAAATTTTGAATGGAGACAAGTAGCGGGACCAGACCACCTGACCCAGCATCCCCAGAGGTAATTTGAGAACTTGTAGGACATTATAGCCACAACAGATTTTACGTGCACCGGCCACCATTAGTGAACACGGCAGTGGATTTGCCAGCAACCGGCATTGAACCAGAGATGTTCAGATCTTTGGCTCCCTTTGTTTGCCAACTGGGCCAGTGCTCCCTATATATATATATATATATATATACGTATATAGGGATCTCAAGACGAATATTTATGTACAAACCAGAGACAACACATTTATTAAAACATAAAGAAAATGTATATCCCAGCAGCATCTTGTCTGCCAAGTTATCCTGCATCACATGAAGTGATGCTGCAGGCACATACCAGGACGAATTTGCAGTTACTATAGTGTTAAGAGCTTGGGATATTTCCCACACACACACACACATATATATATATATAATATATATATATATATATATATATATATATATATGTATATATATATATATATATATATATATGTATATATATATATATATATATATATATATATATATATATATATGTATATATATATATATATATATATATATATATATATATATATATATACAGAGAGAGAAAGAGAGAAAGAAATGTAATTACTTTTTTAAATTTATCAACACTACACATTGTAACTTCATTTTTATTAGTGTCACTTAACCACCCTTATAATGTACAGTTCAATTATTTTTTGTTTTGATAGTTCCTGCATATATAGAAAATATTGGTCTCGATGATAAAATTCTTGGAATTTTGAACCAAACAGTCACCTTACAGTGTCCTGCTCATGGTATACCTCCTCCATCCATCTCTTGGTTAAAAGATGAAAAACTCCTTCTTCATTCCAATTCTGATGCAAAATATCAAGTTTTCGAAGGTTTTTTTACTTTCATTGTTTTTTAATAGAATATATTTTCACTTTTGTAACTTATATACTTCCAAAAACATTAGAAGAAGCTTATATTTTATATGATTTTGGTTAAAAAATATTAAATTCATGTTAAGGATTTTTAAAGAAATCTGCTTTAAATAAGTATCATATTAATCCTCATTATTTTTGTTGAATTGGTTCAAGATCATTAACTTTTTTTCTTCAAAAACTTTTGTGTGCTTTGTATTTTTCATCTTTTATCTCTCTATATTAATATCTTATATTTATATATAATTTTAGAAAGTTATTGAACATCATATATTTTTACAAAATGTTTTAAATTGTTTTTCTCCATTTAATATCAACCTTTCAGGTACTTTCAATTTTTTGAATTGAACCTAATCCTTTTTTTTTGTTTACTTTCAATGAATTAAATTGTATAATTCATTCAAAGTATTTTATTTAACTTTGAATCCTAAAATATGTCTCTAAATATTTTGCTGTTTATTCTGTTTTAATACTTGCATATTATATTTTTTTTAACCTTTTATTAAGATGGAAAAACCCTTCAGATAAACTCTGCTAAGGAAAGTGATTCTGGGAAATACAAGTGCTTTGCTACAAATGATGCTGGAACAGATAGTATGCAGTTTATGGTTGATATAATGGGTAAACTTCATTCACACTAATTGAGAACTCTTAAGTTTGCTACAGTACTTGATTGGTTCCAAGTATTAAAAACATTGCAATGCTGTGTACCTACCAACCTATCTCTCTCTCTCTCTCTATCTCTCTATCTCTCTATCTCTCTCTCTCTCTCTCTCTCTCTCTCTCTATCTCTCTCTCTCTCGCTATATATATATATATATATATATATATATATATATATATATATATATATACATACATTGTGTCCAGTATAAAGGCTTAAGTCAAAAAAAGTGATTTTTAGATATTTGTTAGTATTGATAAAATAAAAAACTATTTTGTATACAAAAGTACATTTCTTTGTACAAAAGACTTGTTAAGTCAAAATTGTTGTTCTGCAATTGGTATAAAAGCGAATAACTTGGTATATTTAAATCACTGTTTTTGACTTAAGCCCTTTATACCGGGCACCATATATATATATATATATATATATATATATATATATATATATATATATATATATATATATATATGTTGCTAGAAATAAAGATGCTTGCTATTTCCATGGAATAAAAATATTTTCAAATTTTAGTATGATATATATATTTAATATTTATAGATACATCTGATATATATATTTAAAAATATATATACTTTTTTCTTCCCATTAAAATTTTTCTAATGTAAATGTAAGCTTATTTCACATGTCATTTTAGGATAATTACATAAATTTTAAGCTGCATTTAGAACCACTGCATCAAAAACAGGATGCTCTGTGGTTCCCAAGTCTTTTAATAAAGTTTATTGCTGTTGCCAGAAATGATTTTTAAATCCAATCCTAATTAGTTAAGTAAAAAAAAATTAAAATAAATAAATAAATAAATAAATATTAAAAAAAATAATAATATAAAAAAATAATTTTTAAAAAAAACTTTTAAAATCAACACTTGACTATAAAGATACAATTTTTATTAAAAAATATTTTTTTTTAATTGTATGATATCAGTAACACTTTGTTTTTATATTCAAAATTTAAAAGTATGAATAAAGTGAAAATTTTCTTATTTCCGTGTCATATTTATGTGGCTTTGATTGGAGGAATAGTTTTTATGAGGCTTAAGTATGGGATAAAAACTGTTCTGTCACCACTTCAGGGCAGTGGTTCTGTAGTGTTTAAGCTTTATTTTGTAACCTAAGTTAAAAATGTATAAAAGAAGGCTTGGCTTAGATAATAATTGAAAGAAAAATTTACTCTGTCTGAGACTGGCCAGGATTAAAAGTATCTTATACCTCATATGCTAGGGATGGATTTCTTTTCTTTTTTTTTTTTCTTCGCACATGCTCAGTTGGTCTTCTGTAAAACATTTAATGAAGTTACATGAAATCAACATTTATATTGGGTATGATCTCGAGATTTGTTAAATTTTCATGATAAACAATTCCTTACACTAAATTAAATATTTTGTTTTATTTTCTTGCATGAACGATAATAAATATTAGTGGGTCTAGCATATTTTCATTTACTGTAAAATCTTGAGTATAACACAGACTTTTTTTTTCACATTTTAGTCCGCAAAAATGAGGGTGCATATTATACTCGCGTACAAAAAAAAACATAGTTTTAAACATTGGATAAACGAACGTACAGCAGCTGTAAGACATTGTCGCAGCATGGATGTGTGCACATTTGCACTCTGTGATTCATCCACCCATTTACTAAGCAGGTATTCCTTTTAAACAAACGGAACTCACAGTTCATATCGTCAAGTGAGGATGATGATGGCGATATATATTACAACAGCAGCAATAATTATGACATGGACGCAACAACAATAGATGAGCTGTATTCTAGTGAAAGTGATTAAGACTGAGAATTTGATATTGTTTGTTTTGAATAAACAATTTAAGTTTTTTTTCTACCAAATTTGACATTTTCGTTTCGTTTTATTGCAAATTTTATTTATGTTAATAAATATTTGTGCAATTTTTAAATAAAACATTGAAAAGTTATGGGTGCGTATTATAATCAAATTTTAATTTTTTCCAAAAATGTCACACAAAATCAAGCAAGCATATTATAGTTGAGATTTTACGGTAAGCTCTCACTGGCAATAATCATCTAGCAGATAGTGACCAGAGGTGTCTCATATGGACACCTCTAGCAATGGTTACCATGATGAATTTGAACTTCAGATGTGTCTAATGAAGATAGAGTAGGATTTTTAATTGTGTAATTGATGAGAAAATTAATTCTTGTTTTGTATAATTAATTGCTTTATTAAGAGGACCAAACTCATGGGAAACAAAATGTTAAATATAAAATAGTATAAAAATTAGGTATGCTTATTTTCATGTTAGGCTTTTTTTCTTTTCTTTTCTATTTGTAACAAGTCTAGTTAGGAATGTTAGAATTTTGAACCATTTCTAGTTATGGGACAGTTTTTAGGCATATCTGCAGATCTCTATGTAGAAAAGTTCATTTCTGGAGACAAACTGGTCTAGAACTCCTACATAATTATATTAGGGCACAAGTTTTTACTCTTCCTTTACCTAATAATTTGTTGGGGAAAATGCAATAGAATTATTTAAATCAGTTATTAACAACAAAAGGGAAAAATCAACGAACTAAAGAGTTTTCTTGAGGTACACTTGCCAAAAAGAAATAAAAATATTTTTCCTTTACAGTTTTGTGAGTATGAGATGCTTTCTATCTGCATAATTTTCTGTAAAGCATGTTTGCTTTTAAAACATTTGTTATTAGGAAAAATTTGTTAAGCTGAAATTCATTAAGCTAAAAATAATGTGAAGATATCTTTTAAATGAATTTTTAAATTTTATTGATTTTTTTTCTGTCTTGTTGTGCTGATATTTAAAGTCCAAATTTCCAATATGTTGTGCTGATATTTAAAGTCCATTTCCAACATAACATGTTTTGATAAATTATGTATAATTGTTATTACTATATATGTGGCTGGTAAAACTTATTTTTGTTTGGCTGGTGAACTTTTGTTTCAAATAATATAAAAAAATTAAATACTTAAGCATTTAAGTATTTAATTCTTTTACAACTTTTTGGACTGTAAATATCAGCACAACATTATTTCATGTAATAAAATTTTATTGTATATTGCATATATGATGTAACATTTAAGAATTGAATAGATTATTTGGGTTTTTTTAAATTTTTCTAGTTCCACCTCAACTGAGTACTCAGTGGAATCAAAATGATGTCAAATCAAAAGAAGGAGATACTATTGTTTTAAACTGTCCCATGAAAGATTCACCCTATTCAATGAAGATTACATGGAGGAAAAACGGAAAACTGCTGAATGTTGGATCCACTCCACCAAACTTTGAATTTTCCCTTGACAATAAAAATTTAAGGATCAGGAAATCTCAAGCACAGGATACAGGAGTTTACAGTTGCATTTCTAGTAATTCTGCCGGTGAAACAGAACATGAAACAAGTTTACTTGTATTAGGTATAAAGATGCTTATTTTTAAGTCCTTATTGTTGTATAAAAACCAATTTTCGTAATAACCAATTGCAATTGTAATATTTTAAAGTGTATCAGGTATGAAGCATTTATTATCACATATAGATTATTTATCCTTTAAAATAGAAATAACTGCCAGTTCAAAGTCTTAATGGAAAGTCAAAATAATTAATTTAAATACAAAATGAATGAAAGTAACTATATAGTTCAAGTATACCTAAGTGATAATTTTTTTACTAATTCCATTAATAAAAAATTGTAACTTAATTATAAGACATATTTTCTTTAATAGTAGGTTGACTACCCATCTTGAAATCAAATTGCTGATTCATAATTCTGTTTTGGAATTACCTATTTATTTGATGAAAATATTTTATTCCCATCTCAAATATTCAAAAGGTTTTAAAAACAGCCTTATTTCTTACAGTTTGATTAATTCAGTGTATCAGAAGCCATCTATTCTCTCTGAAACAGTTATTCAAACATATGTACATATTGTCAGTTCTTACCTGTAGCATTAATTATTGTGAATACATTCCTGATAAGTAAAATTTTCTGAGTAAAAATAAACTCATATTTTTTCAAGATTGTTAGTTTAATAGTAATGAAACTCTCTACTTTTTTCATTACATTAGAGTGCTCAGCAAATAAAGCTCATAAATGAAAAGTTACAAAAAAATTTAGTTAAAAAAGATAAATTTGTACTGGTCTCTATCTTTCTCTCTTCATAGATAATGTGTAATGCTATACAGTACAATCTCCCAAATCTGGAATTGTTCAGGACACGGCAATTCCGGATTTGGGAATTTTCCGGATTTGAGAAGTTTTTAAATAGCACTACAAAATTGTAGTAAAAAAATAAACACACTTAAAAAAACATGTAAAATAGTTTAATTATTAAATAAACCTGAATACAGAACTTATAATTACATTATAATTTAAACATTTCAGACAATAATGTCTGTTGCTTTATTTTCGGCTTATTAGGAATGATTTTTTCGCAAATCCTATATACTGCCATAATTTCATGTTCCGAGATAAAATTCCACTGTTCTAAGCCTAATAATGTTTTATCTAATGATTTTATCAGGTCTTCTATTTACATTCTTTTGTTTTTGGGACATTCTGAATCTCTTTCACGATCGTTGTCATCATAACCTTTGTTATTTACCACACTATCAATAATTGGCCATTTATTAAAATGTTCTGGATTTGGGAGGTTGTACTGTGTGAGTTATAAAATTTTACAGTCATTCATTAAATGAGTTCTGCATAAGTAAATACGAAACAGGAGTTATTTTTCTTTGTAATATATTTTTAACTGACGTATTTGATATAATTTTCTTTTACAGTCGCACCCCAAATCATTCATCCCTCTGAAAATGTGACATCTGTTTTTGTCAAAGAACACCACTCAATCACTTTGGAGTGTATTTCTTTAGGCCATCCTCTTCCTGCTGTTAGCTGGTTGAAAAATGGATTTCTTGTTACAGAAAGTCATAGTATAGTAAGCTTCCTTCACTTCACTTTTCAACACAATGTTGCAATCCCATGCAGTATAATTTCTCTTTTTATAAATTTGTGTTGTCATTCTTGTACTTTGCTCAAAATCATAGTTTATACTTTTTAATATACCTTCATTTTATTAAATTTGATTCTATTATTCATGGATAACCATAAAAGAATGCATATACTACAAAATTTTATCAAATTACTAGCTGAATACCCGTGCTTCGCTACAGAGTATATTCAAATTACAGTGGTCAATATATGCAATTAATATGCATATACTGACCACTGTATATATGCCAAAAAATTGTAAAAAATCATAATGGATATTTTTATAGACAAAATAATGTAGAAGAAAATATTCGAATTAAATACAACGGTCAATGTAAACAATTAATTTTAAGTTTAATATCCATTAACACATACTAATTTGAATTAAATCCTCAAAAAACTTCCATCTCAATTAGTCTAGTTGTTAAATTTTATCTTTTAACGTATTTTATTTATTTATTTTTTTTTTGTCAATTTATTTCGTTGTTATGCACATGATGCAAAATTAATTTAAAGTATCACAAAAAGAAAAGAAATCACATGATCAGCATTTAATAAATTAAATTCTAAAAATTAATCTTTAAAAATTCACCAAAAATCAGAAAATGGAGGTAAAGATTCGAAAAAGATATCATTTTAAAGGTATTTTTATGATCTTTCTTGTGATATAAATTTTATAACTCTCAGATTATTATTTTAAATGCAAACTTAAAAAAAGTTACAAAACAGCTTAAAAATTTTAATTTAAAAAATCTAAGAAGAATTTTTCAAAAATCTTTCTTAGTGTACCTCTACACTATAAGAATTGCCATGCAAAATTTCAGACCTTTAGGTCCAATAGTTTAGTCTGTGCGTTATCTGTCAGTCATTTACAGAACTGTTTTATATATATAGATTTGAATTTCTTTAGTCCATAAGTTATCCAATTAAGTCCATAAATTATTCTCTTTATTTATGTCTAGAAGCTTAGTTATTCTCTTTAATTCTTTTTCAGAATTTTCCTACTACTGGGAAAATGAAAATATTGGATGCTTCATCCAATGACTCTGCTATGTACTCCTGTGTAGCTGAAAATGAAGATGGCTTTGATATCCGGCATTATAATTTAACAGTATATGGTAAGTTTCAGTTATAATATATTATTACACTGGACTCTGCATGTTTGTAATAAATGGTTCTCAGTCTTTTAAAAAAGTTTTTGAGAATTTTCAATATGAAAGAGTAAACATTGATTAATATGTTCATGCACCATTTATAATTTTGTCCTTTTTCATTGCTGTTACAAGTTATTTATAAATTTTTTTTGACTTATTTGTTCTTATGTTGTCCTTGGGTTGACTTTGGTATTTGAGTAGATGTTTAGAATTCAGTATATTAGATTTATTGAATTCTAAATTGTTCGGAAAAAAACTGGTGGTTTGTTAATTTAGTTTGTAATAATTCAGACTGTTGTTTTGACATTAACTACACTGATTAGCATCATTAAAAATCAGTGTTATCTTGCCATCAATCCTTATTGTACAAAGGACATTTTAAGCTTAGCATTCATCAAGATTGAGATATTTTTCTATATTTATTTTTTATTGTATAAATACATTCTTAGCAATTGCGGGTTTAAATTTAATAGTAGATAAATAATATTCATTATCCTGATGTGACATCAATAGGAGGTTTCTGAAGGGTTTTAATAATCATGGCTTAAAAAAAATTTAGTCACCCTAAAGGCACAAAATTTATTTTCAGGTAATAAATAAATTTAACTTAATAGACACCTTGTAGAGTGTTTGCCATATGGAACTCTTTATGACAAATTTTTGGAAAACATTTAGACTACAACAACTATTGAGCTGAAGAAAATTTATTCTTTGTTTGGAAAGATGATTCCGAAAAATGAATATATTATCTTGTTTTAACAAAAATAAGCATAATTTTCTAGGCATATTAAATTTTACAACTTTCTTTGAATATGTTGTTAGTTATTATTTCTTAAACTATTACTGAAGGTATCTGAAGAATGAAAAAAATTTTAATTAAATTTTGTATGATTGTATTTTTTTACATTAGTTGAATAAGATTAAGAATTAGATAAGATAAAGAAGAAAAAATAGAGGCAATTTCAACATTTCTGCTATCAAGAATTTGAACAACTATATTGTATATGCTGGAAGATCAATATCCGAACCAGAATGGATCTGAATTTTTACGAATAGTTCTAAAATTAATGACTCTGCTGGGGAGGTGTTTACTGTTCTTTATTTTCTATCCATGCTGCAGAATTTTTGCAGTATTTTTGGCAGTAGAAAAACCTTAAACTAGAATGCAGTCTTTTTCAAACACTGTTATTCTAGTAGATTCTAGATCTGCCATAGAAGCAGGAGCTTTGCAAAGACATTTTGAGTCCAAAATTGTATCCAATATAAAACAAAACATCAGGTTCCTTAACAAAAATGGTAAATATATTACTTTTCAATGGATACCTTCACATATAGGCATAGATGGTAATGAAAGGGCTGATTTATTGGCCAAAAAAGAGACAGAAGACAAGTCCTGGACAGTATTCTATCCCTCTTGACTCCTTTAGGCGAATTATTTGAGACAGATTATGTCGTCATTATATCAGTGAATTATTATCCATTTCCAAGGGAAAAGTCTGGGAGTCTATTGGGGATGACTGAATAAAATTTAGTCATAAAACACATAAAGAGGTCGTGGCCAATTTTAAAACTAAGAACAGGGCACGACAGTCTGGCTGAACATCTGGCCAAAATAGGGATTGGGAGTTCCAGCATATGCACCTTATATGAGAATGAAAATATGAATAAAGCTCACCTACTTGTTGCTCGAAACTAGACTTTAACTTACGGCAGAATGGTGGATTGTGTGCTCTCTATTAGAAGGCCAGAGAACTTATGTCCTGATCATCACGGGGTTCAATTATTGTGCTTCTGGCTTTAACTTTTTATCCTAGAACTTTAATGTTTTTAACTGGTTTTTAAGGTTTTTTGGTCGTTCTTTTATCGTATCTTGTGGTTTCTTTTTGTTGTCCTGTGTATTTATATTTTTTGAATGTTGGGTGAGTGGCCAGACTTGTATGAATTAGTTCCAGTCGGCCATATGTAACAACAACAAACAGCCATGAAGAATTTTACTGAAAGAATCTTTTGCTCTTGGGGTTTAAGGGAAGAAAAATCTTATAGATAGTTTGAAGATGATAGAGTTGATGATTATAACCACAAAAGTCTTTTGTTTGTAACAAACACTCTGTAACTCTATTCTATAAGTTACAATATTAGAAGCCATTTTTTTTTTTTTTTTTTTTTTTTTTTTTGAATATTGAAATTTTTATGTGTAATCAATTTTTCCAAAAAATGATAATCTGTAAAATGTAATGATAAATTCAATATATGCTTCAATTGATTGTTGTTATGATTGTTACTGAATATTATAAATCATTCTTTTCTTGCTATAATTGTAAAATCGGTTTAACTTGGTTTTTAACTTTCTTCCTCTTTGCAGTTCCTCCTACTATTAATGTATCAAGTCATAGCTTACATAAAGTGACATTACAAAAATGGGGAAATCAATTTGGACTGTCTTCTGATGGATCCTCCACCTCGGTCATATGGTACAAAGGATCCATATGCTGATTCCTGGTCCAAGAGTTTCCTTCAGTGCTAGTGGAGAGCATTTTAAAATATCTCATGCCACAGCAGCTGATGCTGGCAAATATACTGCTTAGCAGTTAATGAAGCAGGGATACAGAAGCTGAGCACTAGTTAAAGTTCATGGTAAGGTTGAAATATTACTACTTATGGTATGACATTATTTTCACATTGGCAGAGCTTCATTTTTTTTCACATTGATAAATTGTATTAGTGCTTGTGTGAAGAAAGAAAACTTTTACTTTCTTTTGCTAAAGTTTCTTTACTAAAGTTATACCAAGAATATAAAAATATAATTTGAAACTAAATTTATCACTCAATTGTGCAAATATAATTTATCACTCTTATGTGAAAATATAATTTATCATTCAGATTCACAATGCTGTACAGATCAAAAAACTCACAAGCTATAAATGTGTTAAAAATATGGTTCTTTTATTACAAATCATTTAGATCACTTAACAATAGATGTAATTAGTAGTTTTTAAGTCCATTTATCTTTTATATGTGCTCCTATATTCTTTTCTAGTTCCTCCATCAATAGAGCAAACAAGCTGTTCAAACCTCACTGAATCCAGTAGTGAATCAGTCTGTACGAATCAGTGTGATGCTCAAGGGCTGCCATTCCAAAAATTTCCTGGCTGAAAGATTGGAGCTGAAAATTCATTCCAATGACAGTCGATTCAGTTATTCTGGTGGAGGTCGATACCTTGTCCTTAAGAAGTCCTGACATCAGATTCTGGATGGTACGAATGTTTTGCTGAAAATATTGCTGGACACGCCACCAAGGAAGTCAAGTTGTCTGTAGCTGGTAATTTCTACTATTTCTGCTTATGATGCAATTTCATTAATTTACTTCACTGCATGTGTTGTATTCTAATAAAGTGCTTGTAGTTTATTTCCTGATTTCTATTTCTTTTGACTACTGTGTCTCTGCTCTTTATCTTTTTTAACATATATATGGTAAATTTATTTATAAGAGTATTTCAATTTTATTTAGTCCCTCCTAAAATCAGTGAAGAAGGAAGAGTAAAAGACTTGAGACTGTCCTCGGAAAACCCTTGCGTATGGATTGTGAAGCATCCGGAACTCCTTTGCCTTCAATAACCTGGCTGAAAAATGGTTTGCCTATAACAGAAAAAGAGAATATTCAGTTTGTGAATGATGGCTTCACTCTCTTATTAACCTATGCATTGCAAGAAGATGCTGCTGATTACACCTGTATAGCATCCACTAATGCTGGTTCTGTTGAGCAAAAAATTTAATTTGACTATTCTTGGTTTAGTACTTTTATACTTGCATAAACATGTGGTTAAGTATTTATTGACATGTTTCATGGTTTTTTGTAAAAAATGGTGTATTTAAGAGAAGTTATCTAGACCAGTGGTCCCCATCCCCCAAGCCGCGGACTGGTACCAATCCATGGATCAAATGGTACCGGGCCGCCAGCTAGGGCCACAAACTCAGGATTCTCATTGATTTAGCGTTCTATGTGAGTTAAAATGTTAAATCACTTTATATTTACTTTTGTGTAACTGTATTTTATTTTGAAGGCATGTTTAAGTACAATTAAATTAAAATTATCAAATCAAATAATCAAAATATAAACAATCAACTCCCCCCACCCCCCTCCTCATCGAGGGGCTGGCGGTAAAATTATCAAACGTTGACCGGTCTACGGCGATAAAAAGGTTGGGAGCACTGATCTAGACTAACAAAAGAGGAAATTATGAAAGTCTTAAAACAGAGACAAAATGGGGAGGAACATAACTATTTGCTTGTAAGAGAGTTAAAAAGAGGAAATATTAATATAAATCATGAAAAAGATGATAAATATTTTTTAACTTTAATTAGTGACTGCATGTTATACATTTTTCAATAGTAAAAATATTTATTGAAATATTTTTACAGAGTTGGGATTAATGTCAGTTCCCATGATGATGCATTTGTTACATTGGAATGGCACACTTAACATTTCGCCTTCCGTCAAGATTAACGAAGCAACTCAAAAATACCATTTTTGAGATGTCTGTACCTCTGGTTTCACCTTTTAGAAGTCTACATTTCGTGAGTACCGGGACTTCTCTAGCTACAATAGGTGCTGTGTGAGGTTGCAAGTCTCACTATTACACTGACTCTTGGGAAGACGCTTAACTTTAAGTGTGATTTTCTCAGAATGACAATTTTTGAGTTGTCCCATAACTCTTGCTGGAAGGCAATTTATTTGCCACATGCTGTGGCTTTTTCTATATTACTTTGCAAATTGTCAATGAACAAAGTACTTAGATGACTGAAAATCTATTTTTAGGTACTGCTGATATTCACTTGTTAATTTAATTTACTGAATTAAATGAAGCCTTAGAAATTTTTCAAATTCTACTAGGGTAGTAGAAAAATGAGGAAAATTATATATATGCATAGATTAACAAGTATGCTAATACTCACAGAGAAAGAGGTAATTAGATTTTAATGAGGTTCATTTGTTTTACATAAGCCTGATATTTATTTTAATCCCTTCTTTCTCACTTCCGTCAAAATTACAGGGTGAGGTTTCATCCTCTATTTCTTGTACCCATGATATTTATGGACTGGAGTGTTCAAAAGTAATGCACCAAAAAGATTAAAAACAATCCATTTCATTTACCCCAAAAAATTTTTATTTCCTATTTTACATACCAGATGGCAGCACCAGACTATTTATTATGTAATTGGGGATGGGTTTTTTCAAACTAGATGTGGCAGATCAAGAAATAAATCGAATCCTCCAGAAAGAAAAGGCACTTTTTTTACTGTTTTCATGAAAATTATGCGATAATTAAGGGTTAAATTAAAGCTTCTGAACCCAAAGGGTGACAATAAAAAGTTGTTTTTGTGTTTTATAAAAAATTTTAGTATTTGACTGTTTACTACATTTGACTATAATTTTTAACCATGCTTTATCATTATAATATCTAGTTCCACCCACACTGAAGGACTCTGGTAATGGAGAGAATGTGTTGGCTGTTTTGGGATCTTCAAGTCATTTTGACTGCTCTTCTGTTGGTTATCCGCCACCTGATGTTGTGTGGTCCAAGGATGATCATATTCTCTCCAATGATGACTCCATAACTATCAATGGGACTGCATTGGAGCTATCAAGCATTGATTTAAGGCATAATGGAACTTACACTTGTGAAGCTAGCAACATAGCTGGAAAAGTTTCCAAAACATTCAATTTGAATGTCAACAGTAAGTATCTTTATATGCTATCACATTTGACCTAATGATGGACCCACACTTGGGGCACTTTTACATTAGCCTGAAACTTTTGCTTGATTGTCTGTTGAAAATGCTTATATATCATTGTGTAAAATTCAAGTACAGTCAATTCCAGTTAATCGGACCACATCGGGACATGATCATTTTGGTCCTAATAATCAGTTGGTCTGATTACACGAACATGCCCTATTAGGCTTATGCAATAGGATTTGTTTTGGTTCTGTAGGATTCGGTCTGATTAAGTGGCTGGTCTGATTAACCGGTGGTACATTTAACCGGATTCCACTGTATTTACTTGTTAAAGGTAAGATTGAAACAGATTTGATTGTACTTCCCTTTCTATGTTGTACTTCCCTAATTTTGAGCACTTTCATATTTTTTACAGAATTTAAAATTTAGAGGAAAATAAACTGATAATACAAATTATTAACATTTTTTTAAATTAATGTTTATGAAATTAGATTTTTGCTAATTTCTTAAAATTCATTTTAATTGTTTTGTTAGTACAATTAAGTTACTATCCTCTAGGGAACATAAAAGTGAAATTGTAAGTTATGTAGCTGAATAAATATATTTTAAAAATAAATTTGTTATAATATCCTCTGTCATTAAAGCATAAATCAGAATTTTACTTTCTTTCTCTCCCACGTGAAGTATGGTTCTTATTGTTTAAAAAGACATCCCAAGGCCCTGAGATTCCCCTTTGAAACAGATAGTGAAAACAAATGAAAAAGACACAGACTACTTGCACTTAGGGCTCAACGCACCATATATGCAAGTACACATACAATCCTTAAGAACACAAATGAAAAGACATCATTTGTGTTCCGTGTCTTTTTCATTTGTTTTGACTATCTGTTTCAATGGGGATCTCAGGGTCTTGGGATGTCTTTTGGTTAGACCTGCATCCTATTCAGAAAGTTCCCCCTTGAGGTAACTGATTTGGTTAGGCTCGCTGATGACGAGACCAGTCGGTTACCTCGATATTTGGTTTAGTTCCGTCGATGCTGCAGAATCTTGCCTTATGGTGCGTAAAGCCCTAAGTGCTTGATTTCTGTTTATTTTTTGTCTACATTCTTCCTATAATTATCTAGCTGTGTTGAAATATTTAATTTTAGTTATATTTGTCCATTTTCAACTGTGCAGTCTTTTATTGAAAATTTAAAAGTTTTCATTGCTAGGGTAGGTTTTCAGTTAATTTGTTTAGCAGTCTATGCCCACTTTATAGGTTTGTGTTGAATTGTTTATATTATTGTACTTGCAATAATAATGTGATGTTAATAAAAGATAAATTTAGAAATTGGCTTTCAGTTATTTCACCCCTCCGACTTACCTTGACTAATTTAGAACCCACAATTGAAAAGTTAATTGAAGAAAAGCAGCAGCAATCTTATCATTAACAATATATGCCAAATAAACAAAAGTTATAGATATTTAATTTTGTAGTAATCAGAGGACTGTGTTTTTTTTTTGTTGTTGTTTTTTTTCTTCCTATATGCAATGACTTCGTGATAATTTTTTAAAAATTTTCTCTGAATTTTCTCAAAGGTTTATTTATTTATATATAATAATTACAATAACTACTTATCTTCATATTTGAATATTATTGGAAATAAATGATAATAAAACTGTTACAATTAACTTATGTAGTAGTTCTTTAATACCTATTGGTTTTTTTGTTAAAAAATCCCACTGATCCGTGATATTTTTTTCATGAAAATTTACTGGTCTGAGGGCCAAAAAAGGTTAAGAAATGCTGCTCTAATACATTATTCAAACCCTGTCAAGAAAAAATACAGCATGCCACCAGTGGATCAGTTGGTCAACGGTCTTCTTTTTCTACATGATTGTTGAGCAGACCAGAGATGGTCACCTCATAAACTCATTTATTTTAAACCTCCCAAATTCACTTTGCATAAAAAACTAAACAAACATTATATGAGTTGTGTTTTATTGTTTGAATTAAAAGCATGCATGTATTTATTTTTAGTCAGCTTTTTTTAATATTGTGAAATCCGGCTTACAAAATTAACTGACCTGTCTTTAAGAAGTATATTTTAAAAGTGACTTCTTTGTCTAATTTCTATGAACCTGTTAACTTTCATAATACATATTCATACAAATGAAATAGACATGTATCATTAATAAATTAGCTCTTAACCGCTTGACTGCCAGACATTATTGTGCCAGTGAAGGGCTATATACCAGGTTATGCAGTGTAAAATGTTTGTGTCATAAATCATTTAATAACTTCATGATATAATAGTGAGGAATTTAAGGTTCATTAAAGGATTTACGCCACTATCGTAATATATATAATTTATAAAACTTACACATTATATACATGGGTGTGGTGGCCCAGTTGGCAAGAGAAACGGGCTAGTGACTTGAGCGTCCCTGATTCAATGCTTGTCGCTGCAAATCCTCCGCCTTGTTCACTAATGGTGGCCGGGGCATGTAAAATAGGTCAGGGCTGCATTATCCTCCAAGTTCTCAATTTTACCTCTGGATGTGCGGGGTCAAGTGTTCCAGTCTCGTCACTTAACTCGGTTAAAAATTACAGAACCGGTCATTTAGCCAAGTCAGACTCTGACCCTTGCAATGCTAATTCGAAACAGGATCCGCTCCTTTCAGCCGATTAGCCTATTAGAACCTGGTGAATGGAACCTCCAATCAGGGGGCATTAGCAATAACAACATTATATACATAAAACTCAGGAATTTATTTTAAAGATTTGTGATATTCATCAAAATGACTTCTACTGCACAGTCCTGGAAAGTCTTCACAACCAGAACACATTAGCCAAGTATCTTTCCTAACATGTTTAGTTGTACAAATACAGCATCACTTTTGGGGATGTCTCTTTTGAACTGTGCTTGGGATCTGCACAATCTTGTAGTAGAATCAAAGTCATTATTACTCACCTCCGACCAGTATTGTGTTATATTAGTTGCATATCACTGACCAATCCGGTTCAAATATGCACTCATTACTGTGTAGTGAACAACATATGGGTTGTACGTCCTGGTTGCTGATTACAGAAATGAGAGGACATACACTGCGTACGTCCTGGCAGTCAAGTGGTTAAAATATGTTTTCACCGCTATTATGGTCTCCCCAGCAAAAAAATAATGCAGTAATTTCTTTGATTCTACTGAGCTAAGACTATGAGGAAATTAATGATAATGATAAAGAATATTTTAAAATTGTATCTTTCATGTAGTTGCATTGTTAAATTATGTTTTGTTTCTCACTATCATGCCTACTTTTCCTTTAAAGACTAAATAGAATCCTTATATCGTCTCCTTTTTTTTCTTTTCTTTAAAATTCAGTTGAAAGTTTCATTACAATGTTCTTACTGTGCCTATCTTTTAAACTGGTGTTAATGAATGCAATAATATTTTAGATTTTTACTGAGAATTTAAACAATTATGTCATGAAATATACAATTATTATTTTCTTATTTATAGCTCGACCTAAAATTGAAAACAGTGATAAGACTTCATTTATTACAACTTCTGTAAAATCACCTGTCATTTTTGATTGCCCAACCTCAGGAATTCCTGTTCCAACTTTCACATGGTTCAGAAATGGCATACCTCTGATTCCTGGATATTTTCAAAATTTTCATATAAGTAAAGATGGAAAAGAACTCACTTTGCCAAGTCCTGAATTGAAAGATTCTGGAAAATATATTTGCTTAGCTATGAATACAGCTGGGAATGATTCTCGGAATTTTGTTTTGAATGTTTTAGGTAATTCTTCAAACATTCCTATTTCATTATTATTACATTTTTTAAATGTCTCACATTAAATGTAGCCTGATATAACAGTCTGTTATGCCAAAAAGTTCATATTCTTTCAGAAAATGTGTTTATTGTATATACTAATTACAGTACCTTAAATAATTTTCTCTGACCTAAATGTTTTATAGCAATTGTATAAAAAAAATTTTAATCAAATAAGAAGTGTTTTACATTTCCTTTCCAGTAAAAATGAATAAACTAAAAAAGAAGTAATTATTGTAATTTAAAGCATTTCGGGACTAATGTGTTTAATATTTGATATCTTCTTTTTTTACACTTATGTTTCTTTTGAAATTGCTTTTCATGTTTTTAATTTTCTAGAAAATTAGAAACTACTGCATGAAAATAAGAAATCTACCATCTATTTATTATATCTTGCCTCATCTAAAGTGTATTTACTTGATGTGAAATTATATATATTGCTAATAACTTTTTTCCAATCCTCTCCTTACAAACCTATTATATAATTTATCATCTTGAATCTGTAACTCAAGGAAGTTGGTTTGAAGAAAACAAGCAATTTGAAAAAAATCATGTCATGTGATATTGCAGTATCTTCAATTGAAATTTTCAA
Source organism: Dolomedes plantarius (assembly GCA_907164885.2). Lineage (NCBI taxonomy): Eukaryota > Metazoa > Arthropoda > Arachnida > Araneae > Dolomedidae > Dolomedes > Dolomedes plantarius. The sequence continues at coordinate 86,454,950 of OU015500.1, read as the reverse complement.
AACCATTTTCTTGAGTACACAATTGAGTGTGACATTTTGAATTTATTGTGACACTAATTATTACCAATTACAGTCGATTCCAGTTAATCGGACCACATCGGGTCGCGATCACTTTGGTCCTAATAACCAGCTGGCCCGATTACACGAACATGCCCTATTCGGCATATGCAATAGTATTTGTTTCAGTTCATTAGGATTCGGTCCAAATAAACAGCTGGTCTGATTAACCGGTGGTCCAATTGACCAGGTTTGACTGTATTTATCATTGCACAAGTTGTCAAAATGACAATGAATTTCACTTTCAAATGTTAGTGTTGTTGGAATTTTTCAATCTTACTTTTAAAATTGGAATATTTTTCAGCAGTATTGTACTGCTACTAAATTGTTAGTCTGTAGAAAAGCCCAGCTCTAGTGATATTGATTTATTATTAATAAATTTTGTCTTTTACATAATTTTTCTATATTTCTTATGCAATCTATTTTATCTCTTAAACTGTCAGAGCCTCCCACTATTGAAAAAACTCCATCAGTGGTTAAAGCCCAGCAGGGAAAAGAAACCACTTTAGAATGTGTAGGAAAAGGAGTCCCAAAGCCTGAAATTTCTTGGACTAAGGATGGATCTTTGATACCCCATTTAAGCTCCAAGCTGTTACAAAAGTCTTCCCTCTTTTTGGATAACTTAAAATTGCAAGATTCTGGGATTTACACTTGCATAGCCTCTAATGAAGTAGGATTTGACACAAAAGATATTGAACTGCAAGTTGGGGGTAAGTATTATTCATACTTTTCTGAAGACTGTATTTTAGATGAATAGTTTTTTTTTTTAAATTAAGATGAGGGTTTTTTCCCCAAAAAAATAAACTGTGAAATTTCTGATTTAACAATCTTTGAGCACTCAGTCTGTTGAGAACTACAATTTTCACATTTTGTTCAAAGTAAGTTCTCCCAGCCATCTGAAAATGTGTGTCATCAATGTATATCATTGATGGTATCAAATGTCTTATCATCTTAAATCATTAACCTTTTACAATTTTTACCAAGTCAATTTAGAAAAGAAAAACAGATTTTAATGTTTCAAAGTTATTAAATTCGGTTCATTGTGTTATAATTTGTTTTAATGTTAAATCTGATTGTTAAAGTAATTTCTATGTTTCCTTTGCTAAATATTATATTCGTTGCATTTAAAAAAGATTTTATTTTCTTACTGTGCAGTTACTTTTAGAGTTTTATTGATATAGAGAATATTATGAGAAATACATTTAGGATTCAGCTTTGCATGTTTATGAAATTTTTAAGGTTAGAAAAAATAGTTTTTGTGCATCTGATCATTGTGGTTAAAAGCATCAAGCTGCCACACCACAGGTCCAGGGTTCGATCCTGTGACTGGGCAAGGTCGACTCAGTCTTTCATGCCTTGAGTGGGTCGATAAAATGAGGACCAAGCATGCTTGGGAACTAAACTCTGGGGGTCCTGACTGAGACATAAGCTGTTTGGCACCTCAAGACCACGGTCAAGAAATCGGAGATCGGCACCGCTGGCCTTGGTCCATAGCAGACTGTTGTGCCATGAGTTTAGTTTAATTTTCACTTCTGCTAGCCTGGCATCCAGTGGTTCAAGAAACCAAACAATACGGAGCTCTTTAAAATGACACCTAGAGTCATCCAGGTGTAATCAGAAATGAGCGTGATATGTTTGTGCAGTTGTCCAGAGAAAGACAGTCTGATCACATGACAGTAGGTTATTGAAGCATCAAACCTATCTTACAACATAACTAGCTCAAATCTGTAATTTTTTTCAATATTTTTTTTATACAATGTTTAATATTTGCATTTTCAGTATAGCTTTCAAATGCACAAAAGATAGAAAGGGGATTGATATGCCAACAGGGGTACTTTCTGTCTATGCGAACTGCATTAGTCAGAATCAAGCAATTTTTGTTCATGAGCATTTAATTAAATTTTCTTCATGGTATACAGAATAATCCAAACTGTGTAATGTTTAAAGGAAATATATTAGTTTGTTTACAGTTTAGTTTCAAATTAAATTTTCCTATATTTTACTCAGTTTCAGCTTGAAATCTGATAATCAGGCTAATTTAGTTACTCAGTATTGTTTGAGCCCTGAATGTGCCTGATTTTTAGAAGTTTACTGAAAAAAAATTGATGAGAAGAAAACAAAACAAATGATAATATGTATCAGCAATAAAAAAAAAACTTTTCAAGCACTGAAATAAATATGAAGCAATTTTGTGATTAAAAAATAAGTTCCCATTTTTCTACATTAAAACAATTTTTGTTCTAAACAGAAAGATTTAAACAAATGAGCTTTAAGAATGCATAACTCTTAGATTTCTGGTAAAGATTACCACACTTTTCATATATTTCCAATATATTTCTCATATATAATATATACATATTTTACTAAGACTTTTTTTATGCTCTTAAAACTTTAGCATCACCTGTCATCAAAGATTCAGAAGTGTATTATAAAGTGTTATCTGGTGATTCTATATCTTTATCTTGTGATGCTTCTGGTTTCCCAGTGCCTCATAAAATATGGCTGAAAGACTCGGTTTTATTAGATGACTCTTTAGGTGAGTGATTTAAGCTTTTTGTTTTTTCAATCTGAAGAGTGGATAACAATAGAAGAATACTGTTCCTGAAAAAAATATTATACTTTAAATAATGTTATAAATTTTCACATATTTGTAATTTTTGAGTTGTAATCTATATATATAAAGGAAGAAGTCCTGACTTATTCATGTATATATGCCCGGCAAAACTATTAGAGATACAGATATCAAATTTATAGGCTTATTACTTTTGTGCTGAAAGCGTCATTTAAGAAGCGATTTTTCAAAATTCTCACCCCCCAAGGGGGGGAGGGGGGCAAAACGTGATTTTTACATAAAGGAAGAAGTCCTGACTTATTCACGTATCAACGCCCAGCAAAAACTATTGGAGATACAAATATCAAATTTTAGGAGCTTATTACTTTTGTGCTAAAGGTGTCATTTAAGAAGCGATTTTTCAAAATTTGCCCCCGAAAGGGGGGGAGGAGGGGCAAAACGTGTTGTTTACATGTTCCTTCATATCTCAATGAAGAAAATTGATATCCATAAGATTCTTGCTTTAAAATGTAAGAAACATGAATACCTAAAAATCATTTTCAGGATTTTTCAAAATTCAGCCCCCAATGGGGGGAGGGGGGCTAAACATGTTTTTACGTGTTTTATCTATATATATAAAGGAATCAACACCCAGAAAAAACTATTGGGGATACAGATATCAAATTTTAGGAGCTTCTTACTTTTGTGCTGAAGGCGCAAAACGTGTTTTTCCCATATTCCCTCATATCTCAGAGAAAAAAAAAACAGCTATCCATAACATTCTTACTTTAAAATGTAAGGAACACGAATACCTTAAATCCTATTTCAGGATTTTTAAAATTTGGCCCCAGGGGAGGAGGGGGGGCTTATGTGTTTTTTCACATATTCCTTCATATCTCAAAGAAAGAAAAAGATATCCATAAGATTCTTGCTTTAAAATGTAAGGAACATGAATACCTAAAAATCAATTCAGGATTTTCAAAATTCGGGCCCCCAAGGGGGGAGGGGGCTGAACATGTTTTTACATATTCTGTTATATCTCAAAGAAGGAAACAGATATCCATAAGATTCTTGATTTAAAATGTAAGAAACACGATTAAATGTAACAAACATGATCAATGTCACGATTTTCGACATTTGCTTTAGATTTTGTAAAAATTGCAAGAAACAATCCAATAATTTATATTTCCTATATATCACTATTTTGAACACCAAATTGGTGGTAGGGGAAAAGAGAGAGATCAACTTTAATTAAATGAAGTATGGAAAGGTGTGTGTGTGAATTGTATATATTTCGGTTGTTATAGTACATATACATCTAGAGCTCAGGTTAACTCCATTCATTTTTATTATCCTGGGCAACGCCAGGTAATTCTTTGTTTATGAAACCGGTGATTTTCACAAGGGTTTACGGGGAAGCCCTCAAACTCCTCGAAGGGCCGAGATCCAGTGGGATATCAAAATTGAAAGAAACATTTTAATGCTGACATCAGCAGGGGGGGGGGGGGTTGTAATATGCTGATGGGATGCTAACCAGTGGAGAGGGGGTATCGATTGGCATGAAATACAAATATACATATCATAAAAGAAAGCTTTACTAAGGATACCCCCCCCCGTACAACCCCGGGTATATAAAGCTAGCTATTCATATTTTTGTTAATGTTTCTTGAGATGATTTGTTTAGAATTTAAAATAGAAAACTACGAGATAAAAAGAAATGTCTTAAAGTTTAATTTCTATGTTTACTTGAATCTAATGCACACTACCCACCATCAGATAAGAGTTCATCTTGAGCTCACTGCATTTAATGTATCATATATACTGAATTGTAGATATCCAAAATTTTACCACACTGTTTTTGTAATAAAAAAGTTACATTGAAGTAAATGTAATGAATCATTCATCCTATTATTTAATTAATATTATCATTATTTTCCTCAGTTTTATTTTCATCTAACTTTATTCTTGTAACAATTCAAGAAATAGGTATGATTGTTAAACTGAACAACTATACAAAATTGATCTTATTATTCTACAAGGTGGCCAAAAAGACACGAGACCATTTTAAAATAGAATAAATCTTTTATTTATTAAAAATTCACATTTATTCTTTTATAATCAATAAATATACTTGGAAATCATTTTTAACTAGGTTTTGTAAATTATGTCCTTCAAATAGCGACTATTTTGTTCTTGACAATTGTGGGCTCTTTCTAGGAGTGCTCCATCACCTGTCATCATGTTTTCTTGGCTTATTGCTGATGTTGAATGCTCTCCTTCAATACTCCTTCATATGCATTAAATGTTGTCGTGAGACCTCCCTGAACATGGCCTCACAGCCCCCTGTTCTTGAAACCGCCAGAATAAGTTGAGTATTGCTTGTTTAGATAGTAGTTTTCTAACCCAAAAAAAATCAATGTAAGTTCTTTGGGTTAGCATAATTGATCATTTATTGGCTACATAAAATTCGATTATTTTTACTCGTTGCTCTTTCATAAATTACTCCATAATTATTTTCCAAGGATTACAAATGAATAATCCTAACCAAAATATTTTTAAAAATTAACTGTTAAATAGTAAATATATTCTAGAATGGTCTAGTGACATTTGGACCACCCTGAATAAACATAATAAATATGATGAAAATGTTTCTATTTATTTATTATTATATTGTATTACTTTTATCATTATTTTAATTATGAAAAATTAATGCCACTTATCCGCTGGTTTATCTGAGTTTGTGCTATTAGTACTATTTTTTAATGCATTTGTGTAGGACTGCATTTTGTCAATATATATTTACCTTTTTTGTAGAGCATTTCATTGAACTCTGATGGCCACACTTCCTCTTGTTCAAACATAAGCATATTTGGACAGTGGATGTGTACACATGTTTGGCTGAGAATGAAGTTGGTTCTCAAGAAGCTGTTCGTCACTTGAGTGTTTTGAGTAAGAATTTTCTTTTTCAAGGTTTTTTTGAATTTAACTCTCTCTGAAAAAAAATTCTCAGTATTTGTTAATTTTTTTCATAAAATCTATCAAGATGTGCCGTCAAACTCTATATAGATTTCATATATTATTCCTTTAAACTAAAAATATATAGAGAATTTAAGTATTCTTTTGCATAAAAATTTCATCAAGAGAAAGATGGGATATTGATTTCAGTTTCATTATTTAACCCTTTCAGAGGTGCCGTTGCACAGAACGCTAAATCTAGTCTTCTTTTTCACTTGCATTCAATTTGTGTCCAGTTTAATGAGCAGAAAATGGCTAGTGCTGCCATCTGTTATCAGTTTGAAGAAATAAAAACATTTTGCAAACTTTAATTGTAAAATTTTCAAGATTTTTTAGGTTAAAAAAATCAGAGGAAATCTGTACCGTGCAAACAGTGGAGGTTATTGCCCCTGAAAGGGTAAATGAGAAGGTTTTGAAGAGTAATCAGTAGCAGCACTGGACAATTGTAATAAAATGGATTTAAAATTTGGAGACATTTGGTCAGCAGTGATTTTGAATAGACTCATGGGGAGAAGATTATATAAAGCTTATAATTTGAAGTAGATGTTGATTACATACAAAAAGATTGTACCAATGGCAAAATTCTGAATGTTCGAAAATTTGATGTGAAAACCCTAAAAGTTCTCTAAAGTTATTTAATTCATGAGTATAATTATGTCTCGCAAGTAAATTTGTAATACAATTACAATTAAACTTGATGAAATACTTTTAAAGCATAGCATGTACAGTAATTTATTTAATCAAATGTTTAAAACCAGGAGAGAGTTACTTGAGTGTTATACTTAATCAGAAAAAAATCTATCATTCTTAAGTTTTATCAGTGGGCAAAAATTGAACACAGTATAATTCCTAATATATAGATATTCTAAGTAAAATGTTTAATCTAATAATCATTATTATACAGAGGAATCCAAAAGCAGAACTTAAATGTTTAGATTTCTAATCAGTAGACGTTTCATGGAAAGTGTTGTCCTATATATTTTAGATGAGGATTCTAAAAATTTGTATATTGTTCTTCAGCCCCTCCTGTGATTGATGAAAGCTCTACAGAACACTATGAAACTACCCAAGCTCACCAGTTGTTCTCATTGCTCTTCAGAAGGAACACCTCATCCTACAATTATTGGGAGCATAATGACAACTTGGTTGATCTATACAACCCTCGTTTCAAAGTTTTCCATCTGGTGATTTGCACCTATCCTTGGCTCAATCCTCGACATGGGCACATACACTTGCATAGCTAAAAATGAAGCTGGTTCAGCTTCAAAGAGCATGGATCTCTCTGTCTTTGTATGTATAGTTCACTCGCCAGCTTATTTTACCCACATCTTTTATTATAATATAAGGAGCAAATTTTTCACTTTTCATCAAAAAAACTGCTAACATATTTATATAGAAGGATTTCGTTCAATATTTTTTTTTTCCAATGTGGAAGGCCTTGTCTTAGACATTCTCCTGTTATCACTGCAGTATTGCTGGCCTTTTTATTATGAGTGGCACCATATAGGTGGACCAGCTTCGCCCCCTATGAATCAGTCCTGTAATTTTGAACCGAGGCAAGTGACGAGACCGGAAACACCGACCCCCCCATCTCCAGAGGTAAATTTGAGAACTTGGAGGACATTGCAGCCCGGCAGATTTTTCGTGCACCAGCTGCCATTAGTGTACACCAGGGGTGTCAAACTCACGGCCCGCGACGAAAATTTTGCTGCCCGGCTGATATATTGGCACCACAATAATATATAATAAAATAACCAACGTAGAATTATAATAAGCTAGGAAGGAATTCGCTAAATGTTTTTTTAAGATACTCTTATTTTGCTATTATTAACAAAATGCATATATTTATGTTGAATATACTGTAATTAGGTAAATAAACCTACGTTTCTATTAATATTGAATTTTTTGCAGCCCACCTAAAGTTAAACCTTGTTTGTTTGGCAAGGTAGCCTTGAGTTTGACACCCTGGTGTACACGGCAGTGGATTTGTCAGCAACCGGCATTGAACCAGGGATGTTCAGATCACTGGCTTGCTGCCTTTGGCAACCAGGCCACTGTGCCCTATCTCTTTAATACTCTATATGTTTAATACATCTTGCTCAGATAATCTAAAAATTTACTCAAACACTATTAAAATAAAAACTTTTCAAAGATATGAATTTTTATGAACTATGCTGATATTGCAGCTTGCAAATTACATGTTAAGCTCATGTTTTTGTAATTTTACTATCAGTTATTTTTTCTTTTGCACATAAAAGAAATAATTTGCACCGATTTTACTGTAGAGGTTGTGGTGGAGTGTAATTACCATTGAACAGTGAGATCTAGTACCTCAGTTACTAGTATTCGAAGTTAAAACAAAGAAAATGCAGTTGTTGTAAGGTTCATGATAGGTTTCTAGAGGTTTTTGGAGTTACTATAAAGATATAAATGACACACATCAATCACTTAAGGTTACCTTCCATGGGCAGATCAGTTTTGCTTAATCTTTCTTGTTGCACTAACAACTTTATATTTTCTGTCATAATTTTTTTAGTGATCTTAGTAATCAATTTGCAGGGTCGAGCATATGTTTTAGAAAGAGAGTACTGTCTGAAAAGGACTAGGATGTGGGGATCTAAAAAACAACAAGAAAATTATTCACAATTGGGATTTTTTATCGGACGATACCATTTCAAGAGTGAACAAGTTTTATGACTTGTGTACTGTTAAAAATTAGTTTCTTTACATGAAAGGTTATTTTTATATACCATAAAATCTTGACTATAATACGCACACATGTATAATATCCATGCTTGTTTTGTGCAAAATTTTTGGAAAAAATTAAAATTCAACTATAATACGCACCCATAACTTTTTAATATTTTTATTAAAAATTGTACAATATTTATTAACATAAATAAAATTTGTAATAAAAATAAACAAAAAGTCAAATTTGGTAGAAAAAACTTAAATTTTTTATTCAAAACAAACAATACTGTTTAATTATCAGTTTTAATCACTTTCACCAGAATACAGCTCATCTATTGTTTGTCGTTTATTCAACATTTAAAACTACGTTTTTTTTGTACACGAGTATAATATGCACCCCTCATTTTTGTGAACTAAAATGTGAACAAAAAAGAGTGTATTATACTCAAGATTTTACGGTTACATACATTCTAAACTGAATAATTATTTAATTGAAATGAAATTGAGAATCGCAGTATTATCTCTTTGATATAACTATAAAAAAATGCATAAAAGTAAGCAAGTAAGTATATTATTATACATTTTCATAGTGTATCTGTGAATTAGTTTTATTCAAATTATTCATTCTTTAATACTTTCTTCTTCTAGTCCCTCCAGTAGTTCAGATTAATGCACCACGTGTTGTTGTCGTGATAAAAGGCAGACCCATAAATATCACTTGTACAGCTACTGGTTTCCCAGTGCCCAAACTTCTCTGGCAGAAAAATGGTAACATTCTTCCCCCTTCAACAAGTACTGATATTTCTGGGCAGTTAAAGTTTGAAAGTGTGCAGGTAAGAAATCATACTATTAAAAATTCACTCTAGAGTTTTAATATTTCCATACAAAATTCATCACTTTCTTTTATTGAATCAAAATTTTATTTTGAGTTAATCAAGCAGGGCGATCGACCTGCAACGCCAAGCTAAAAAAAAACAAAATAGACGCCAAATGAATAAATGCGCCAAGTACAAAAATTCGTCAGAGACCGCTACTGCTTATATACTCTAAACCGCTTGCTCCTATTCTCGCCATGTTAAAGCAGTTTGTGTAAATTATAAAGTTCTGAATGAAACAAGCATCATACAAAATTAAAACAAAAAATAGAAGAATCTTATCAGTGAGTACTTTAAATTGAGATAAAAATGGACTTTCCAAGTTAAAAATTAACTGAGATATGGAATTTTTAATTTTCTGTAAAGTTAGGGATTTTGCTAGATTTTGCTTCTCGCCAAGGAAGATTTCATCAACATTTTAAGAAGACCTATAGAGTTTAATATTGAACAGATTCGATTGAGGCTTGGTTTTTTCGATAAGTTATTCGCTAACTTAAAATCTTTTATATGTTTCAGTTAAAAAGAATAAATATTTCTATCTTTGATTAGCATAAAACTGCAAAATTAGCATCTCAAGGTGATAGTACGCCAAAATGGCACCCATTACTCAGCAACACTGCTATTTTCCAAACCGTTCAATCATAGAAGAATTACGATAGTCACCCAGTGGCTGAGTGGTCAAGACATCACCCTTCCACGCTGTGAGCGTGAGTTCGATTTTCGCAAAAGACCTCTTTTTCTTCTGGAGAATTTTTAATTATTTTGTATATGTGTGTCCGTATTTGTTTGTTTGTTTTAAATGTCCATAGAAAATACTAAGGATTGAATTCAAATAATAAGCATTAATTATTATTCAAATTTCACTTCTTGCTACAACCACGTGGGTTTGCAAATTAGAGAAATATTAATTTCTCTATAAAATATACATATACGTATATAAAATATACATATAGCAAATTATTAATCTTTATATATATATTTCTTCTGTCCGTGTGTATGTCAAAGAACTCCTCCTAACGGCTGGACTGATTTTTTCTGAAATTTTGTGTGTCCGATTAAGATGATTCGAGAATGGTTTAGATTCACAATAAGACACCCCTAGCACCCCAGGGGGGGCCAGGGGGCACATGTAAAAAATAATTGAAAAACGGCTGATATCACTGTCCGAATTCATAGTTTCGGGGTCGCTAAGGTTAATAGTGACACTCCGTTGTCACTTAAGGGCAAGTTCAGCCCCCCATTAGCATAGAGGGGCGAGGGGAGCAGAAGGGGGAATATAAAATCTCCAAAATGACCGAGAGTTGTGTCAAATCCATAGTTTTCGGGGTCGCTGATATTAATAGTGACACTCCCGATGTCGTTTAAGTGCTAGTTCAGCCCCTCCCCCATTACCATAGGGGTGTGAGGGGGGAATATAAAATCTCCAAAATGACCGAGATTAGTGTCGAATCCATAGTTTTCGGGTTCGCTGAGAGGAACAGTGGTAATCCCATTGCCGTTTAAGTGAGAGTTCAGCACCCCCCCCCCCCCATCAACGTTGGAGGGGAGGTGGGGGAGAGAAGAAAAAATGTCCAAAATGACCGAGAATAGTGTCGAATCCATAGTTTTCGGGGTCACTGAGACAAATAGTGATACAACTGATTCCGTTTAGTGCAAGTTCAGACCCCCCCCCCCCCATCAGCATTGGGGGAGGGGGGAGAAAGGGGAAAAATGAAATGTTGAAAAAGTCCGAGAGTAGTGTCAAATCCATTGTTTTCAGAGTCACTGAGATGAATATAGGAAACTAAAAGTGTTGTTTATAATGAAGTTTTGAGTTAAATAATAGAGTGAATTTGTAATTTTATTTTATCATTTGTATACTGTTATATACTTTTAAATACCTGTAAATAAAATTACTTAGATTTTACACTATAGGTAGAATTCATTCCTTTTCCTGTGTAGTAAAAAATTGAGATTAATAAATACCTGGGCAACGCCGGGTAAACAACTAGTCTATATATATAAAAGAGAATGTTAGTGTGTGTGTCCTTTATGCGTTCCCGAATGGTCCATCCGATTGAGATGAAATTTTGTACAGATGTTGTTCTCACTCCCGCGGAAAACACTGGTAGAAGACACCCCTAGCACCCCTAGGGGGGGCAGGGGGCACATATAAACATAATCAAAAACGACTAATATTTTTGTCAAATCTAGAGTTTTCGGGGTCGCTGAGATTAATAGTGATACTTCCAGTGCCGCTTAAGTGCAAGATCAGCCCCCTTCAGCTTTAGGGGGGGGAGAAAGGGTGAGTATAAAATGTTCAAAATGATCGAGAGTCGTGTCAAATCCATAGTTTTCGGGGTCGCTGAGATGAATAGGGACACTTCCGATACCGTTTAAGTGAGAGTTCAGCCCTCCTCAGTATTGGGGGGGGGGGAGGCAGGGGAGAAAGGGTGAATATAAAATGTCCAAAATGTCTGAGAGTAGTGTCGAATCCATAATTTCGGAGTCACTGAAAGGAATATAGGAAATTAAAAGTGTTGTTTATAATCAAGTTTTGAGTTAAATTAATAATAGAATGAATTTGTAATTTTACTTTATCATTTGTATACTGTATTTACTTTTAAATACCTGTAAATTAAATTACTTAAATATTATACTATATGTAAAATCCATTCCTTTTCCCGTGCAATAAAAAAAATTGAGATAAATAAATACCTGGGCAACGCCGGGCAAACAGCTAGTGATGTATAAATATTGTTTAGTACGATATTCCCCATTGTGTTTATAAAGATTGACTAGAATATAAAAATGCCATCCGAATTACAATTTAAACGATAAAACAACCGGCCCTATTACAGAGATTCGAAAAAACAAAAAAGTTCTCCAATTAAGTTCACAAAGTGGCACATTTGTAACTGATGATAAGACCCTAGGTATCAAGCAATTGTTTGCCTACAAAAAAGCCCAGTTTGTGAATGGTTATTTACCTATTTCAAAAAAATAACTGATATCCACTAAAAAAACTTTTAAAAAGTAATAAAACGCCAAGCTTCAAAATAAAAGTTATGACTAAAAAAATGGTGTGATATCAAATATCCAAGCTTATTAAGTTCTGGTACTTAATTTCCTAATCACGAATTTTTCACATCTAAGTGAAGTGGTTAAGCATGACTTGTTGATAGAAACCCTTCTTCCCTAGACGAAACTCATCATAACCTGTTTCTGAAAATTTAACTCTTAAATATTTATATATACCAGGCTTTGTAGCTGTCTTAAAAATAAAATCATTAAAATAACAGAAAGCCCCCCCCCAAAAAAAAATATAATAATTTAAAAAAAAAAAAAAATAAATAATGTGAATTTAAAACATCAGTTTCAGATTTTAATTGTGCACTTCGGTGCTCTGTTAGACAGTATGTTTATAGCATCATTCCAACTAAAGGTACGACAAAAAATGGTGTTATATTCAATTTTATTAAGCACTGGGACTCAATTATATTTCTTAACAGATTTTTAATGGGATATTAGTCATTTTAATCAGTCTTCTATTTGAAGTGAGTGCATGATGTCAAACAAAACAAACCGTTAGCTAGAAATAAAAATAATAAATAATGTTGTCATTCCCCAAAGGAAAAATTTTGCATTAAACAACAAAAAATATGAATACCATGCTTTGGAGTTACATTGCCCAAATGTAACGTGAAAAGAAATTTCAAATTTATAGAATAATTCGTGACCATCTTAAAATTGCTGCAACATTCATTTTAAAAGTAACCAAATAATAGGACACACATATTTTGCATAAATAACTAAAATGAATAATTTATACAACTAAATAACATACTTTCAATGTTTCAACAGACAAAATTTATTTATTCCAAATATGAAAAGACGGCCGACAATCCTAGTATGTATAAATATTTAAAACTTAAATTTTCAGAAACAGGTTATGATGAGTTTGGTCTAGGGAAAAAAAGATTTCTATCAACAAGGTCCATGCTTAACTACTTCACTTAGATGTGAAAAATTCGGTGATTAGGAAATTAAGTACCATAACTTAATAAGCTTGGATATTTGATATTACACCATTTTTTAGTCATAACTTTTATTTTGAAGCTTGGCGTTTTTTTTAATTTTAAAAGTTTTTTTAGTGGATTATGACTAAGGTACATTTATTAGTTTGAATATGAATTGAAAGAAAAAAAAATTTTGTGATTATATAAATTTAGAGCAGTGGTTCCCAATACGTAGAAGTTTGTGGACCTCTAAGCCAGATACTGAACCATGTGTGGACCACCACCCACCCTCATCGACTTGAGGGGGAACCTTCTGAGGGGTAAGGGGGTATAAAATATCCCTCGGGCAAAATGTACTTACATTCTAGCGTATGATATTCTAATAATAGAATAATTATGTTAAACTTTTAAGAAATTTTAATTAAACACCTGATAGTCATCGGATATATTCTGCCCATCTAGTTTAATGAACATTGCTTTCAAAATCCCCATTTATTAAGCAACTTTTTTATATGTGTTGCCGGACCACTCCCAAGGCTCTCACAGACTACCTGTGGTCTGCGGACCACCGGTTGGGAACCATTGATTTAGAGAGTATCTCATGCTTGAAATTAGATATTCAAAAATGTAAGTTTAAAGAAGCCCAGTTTGCAATTTTAAGATACTGTTATATTATAATCTTATCAATTATAAGATATTTACGAGGAATTTCATTATTGATTTATGCTTGATTTTTATATCCTTTTTCACATAATACTTTTTAAATTTGCATTTAAAACTACTTGTTGTTTCTAAGCTCCCTAGTCTAGAAAATGCTAGACCAGGTCCATGAGGCTCTGTCATGTCATGTGAGCAAAAGGGTTTGGTTTGGAGCACTACGGTCAACTTTTTGCTACACGAGGGCTAATTAGACTGGAACCTACAGTGTAAAGCCGATTCCGAATGGCTACAAACATCCATGCCAACAGTGGGACTCGAACCCACAGGATCTGAACCGAATGCCAGCACCCTAGCCATTCGGTCATCACCTGGCGTGAGCAAAAGGGAGGCAGCAGTATACGGATCTTCTACAAGCATGCTGACAGGGTTACCTAAACAGTAGAGGGAACAGGGAAGGATTCAAAAGTGCAGCAGAACAGGAACAAGGGGGGGGGGACTACTTATTTAACTTTACTATTTGTATTATACTGCACAAATCATAAAAACTTGATTAGGGAAATACAAAATTTGATATACAGGGTGTCTCAAAAAACCTTGACGCATTTTAAAAATTTATAAAAAAAAAAAGAAGTATACAAGGTAGGAACTGGAAATTCACAGATGTGTTACCACATATATTAAAGTTTTTTCTGTGTCAAAAAAGTTCAACAGAGGGTGCTAGTTGTTCCGTGAAAGCGAAAGTTGTAAAATGGCTAAAGTTATAAATGGCTATTTTGCTGTCCCTCAAATTTCTTATTTACATTCCAAAATCATTTGGCAAAAAGATAGTGCACTGCCTCATTGGGTATGATTGTACGAGACTTTTTAAATGAGGAATTTCCAAACAGGTGAATTGGACGAGATGGTCCCATCCAATGGCCACCTCGATCTCCAGACATTACACCTCTTGACCTTTTTATTTGGGGATTTGTCAAAGTTTATTCAACAAAAGTGGAAGCCTTAAAGAACTCAAAAAATGCATAATTGCTGCAATTTCATGTGTTACGCAATCCATTTTGGAATGCACATGGGCTGATATGGATTACTATCTGGATATTCTCCATGCCACAAAAGGAGCACGTATTGAAATTTATTGACTATACTAAAAAAAACTCTAATATATAAGGTAACACATATGTGAATTTCTAGTTCCTACTATGAGTACTTTTTTTTTATAATTTTTCAAAATGTGTCAAGATTTTTTGAGACACCTAAAAACCTTCTATCTAAAAACCTTCAATTTTAATTTTTTAGGAAGTTTTTAAAAATATTTTTAAAGTAAGTTTTTTTATTTGAAGTCTGAGAATCTATCAAGTATCTTATTATTGTTGCTTATTCATTGTCTATTAGCCTGAAGACAGAGGTAACTATGTTTGCACTGCTTTGAATTCTGCGGGTCGAGATCAGCAAAGTATAACTGTTGAAGTTCATGTTCCTCCTGTCATTACTACTTTGCCAAAAAGTCAAGATATTCTGCTTGGAGATTCTTTTACTTTAGTCTGTGAAGCATCTGGGAATCCTACTCCATCGATAACATGGTTGTTAAATAACACTCAAGTGATTGGTAAATTATCACATTTTTTTCCCCTTGCTTTTTGTTGATTTTTATAATCACAATGTGTAATATTTTAACATGTTTAGGAAGAGGAGATTCCAATTACTTTAGCATACTTTATATGCTATTTCAATATCTTAAAGATTTATTTTTCAATGAAACTTTACTCTTTGATTTTAATGAGTCAGTAATTTTTTTCTTATTTCATTTATTTATTTGTGTGCATTCAGTTTAAATTTTTTGAGAATTTTTGAAACATTTAAAACATTTAAATTAAAAAATGTGTCTAAGAAGTCTTTGCAAATATCAAATAATTGCATGGATTTATTATTGCTTTTATAGCTTGTATAATCAGTTGGAGTGTTTTAATTATAAATTTATTTAAAACATTTATATTAGCTTCTTATTCTAGAGTAAAATTTTTTAAAAAATTATTCCTTTTTTATTAAAGACTTAAGTTTTCAAGTCATTTTTAAGAGGATATTTACAGAAAGTATTTTGTGCATATTTAATTGTATTTCAAACATAAAGTTCAATAACAGAAAAGACTTCATCTAAAATGAAGTGGTAGTAATAAATATTAATTAAGTCTTGATCTTTGATATACTTTTAGAGCTTTAAGCCAGCTGAATCAATTGAAGATATTTACAAAGAATTTCATTATTGATTGATGTTTGATTTTTATATCCTTTTTTGCATAATAATACCTTTTAAATTTATGTTTAAAACTAATTATTTTGCTTTATTATTTACATTTTAGGTTCTACACACTCTGTTCTTGGCCGTAGTAAATTATCTTTTGAGAATGTTGGAAAAGAGGATCAAGGTACTTATATCTGTCTTGCTCAGAATGCTGCTGGGGAGAGAAAAGCAGCAGCTGCTGTAAGAGTTCGAGGTAAATTACTGATCATCTAAAATTAAAGCTGCATGTGAGATTTTTTGAGACATTTCATGTGAAAATAATACACTGATTAATTTTTTTAATTTTATCTGAAATTTGTTTTTGAAGTTGTTGTTGTTTCTAATGCCCCCTGGCTGGAAGTTCCAGACCAGGTCCATATAGGCTACCGGCTGAAGTTTGTGGCTCCAGTTTATATATAGCACTCCAAGGGTCAGAATCTGTCTTAGCTAGTTTCCACCTCAATTTTCACCGAGCAGTCCCAGGGGCAACATCTCTTACCTCATAGAGGGACTTTCCGGTCTACAGATTTAATCTGCCCATATCTGACCTAGACATGGAGGTATTTAACACTAAAGACTGTTGCCATCATTTTGACGGTTTCGGACATACTATTGAGCGCTATGTCTATATTTATGTCCTCAGGCTTCTGAAATTTTATGACTTTTTCTAATTTTACGCGAAATATGCACATACATTTACAAAATGACATTCGATAGTAAAAAGGGAGAGAAAATGTGTTGTATACCTACTGAGAATGAAAGCCATCAATTTGACGGAAATATCTTTAAAATTATACCGGAAAAATGTTAGATACTTTTTTACTCTTCCCCTCACTTCCCCCTTTTGCAAATAACAGAAATATTGGCTCTTCGGAAGTATTAGTGTCAAAAAATAAGAACTGCACAAACCATGCATATAATTTTACAGATAAACCATAGCAGGTTGTCAGCTTGGCATACCTGCATAAAAATATATCTAAATATATACTAATTTATTATATATTGGTATGAAATAGTTCAAAATTTAAAGTATTTAACCATTTTTAAAAAAATTAAATATTTTAAATTCTTGATTTTATTTTTAACTGTCAAAATGACAGTGTTCAGTCTTAGTAAGGTACAAATTCCCATCTTTCTAGTGTTAATGGCGCATGCCGGGATTCAATACAACCACCCTCAGTACCAAAAGCCAGCAGGCTACCGCAAGGCTACCTTGAACCCTCTTGTTCTTAAGTAAATAATTCAAATACTAGATCCAGATTTTGATTTACAAGTGACCGTTTGATTTACAATTGATCATTTTAAGAGGAGAAGTGTAGACCAGTTGTGATTTGTTTATTTAAGTTTTGACATACTGTTGTGAAACTACTGTTTTTTTTTAATCATTCAAATTATAATTCAGTGACTTTTGGTATTTTATTTGTTCTAATTTACTTGCTATAATTGTGATGCAATTTTCATGAATGTTCATATACTGTCCAAACTTACTTAATTGAATCAACTATAACTTACAGGAAAATTAAATCGCAATTTTTTTTATTGCTATATAAATTTATCGTATATTTTATAAAGTGTTGTTTATCACTAAAATTTATATATATATATAAAAAAAAAAGAAAATCTGAGAATTTGTTCTTTTTTAGCTCCTCCAGTAATATTAGAATCGTCTGATGTTGAAAGTGTTCATTTGAAAGAAACTGTCATTTTGAATTGTTTAGTCAAGGGAGATCCATTGCCAAATATAATTTGGATCAAAAATGGCCAGCAGATTGAACTTAATCACCGTATTCATCTGGGGCAGAATGGCTCACTCCTAATTTATAACTCATCTGTAAGTCTGAATTATGAGAAACAGTAATATTTACATTAGTTAATTAATTTATTTTGTTATAAAAATTAAATAGATATTCTGGATTTTTTTTATAAATGACTGTCATTAAAGTCAATATACATTTTTAAAAAAAAGTGCTTAAATTCTTAGCTAGCCTATTACCTAGTGTTTAGTCTGTAAATTCTTCAACTGATGAAAATTAACTAGATGCATGGGGTTTTTTTTCTTTTTCATTTACATGAGTACAAACCTTGTTGATTATTTTTGTAATATTTTATGTTTCTGCAGGTTTAGGAAATTCTGAGTTAGAAAATGATACTCATTTAGATGGTGAAAAATAGTCTGTAACATGAGTGTAAACTTTTAACAAATGAAAATAAAGAAAAGTGAATAAAAATTTAATTTAATTTGGGGGCATGTCCCTTCCTTTGAACATGGTTTATTTATATCACTGTTTATTTCCATTCTGGAATCAGGATAAAACAAAACTTACTTATTAACGGATAAATTAGTTGTATTATTTGCAATATCTTGTCTTAATTTGATGTTTATAAAACCCGTAAAATTTTTCCATTTACACACTTGTCTGCATTTGACACTGTTGAGTTTGAAGGGATTATGCACTTGTTTCAAAACTCAACAGCTAGGAGTTCTATTGCATAACTTGTCATGTCAGCAGAACTGGTTAACAAAAGCAAAAGTCTTTTACAAATACCAAGTAAAAATTTGAAAGATACCTTATGTGCTCATAAAATTTTTTTGAAGTTGTGTTTTTGTTGTTGTTTCTAATGCCCCCTAGCTAGAATTTATTCCAGACCAGGTCCATATAGGCTAACAGGCTGAGGGGTGTGGTTCTGGCTCATAATGGCACCATGATGGTCGGAGTTCGATTTAGCCAGGTGAAACTGCAATTTTGACCGAGCACCCCCAGGGGCATGATCTGGGGGGGGGGGGGGGATCGTACCCTCTTCCACCCTCTCTGACCTCATACAGGGACTTTCAAGTCTACGGATTTAATGTGCCCATATCTGGATTAGACCCAGTGGTACTAAATGGCACTTTTTAAGATTCGATCCAAGCACCCTTAGTACTAAAAGTCAACACATTACCACTAGGCTATGTCGAGCCCCTTTTGAAGTTGTACTTGTCACTTCTATATCTCTGGATATATTTTCTCAGTCAGTTTGTCAATAAGCTCCAAAATATAGAATATTGTAGCATTATATAATAGGATGAATTTTTTATAAAATAACATATTTCTTTCAGCATTTATTACAAACACATTCAATTTTGATATATCATAGTAAAATGGGTTTTATGTTTTTCTGCACCTAGGGATACACTATTTATGTTAAATAAATTTTGCAAAATATGGTATGAATGAAATTTTAACCCATAAATGTTAACATCTGTCAGAATCACTCTAACAGTAACATTTGTCCATGAGACTAAGTTGGATTTCGTAGCTCATTACTTGGGTAATTTTTCAAGTTTCATTTAATTTTAGCTCTGTATTTGAGGTATTATTAATTTATAAAATATTTTTACACTTGGTTTTAATTTTAATATAACTTTGTTTAAACCTTTAAGTGCGTTTTTCTGCATGATGGGTTTTTTCACCATTTCTCGTCTTTAAATTGTTATAAGTCAAGAACCATTAAAAATAAATGATTCAAACTTGGAACATGTCTTTTTCAATTATTTTACTTTAATTTTGATTCAGAAAATTTGAAAAAAAAATTTTACTTTTCAAAATATAATTTTTTAAAAATAAGTTACATAATTTTTTTTTTTCTTTTTGAAATTTTTACTCTATATATTCTTATTTTTTTTTTTAAATTACTATTTTAAAAATTGCTGAATCAAATTAAAACTTATATACATTTCTGTTTGATGAAATGAAAGAATTTTGAAATTTGACAAATAATATTTCAAGTTATAACGATTTTAAATTACCCCACTTTTTTAAAAAAATTAAAAATTTTTGAAAAACTTTATGAGAAGTTTTATGATGTGGTTTTGCTTACAAATTATGTGGTTAACCATCACAAAAATTTTAAATTCTAACTCAATAAATAAAACTTTTTTTTAAATGTGTCTTGGATGCTAGACGGACCAAATAGGTACCTTTAAAGTAATATCCGTCTCTTAAGTGGAGTGAGTTTTTTTAGAATGGTAAATGTAAGACAATAAAATAAACAAAACTCAAAGATAAACAAACACAACCAAGGTAATGGAATAATTGAAGCATAGTTCAAACATGAAGGTTTCAAATCGATAATTATGCATCCTAGCAGGAAAAGTATGAACTCTATCCCTCTGAGAGACGGACATCACCATTTACGGGTTAAGTTCTTTTTTTCTTATCTTTCCATAGAGTGATGCATCCAATCTATTTCTCTTAATGTTTTTTTTGTTTAGGATCACGATTCTGGAGAATACAAGTGTGTAGCAAGCAATGATTTTGGATCATCTGAAAGAGTTGCAGAACTTATTATTCAAAGCAAACCTCAGTTTGTTATTGAACCCCATAATACAAAAGTAGAAGTTGGAGCTGATATTCACTTGCACTGCAGAGCCAAAGGAGAGCCAAAGCCTGTTGTTTATTGGACTATAGGCTTTGAAAACTTGCAGAATAGTGAAAGAATCATAATACTTCCAAATAATACTCTAAAGATAGTGGCTGTTCAACCGTCTGATGAGGATGTATTCACTTGTAATGCTAACAACTCCCTTGGATATGTTTATGCTCAAGCCCAGTTGATTGTTCAAGGTAAAGTAAATTACACTGATTTGGTATTGCATATTGTCAATAACTGCGATGAAATTAAAACATAGCTGAATATTTCTACTTTAAAAGTCTGTTTTAATAACTGTATTGAATTTCAGTGAATGGTAAGTGGTCACAGTGGCAAGAATGGGGAAGTTGTTCGACCACATGTGGAGATGGTGTCCAGATTCGTAAAAGATTTTGTAATGATCCAGCTCCTAGAAATGGTGGTAAAGCATGCATTGGCCTTTCAAATGAGGCAAAGTATTGTAGTCAGGAACCTTGCCCAGGTATTTTAAAATAGAACTTATTTGCTTGAATGTACTTATTTGTTTTTGTTTTTCACCTATTCTGCACTTTCCAAAGGTGAAACAGGGATAAATAAAATTTTAGATCTTAATCAGAACTGTCCTGAATGTAGTGAAGTTTCGTATTATATGCTATTGCATTGTATTTTGTATAGGAATCACTCTGTTATATCAAATTAATTTGTTCCTCATTGTAATTTATGAAGTACCATAAATTACCATTGTGGAATACCCATTGCTAGTTATAGAAAACAATGGAATTGTGGAAGTAATCCCTTGTTATTCAAAAATGGTAACATGTCAGATGACTGAATAGACAGGAAGGGAAGTTCAGTGTAATGATGTAAGAAATTAAGGTTTAGAGGAATTAAAC
The DNA here is from genome assembly GCA_907164885.2 of Dolomedes plantarius. NCBI lineage: Eukaryota > Metazoa > Arthropoda > Arachnida > Araneae > Dolomedidae > Dolomedes > Dolomedes plantarius. The sequence goes on along the minus strand of OU015500.1, from coordinate 86,433,546 downwards.
AAATTCTGAAAGTAAAGTGTGACTCCCCAATACTTATTTTCGAAGGATATACCTTAGGGGCTTAGAATTTGTCTGAATATGAGAGAGAGAAATTTTCAACTCATTGATATAGTCAATGCTTTCATTTATTGAAAAGTTTTGGTTTAAAAAATTAATAAAGGTGTTGTTTTTTTTGTAATTTTGTGTGTATACTCATTGATATAGTCAATGCTTTCATTTATTGAAAAGTTTTGGTTTAAAAAATTAATAAAGGTGTTGTTTTTTTGTAATTTTGTGTGTATATTTTCTAATAGTATAACATACATAAAGTTAGTATAATTACAATATTAGTATTATACTAACTTTTTAAATAGATTGAATTAAAAGAATAGCTCTAATAAAATTCAAGTAAAATGCTACAGTCGAACTCTGTTTTAGTGAACCTGATATATAATGAACTCATGGATATAACGAATGAAAATTTTGGTCCTGCCATTTTTCTGTTTTACGTAATTTAATTAGTATTGTGTCAGTTTAATGTAATTGATTTTAGTCGATTTAAATCATTAAGGATCATTTTCAGTAGATTTTATGATTTTTTTAATACATCATTATTGAATACACATTGCAACTAATGAATTATACATTTTGTGAACTCAAGCATTTTTCTTAACTAGCCGCAGCACAACCAACAAGGTCGCTTTTAGTTTTATATTTTCTTTTGCAAAACAACTCAACTGAAAGTAACAAATGTAAGGAATGTTGCCATTACCTGTCATCATAAATATACATTGTTAAGGGGTATTCTCTATAAGGCTGATTCTAAAACATCATGAGAAAAAAAATGTGAATTTCCATTACTTCAGAACAGAGTTAAAGATAAGACTGAGAAACCCAACACCAATGATTTTAAAAATTGATGTCCTCTCTGTATGTACTATTTTTCAAAATTAAGATATCTACACTTTATCATTACATCAAATAAAAAATTGTTGGGGAAAATTTTTTTCACTGAAAAAAATGGAATAAAAATTCAGTAAGTACTAAAATATAGTATGGATTACATCACTTTCTGTATGTTCTATTGATCACAATTCCTTTATCTACACTTAATCATATCAAATAATAAATTGTTGGGAAAATTTCTTCACTTATAAAAATGGAGTAAAATTTCATCACATACTGAAAAAAGTGTAGAAAATTAACTATTACTGGCTCTCGGTTGCTGTGCCGCCGATGGTTAAGTCTAACTTTGCGATCATTTATGCTCTCTTTCACACCTCTCTCTTAATGAATTATTTCTTCCTCGCTTTCTTGAGACTGTTCCCAAATTTCACTTGATCGTGCAGCTCGCTTTCGATCATTCCTGATTTCAGTTCATAAATCCATGTTGACACACGGTTGCAAATTGCAGGCAGCCGGTAATGTTTACATCTGGTAGTTGCAGCCGTTGACATTTGGAGTGTAGAAATATCGTCGATTTTTGTGCTGCATACCTACGCGTTTTATATATATAGATGGTTCGGGTAAAGTAAACAAAACCTTTGGTCCCTTGAAGTTCGTTATAATGGGGTTCAACTGTATATACTTTTTGACATATCGTAACTTTATTTAAAATTCTATTATTGGAGTTTTCACCATGAAATTTTATATTTCATCTAAGTATACCTTGAAAAGTAAGAGTATTGTTTTTAAGGAGATACTGCATAGAAATCAGTCAAAATGTTCCTTTAATCCATTGGTTATATCTTTGGGATTTTTTCTCCTTTATTAATCACTGATAATGTTCTCATTTCCAGTAAATGGTGAATGGGGTAATTGGATGGAATGGGAAGCTTGCAGTCAGACTTGTGGTGTTGGTCAACGAAAAAGGTACAGAGAATGTGATAATCCTCAGCCTCAATTTGGGGGAGAAAATTGTACTGGAACTGATGTTGAAACATCATCTTGTATCCATGCCAAATGTTCAGGTATTCAGATAAAGCATTTTATTTCTGTTATATTTTATCCTGTAATGTGTGTGTGTGTGTGTGTGTGTGTGTGAAGTACACCAAAGTAGACAACATGTAGACTGTGGGAGACGTTAAATTTATTTTAATTAATTTCTTCTTTCTTTTACAATTTTAGAATTAAATATTTTTGAAAAGTCTGTATTTTTAAAGGAGATATGACTTTACAGTTGGATTTACTGAACCAGTTGTAATCAAATAAGGGGAGTGGCGTATAAGTAAAATGTTGCTGTGCTTATCAGGATGTAAATTTTACTTCTGTTTGTTTGCTTTCTGATCTTATATCACCACAGTAACAGAGTCAGGATTACATAAATACCAAAATCATGACTTAGAAAAAAGGTTACAAGAAAATGCTAAAAGTCTACACCTTGATAGACCATAAAATTTGTGAAAAACATTTTATTTATTAAAAAACATTTTATTTATTTATTTATTAATAATCATCATATCTTTGGTCATTTATCCTACACCAAGAACTTTTCTTGCCATTTTATGTTATTTATTATTTGTAGTTCAATTAGGTTCAAAATGTCAGACTTGATATTTTTAACTTGGGATAGGATGACTGAAAATATGTTCATCTTTTTAAAAAAAAATTTAATTAAATAAAATAAAATAAAATAAAAATCAAAAATCAATATGTGCTTGCACAGTAAAGAACATTTAAAAATCTTTAAATTAATATGTAGCCTTGCTATGGTAAAAAATGTCTTGTTTCTTAAACTTCCTATTAGTTCCTATCCCTAACCTTTCTCTTAGAAAAATGACAGAAGCTCCTCTGATCATTTCAGTTTTTGTTAAAGCTCGTGGATTGAACAGTCACTCTGTATCCTCCAATCACTTTCTTTCTTTCTTCTTTCTCCACTTATGGCCATTAGCATTCATCCTTTCCCCAATCACTAGCAAGATCGTCTCCCAAGGGCGTGGCCCAGATGAAGTTGAGCACTACTCATCATGTTGAGCTCATGTTGAGAATGATTCCATGGCGGCATTTGCTTTCTGGTGTGTTCATTTCCTGCATCAGTGATTCTCAACAACTGGCATGCAACAGAGTCTTTGGTCTAAGCTTGTGGTTGGCTGAGATGTTTATTTGGAATCAGTGTTAAACTACAGGTATTGGTCTGCTATATCCCATGTAACAGAAGATGGCCATAGCACTTATAAACTCCTCCAGTCAATGAACCAACCAGTTATGTGTATGCTGGTGGTACAAGATCAATGGATGGAATACATGGATAGAATGTGCAATATATAATATAGAAATTTTACCACCTGAAAACAGAACTTTACTATGTTAGCTTACAGTTAAAATCAAGGGAAATAGATCCAAATGTTAAAGAAACTTATTTCTGTTAAACAAGCCCAGGTATTACATAAAATCATTTTATCAAGTGACTAGGTGATTACCCATGCTTTGCTGCGGCGTACATTCAAGTTAAATACAACGGTCAATGTATGCATTTAATGCCAAATATATATATATATATATATATATATATATATATATATATATATATATATATTATAATAAATACAACAATCAATGTATGCAATTAATGCCTAAAAGAAAATTTTATAAAAAAAAATTATAACAGATATTTTTATAGACAAAATAATGTAGAAGAGAATATTCAAATTAAATAACATTAGCTGATGTATGCAATTAATTTCTATGTTTAATATCCATAAAACATATTAATTTGAATTAAATTCATTAAAAACTTCCATCTCAATTAGTCTAGTGGTTGAAATTTATCTTTTATCATATTTTAATATTTTAATATTTTTTTGTCAATTTATTTTGTTGTTATGCATGTGACGTAAAATTAATTTGCACCAAAAAAATGATAACACATAATCAGCATTTAATAAATTAAATTCTAAAAATTAATATTTAAAATTCATCTAAAACCAGAAAATGAGGTAAAGATTCGAAAAAGATTTCATTTTAAAGGAATTTTTATGATCTCTCTCATGATATAAATTTTATAACTCTCAAATTATTATTTGAAATGTAAACTTTAAAAAATGTTACAAAAACAGCTTAAAAATTAAATTTAAAAAAATCTGAATAATTTTTCAAAAATTTTTCTTAGTGCAGCCCTACACTATAAGAAGAATCGCCATGCTACATTTCAGCCCTTTAGGTCCAGCAGTTTGGTCTGTGTGTTATCTGTCAGTCAGTCACGGAACTGTTTTATATATATAGATAATCATATTGTATTTTCAATTTTACTGTTAATCATATTTATTAATATTTTTTGTACTATTTTTATTGAAAATTTTATAAAAATGTGTGACGAAAGTGCATGATTATCAATTCCTGTTTGTATTCAAGGTATATTTTTAATGGCAGTAATAAAACTTTGTAATTTAAGCTTTGATGATGTGTTTTTATGAACAATTTGAGAACCACTGGACTATGTCATATTTAAAAGACAGCACAAGAAGGGAAAACCAAACTCTGTACTTACTGTATGAACTTTATAGCGGTTTTTATTAGAAGCATTGCAGAATGTTTGACTTGAAATGAGGGCTGAAGAAAATAGTACTCTACAATGATATATGCTCTCACTTCCTAGAGAATTTCTTCCTTCACACTATTCTATTTTCATCTTTTGATTTTAAAATGCATATCATTATACAGCTTCCCACTTAACCACTTGACTGCCAGGCTTAATTTTGCCGGTGAAGGGCTATATGCCAGGCTATGCGGTGTAAAATGTTCGTGTCATAAATCATTTAATAACTTCCATGATATAATAGTGATGAATTCATAAAAGGATTTACAACATTATAATAATATGTATAATATATAATATATAAAACTTACACATACACTGATATACATACACACATTATATACATAAAACTCGGGAATTTATTTTAAAGATTTATGATATTCATCAAAATGACATCTACTGCACAGTACTGGAAAGTCTTCACAACCAGAACACATTAGCCAAGTATCTTTCCTAACATGTTTAGTTGTACAAATACGGCATCACTTTTGGGGACATTTCTTTTGATCTGTGCTTGGTATCTGAACAATCTTGTAATACAATCAAGGTCATTACTACTCACCTCCGACCAGTACCATGTTATATCAGTTGCATATCACTGACCAATCTAGTTCAAATATGCACTCATTACTGTGTAGTGAATGACATATGGGGTGTACATCCTGGTCGCTGATTACTGAAATGAGAAGACATAAGCTGCGTACATCCTGGCAGTCAAGGGGTTAAGGAAAAAGTGCTTAATAACAATCTGTATTGAAATATTTAGACTATTTTTTTTCATTTTTAGTCTGAACTTACAACATTTCACTGTTGTCATGAATTATATTTCTATTTTAACTAGTGGATGGTCAGTGGAGCCGATGGTCTGAGTGGCAAGCTTGCAGTGTGTCTTGTGGTAGAGGCTTCCAATACAGATCTCGTGAATGCAATGATCCTGAACCATTACATGGAGGCCTGCCATGTTTTGGTGAAAGTCAAGAAGTTGAAGACTGTGAGCTAGAAGAGTGTGCCAGTAAGTGTAATGCATAGTAATCTTTTTTCATAGGATTCCTACATGTTAAAGAATTGAAAAATATGAGCAAAATTTGGAGAAGCTTAGTTTACTTAAGCTTTGAAAATGTGATAAAGGGTTAAAGTCATATATCTTCAGATTATTTAAAATTTCTATCCAAAATTCAGAGTTTTATGTAAATTTCATTTAAATTGATTTCATTGTTAATCATAATTTCAAAAGAAAATAATTTTATTATTATTATTATTATTTTCTATCAATAACTAGAATTTACTGTATACCTAAAATCTCTCCTGTATCTGTACAAAGAGAAAGAGAGTAGACCCATTACATCTGAATTAAAGTATAACTCTTGCAGGTTATGATATACATGGGTTTGACAAAGTATGAACACCTGTGAAATGAGACAAAATCTTTATATATAGGCTGTTGGCCCTCCTTTTGCATCAATTACAGCTTGTATCCATCATGGGATGGGCAAGTACAAGTCATCCACAACAGTTGCAGGTATACGTAGCCACTCCTCCTGCAAAAAGGCCATTAATTCAAAAAGTGTCTTTGGATGTGGAAACAGAGTGTGCAGTTTGCCCTCCAAAATACCGTACAAAGGTTCAATAATAGTCAGATGACGGGACTGAGGGAGGGGGGGCACCCGAGTTGTTGCAGTTAATCATTGTGTTCATCAAGCCAGTCTGTGACAACTCCTGCAGTCTGAATGGGCATGCTATCATCTTGGAACACAGGCCGAGTATCCAGGAACAAATTTTGCACCATTGGATAAAGATGGTTGGCGGAATACTGACATAAACTGGTGCTGTAACCCACCCATGCAGCACAACAAGTGGGCCGAAATCATGGTGAGACATCGTGCCCCACAGCATCACTGATCCCTTACCATACTTAACAGTAGGAAGGAGACAGTCACCATTATAGGCTTGTGCTGGCGTTCTCCAAACTTAAACACATCCGTTAGTCTGGAATAATGTGAACGACAATTCGTCTGACCAGATGACATTCTTCCATTGTTGTTGTGTCCAATTCTTATGGTCGTGACACCATTTAACCTCATTGCAAGGCATTGCATGGTGTTACCAATGGTTTTGGAATAGCCTCTCTACCTTGTATGTTTGCTACATGTAGTTCACGGCAGATATTTTTGGTCAATACACCTTCTTGTAGATGTGTGTTCATCTCAGATGTTATCTGGGATACTGTTGTCTTGTGCTTTCTGGCCACAATCTGCTTCAAAACCCTTCTCTCTTTATCAGTCAGCTTCGATTTTCAGACACTGTTATATTTGGCAGATATGTCATTCCCTGTTTGCTATAGGCTGTCATTACTGTTGACACAGTACTTCTCCTGACACCAACAAGGGTGGCCATTTTCATTACTGTGGCTCCGGCAAGACGGGCTCTAACAATCATGCCTCTTTCAAAATCTGTGAGTTGAGCCATAACAAAATTTTAAGGCCCCAATATATTTCGCATCCAAATGCTATCACTGCTACGACTAGACTAATGTGTGCACATTCTTGTCCGCTAGGTGGCACTCTTCCACACTAGAGGGTGGGAGTATATAACAGGTCCCTCAAGTGATTTTTTTCACACAGGTGTTCATACTATTTTGTCCAACCCCTGAGTGTATCTTGGAGAACACTCCAGAGATGATAGTTAAAATTGTACTAGTTAGACATGGTTTTTTTTATACTGTAACACTATATTAAACTAAGCTTGCATGTGCACAATTTTGAAATAACCTTATAAATTTGCTGTTAGAGGAAAGGTACTGTATTTGAATTATAAAAGGGTTAAATAATTTTCTTCTACAGGAGCAACTTTAAAATAATTAATAATATTTTACGTAAACATTTTCACTAGTTTTGGTGCATTTATTTATCTGTTTTTCATATCTTTGTATGAGTGAATTTTGATCAGTGTATTTCTCAAACAATTACTTATTTGATATTTAGCATAGTTTTGTAAAAATTATGCATAAATTTGGATATTGATGATATATTTCATATTTTTTAAACTTAATAATAAATTTGTTAATATCTCCCTTCTTTTAAAAGAGTGTAAATTTAATTCCAGTTCATGGTGAGTGGGGGGAATGGAATGAATGGTCTTTATGTTCTTCATCCTGCGGAGGTGGAACTAGAGAAAGGAGTCGGAAATGTGATTCTCCAGCTCCTGCATTTGGAGGATATTATTGCTCTGGATCACATATCCAGATAGATTACTGCAATAATGCTCAGTGTCCAGGTATTTTGCATGTATAATTCTCACTGTAAATTCTTTCTTATAACTATCGTCTTAAAATTTGTTGCTTGCAATTTAATAAAATATTTTAAAATCTGCAATACATTTTATCTTTAACCCCTTCCTTTTTGCTACCATCAAAATTACAGAGTGAGGTTTCGCCTTCTATTTCTAGTGCCCATGATATTTCCGGGCTGGAGTGTTTAAAACAATCAACATCATTTACTCTGAAAATTTTTCATTTCTTATTTTACATACCAGATGGCAGCACTAGACTATATATATAGTATAATTTAGGATGATTTTTTTACATTAGATGTGGCAGATCAAGAAATAAATGGAATCCTCCAGAAAAAAATAGGCACTTTTATTACTGTTTTCTTAAAAATTATGCGATCGTTAAGGGGTTAAAGTCATCTTTAAAAATATATTTAATGGAATTCTTAAATATCAAGAATTTAATTCATACCCAGACTCATTCATTTATGAATTGACTAGACATTTGTGTTTGTAGGTATGATATACCTTTAAAAAAATTTTTAACTCATTGATTATTTTATCAAATTAATTAATTGTTGTTTTACTTAAGATAAGGGGTTCTTAATTTAAACTGACAAAGCTTGTGCCTTTGGTTCAGTGATATTGTTCTTATTGGCAATAGCTAGTTGAATAGAAATGTTTGGAAGTAATAACTTTGTTTACAGTATAATAAAACTTTTTATAGTGTGAACCTGTGCGGGAATGTTGTCTTTTATTGATCATAAATTGACTAAAATAAAATTATTTCTGTATTTTACAGTTCTGTATACACCTGGTTGTACCTATGTTGTTTTACACATACTAAAGTACAAATAAATGGATCTCACTTTAATTTGATCCTAAACAAAATTTTAATGTAAATTATGTAAGTGCATAAATAAAGTACTTTAAAAATATTGGGATTTTCTAGTTTTTCAGTTATTGAAAAAGTTTTTTCTGCAAAATTGGGTCTAAATAAAATCAAAGTTTCCATTTTTAATGCAGTGCTAGGCATTCAGTCACAAATATTTATAGTATATCCACAATTCTAACGGTACAAAACAAATCTCTGAGCTCTTGGTAAACTCAATTATCTTAATCAAATTGAGAAAATGATGATAAATTCATTTACTAATAAAAGCATAGAGTAATTCCCTATGTGGGATTATGCTGTGTCTCATGTATTCAATAACAAAGTCGTGCTTCAGAACCCTTTAATAAAAGCAAAACAGCATCTACCTTTCATTCCCAACGAAGACATATCATTCTTTTATCATTAAGTGAAAGTTAATATACCCAATTTTATTGATTACATTTGCTGCTTCTCTCTATAATGAATCTTTCAGTGACTAAATTAGTATAATACATTTATTAAAGAAATTTTAATTTGTTTCTTTAGTTTCTTCCCAAGAAATATGCATTGTGACATAATACATTCAGTTAGGGCTTTTTTAATTAATGATTAAACAATATTTCAGTGCATGGCAATTGGGGTGAATGGTCTTCATGGGGAGAATGTTCTGCCTCTTGCAACAAGGGTCAAAGGAAACGATTCCGAGCTTGTGACAACCCAGCAGCTATTGGTGGGGGACGGGATTGCACAGGATCATCTCAGCAAGTAGAATCCTGTGGTATGCATTTGTGCCCAAGTAAGTTATGCTTAATGACAATTCTATTCTTAAAATTTACTTGTAATATTTATTTATTACAAATGCCCAGAAGATTGGCTATGATGCCATTTGTTCACAGTAAAGGGCAAGACTGCTGGCCATTCATTTAAGGGGGCACCATATAAGTGGCCAGCATTACACCCTACAAGCCGGTCCCGTAATTTAGAACTGAGTCAAGTGACGAGACCGGAACACTTGACCCCACACCTCCAGAGGTAAATTTGAGAACCTGGAGGACATTGCAGCCATGACAGATTTTATGTGCACCGGCTACCATTAGTGAACATGGCAGTGTATTTTGTCAGCAACTGGCATACTACCCACAACCCTCAGATCACTGGCTCAACGCTTTTGCCAACCGAGCCACCATGCCCTGTATTTACTTGTAATAAAATTTATGGGAGATGAGTTTCATGCACAAAAGTTTTGAGATAAGTAGCTTTTCTAAACAACTGACAAGTGTTTCAATCCTTGTGGGAATTCTTGGCCAAATCAAAGTACAATTCTTATGACATGATAGAATCTGCACACTGTATATGCTAACAGTCTTGATCTTAAGAAGTTAATGGATCAAAATTTTTACAATATCAAGTCTGTGTAAAATCATATTATGAAACAATTTTCTTATCATATAATGTTAATGTACATTATCTCAGAAAAGACTCTATAAAACAAATGTGCATCCATTCATTTCTCACAGCTGTTATCCCAAGTAACACAAAACCGTTGGCCAACCACTTTCGGGCATGGTTGGCCAATGGTGGTTTTGGGCCGTTGGCGCGAGGTTGGCCCAACGGTTGGGGTTCAGTTAGCCCAACGGTTGGCATTCAGTTGGCCCAACCATTGGATTTACAGGATTTGGCCGTTGGTGTTCTGTTGGCCCAAAGGTTGGATTTGTAGGGAAATGGTTGGCGTTCTGTTGGTCCAACGGTTGGATTTGTAGGGAAACAGTTGTGTTCTGTTGGCCCAACAGTTGGATTTGTAGGGAAACGGTTGGCATTCTGTTGGCCCAACGGTTGGATTTAAATGATTTGGCCGTTGGCACGAGGTTGGTCAACAGTAGGCATTCAGTTGGCCCAACAGTCAACTTTGTAGGTAAGCCTACATTAAATTTATTTGGAGCTATTATACATTTTTCAACCCTGCCAGCAACTCTTTGTTCATCAGGCCAATAGTCAAACTATCCAAGGGTCAATAGTTTTGACATTTTGCTATTTTTTAGCAGATCGTTTACAAAGAGGATTTCCCCTTTTTAAACAGTTTATTAAGTTCTAGTATTTAGCCACAAATAATTTATATAAAAACAGTATATTCGAAATTCTATTTTGAATATATAAAATAGGATATTAAAGTATATTTATATAAAAATAGTGTATTCAAAAATGCTTTTTTGAATATACAAAAAGGGAAATCTTCATTGTAAACGGTCTGCTGAAAATTAGCAAAATGTTAAACTATTGACCCTTGGATAGTTTGACAATTGGCCCAATGAACAAAGAGTTGTTGGATGGCTTGAAAAATGCATAACTCTTTTCCCCAAAAAGTAGTTTGAAAACTGCAAAATTCACTCTCTTATGAAATCAAAAAGTTTCCATAGTTAAATATTAAAATGTACAAAAAGCAACAATACATTTTAATTTTAATGTTATTTTTAACAGTTTACATTTTGCTTGACATTGTTTATATAAAGTGTTTTATTTTAAACACTTTATATCTTTTTAAAGAGAATAAATCTTATAGATTATATCCTTAGTGATATTATAAATCTCATGTCACTATATATATATATATATATATATATATATATATATATATATATATATATATACAATTTATAATATCAATGCTACCTGTTGTTTTTAATCAGTCACTTTACTACATATATCAATTTTTTTAAATAAACACCTTTCCATTATAATCAACTGGTGTCAAATTGCACACTCATGCTGAGTTAATATGACAAATACTTTTTGTAAGATTACCTTTATATAAATATTTTTTCATTATATATATATATTTATAAACACTTTATCTTCCGATTTGTCTTCAGGTCTGATAAAATATATACAACTGAGGTTTGATTTTTTTAAAACTTTCCATAAAAGTGTTATATCAATTTTTGGACTTACCTTGTTTAATATTTTAAAACAGCATCTTAATAAGGCATGTTATGATAATTTTAATAAAACACAACTTTTCATCAATTTTTTTTTATTTTAACAAAAAAAATTTAATAAAATTTAATTTTACATTGTCAAAAATACACAGTTCTTTTATCTCTCCCTCCTTCTCTGTCTTTCGAAAAAAGGAAAAATCCCTTTATTAAGTCTTCAACAAATTTTTCCGTTATGACTTCTCCCTGGTGAGCCAGTCCAACAGAAGCTGTCAATAGAAAAATAAATTAGTACAGTAAATGAGTCAAAAGAAAAATAGCTATATATGCACCAAACAGTCAAACAAAAATGCCTAATTAAGTTAGTTTTTTAATTTTTTTAGAAACAAGTTAACTTATTATGAAATCTAACCCTAGCATTTACTTCATAATAAAAAATTTCTTCATGTTGCATGAACTTGTCTTAAATATTACTTCAGGTATGTATCAGTAAAGGTTTATTTATTTGCTAAATTATCAAAGCACAAAATTAAACAACAATTTCAAATATGCAAACTAATTTAACATCAGAGAAAAATTAAACACTGCACAGATCTTTAATAATTTTAGTACATATTTATTTACATGAATATATCAACTCTCTGAAAACTTACTTAAAATTTAGACATGAAAAATTAAAATATCAAGAGCTATTGGCAGAAATTTCTTTACATTATAGGAACTAATCATCTTAAACTGCCTGCATGTATTTAGCAAAGTTTATTTTCATAAATTAACAGAGCAGAAAATTAAAGAATAATTTGAAATATTTGAACCAAATTAACATTAGTAAAATAAGACATTGTAGTATATGATAGATAAGAATAATTTCCACATACATTTTACTGATACAACATTGAAAAAATTAAGGTAAAATCTTCCTTCTCTTAACCACACAGTAAACAATATTTTCTCAGTAAAAGTCAAATTAATTCTGTAGCATCAAAAGCCCAACAGTTTGTAAATGTACGTTTGTCAACACAAAGCTTTTTATTAGCACAATATCTTTCAAAAACAAAACCAACACTTTAATAATTTTAGACAATATTTATAACTCCACGAATATAAAAAAAAATACAAATGTTTGTACAAAATATCAACCCTACTAATGCCTTTCTATCTACTGAACATCACAGTATCTATATATTTAAGTTACTAAGCCAGGCCAATTCTTTGGGCTGTCTGGGAGAGAAAACTACTGCATCAATTTATTTCATTTTGGTCTTAAACAAAATATTTTAATCTATAGATGTGTCAAATATGGTTTTTGTAACCATAATCTCTATTAATTAGTGATAATTTATAATCTAAAATTGCTTTCTGTCCATGCTCAGCGACATGTTTAAATCTGGCTTTAGATACTCACTAAGCACAAGGCTGCATAAACTACTACATAAAATACTGTACTAATTAGATATAACTAAAAATTTAAAACAGATTAACATAATGATTTAAAAATACACATTTAATAAAGTGAATCAAATAATACTAGTAGGAAACAAGGGAAAATAAAAAAGAGTGAGGAACAAGACTTCAGTTTATACAAATAGGCCAAGAATTCAAAGCAAGTTTTTACCTTGATTCAATCATTCATAAGATGATAACTACACTTCCAATTCTTTCATCTATGGTACTAATGAGATGAGGACTGGTAGTCAAATAAAAATTTCCAGAATTTCCAATTCATAATCTTATTTCGTTTGATTTTTCTATATGAATCACATGCTGCATACCAGTTCCTTGAATACATGACCTTATAGACAGCTAAAAATAGAAAAATAAGTCATATACCATGGGATTGTCAAAATACAGTCTTTAATATTATGTACAAACTTTATAAAATATATTGTCAAAAATATTGCTAAAAATGTAAATATTATAATAAGTAGCAGCTAATCAAATGTTAAAGACAAGTGAATTATTTTAATGAGTGATCAGCTTACTTCATAAATAGTCCTTAATATTATGTACAAACTTGATTAAGTATACTGTCAAAAAATTGCTTAAAATGTAAATATTACAATAACTAGCAGATAATCAGATGCTAAAGACAAATGAATTATTTTAATGAGTGATCTGCATACTTCATAAATACTTTGTATTGATATTTTACTTTCAAACAAAATATTTAACATTAAATATCTGTTCGAGTCTGAGACAGACAATTATTTTAAACTCAAATAAAATACAATTGCAAAGTTAATAGTAAGGAGAGAAAAATTACTGAAATTTCACCAAAGCAGACAGCTAATTGTATTTTATCCTTGTATTCATAAGCTAGTGATTAACTGATGTTTCTTTATAAATTTGACGATTTAATAGAGTAGGTTTTCTAAATTTATGAAGTAAACTGTGAGATATAAACTTATAAACAACTTAAATACACTTAGAATAAAAGATTCAACTTCTTATATAAAATGTTCAGTAAACTTTAATAACAGAAATTTGAGCATAAATAAAAGTTTACCATAATGTTTTTATTATAAATACTCTAGTTAGAAATAATCTTACTGAAAGTACAAGGTAAGAATCATAAGTAAACACCAAATTTGGGCAACTATTCAATTTAAAACTTTCTGAATGATCCAATTAACTAAAGTAACTCAACCATTTAAAATAAATAACATAAACAGATCCATGATTTCAAAAAGTTTAAATACAACCATTCTATAAAGGATTCTAAATATACAGATTACTTATTGTGTTCTAAAAATAGAGAAACAGCAAATACAATTACAGTAGTTAAATTTATTATTTGAGGAAAGCTTTGGCTGTTTTTATAGAAGTTTAACAAAGTATTTTACTTAAATTTACCAAGTTACACTTCATTTTGCTATGCATTTTAGAAAACTACTTGATGTTACTAATTAGCCAAGTACATCATTTTGTTTACTAAATAAAAGTATATTACTAATAAAATAATGTACTTACTCTGGAATTCTTCGTAATATTACAATCACGTGGAACATGGAATGGCCGACATCCATTTCTTTTTACCATTCATTTCTTCTCCACACGTGCAAGCATTTCGCCAAACCAGTTTCTGTCATAGTGAATAATGCATTTTGTAACTGTTGGCCCAACAGCTTTAATTTGCAGTTGGGCCAACCATATTTTGTAACCGTTGGCCCAACCGCTTCCATTTGCAGTTGGGCCAACCATATTTTGTAACCGTTGGCCCAACGGCATCCATTTGCAGTTGGGCCAACCATATTTTGTAACCGTTGGCCCAACCGCTTCCATTTGTAGTTGGGCCAACCATATTTTGTAACCGTTGGCCCAACGGCATCCATTTGCAGTTGGGCCAACCATATTTTGTAACCGTTGGCCCAACCGCTTCCATTTGCAGTTGGGCCAACCATATTTTGCAACCATTGGTCCAACCGCTTTCATTTGCAGTTGGCCCATCTGAATTTCTGCCAACGGTAACCATTCCCCAACGATGCCACGAAAATATGCGGTTGGGCCAACGGTGTGTGTTACTTGGGATGTGTAGTTGAGTTTTTGCATTTTCTGATGATGAAAGCCATTTTAAAAATTCAGCAATTTGAACTGAGTGGAATTACTTCAAAAGGGATACTTTAAGGTTTATTTTACTCTTATTGCTATTTTGACTAATTTACAGGCATTTATTTTATTGTTTTTACTTCATAGATTGTTTTTCTTTTTCTTGGGACATAGCACCATTGTGTAGCATTGTATAACCTTACAATGAACTAACAAGTGTGAAAGGTAGTAACAATAATGACAGATTTTCCTAGTTATTGTTGATACGTATACAGTATATCCTTCGGACAAATATTACAATATATCCAATTATATCCCAATAAAAACTGTACTGTAATGTAAATGGAAAGATGTAAAAAAGAGACATTATTGCGCAACATCCATCGAGTAATCTATATGTATGGTGCTTGGTATAAAGGGCTTAAATCAAAAAAAGTGATTTTTAGGTATTTGTTAGTATTGATAAAAATAAAAAATAAAATCTTTTGACTTGTATAAATGGCTTAAGTCTATCAGTTTTCTATATAAAAGTACATTTCTTTGTACAAAAGATTCAAGTCGAAATTATTGTTCTGCGATTGGTATAAAAGGCAATAACTTTAAATCACTCTTTTTGACTTAAGCCCTTTATACCAGCACCTTCATAGGCATAGTGTTGGGGGCCAGGGAGCCACATACACCCCCCCCCCAACTTAACTTAAAATAAAGTAAAATGTTAATATAAGTTAAGTTAAAATCGGAAAATTGTAGAAAACTTATCAGAAAGTTGGTTTTTTAAACTGTGAAACTGAAGATTCCAGTTATGTCTTTAGCCTTAACATAGTTTTTAACAATAATATGATCCATAACAAAAATTCGATGCTATATTTTTTTCTCATCTTATTTATATTATATTTATTTTTCTCATTGTATAACTTTTGAATACTACTCAAAAATCAATTCTATTGTTATTCAGTTTTAAAAAATCCTAATAATTCATATTTTAAGGACCGTCCAGCAGTCAGTGCACTGAGGAGGGCCCTAACTGAATTCAGTTTTTGCCCTCCCTTTCCCCCCCCCCCCCCCCCCCCCAAAAAAAAAAAAAAAAAAAAAAGTTAGAAGCACGCCACACTTATAGGCATCATAGATATATTTTAAAATGTATATTTATCTATACCTTAAAAAAGTTATATAGAAAGTCATCTGTTATTTAGAAAGGTGAAAAAATACACAATCAGTTCAAATGTAAGTTATGGGGGAAAACAAATTTTTAATTCTGTGTGACGGACAGTAAAAATAAATTAAAGCAGCTAGAATTGGGAGCATATGCAAAACATATTTAGAGTAGTCACTGCTAAATATGTCATGGGGTCTCAATATAGATACATTTTGTTATTCAGATGGACCTTCTGACGTATACAAAAAGTGTCTACTGTATCCAAAACCTATTGCAGTATGTCTGCTGTAATTAGGATTCCTTCTATGTGCATTGAACTTGTTGTATAATCGTTGGCAGTACAGCAAGTGTATTTTCGAATATACGATAGAGGGTGTCATGTTTGCCGATAGGTGTGTGTTCTTGCAGTTGCAATGTAGCTAGCAAGTAGATAGGTTGTCAATTAAGTATTTTTGTGATCTGTATCCAACTGGGTTATTTCATAAAGAACTCTTGTAACTACTTCAGTTACATTAGAACTAAATGACTAATGGCAGGAAATCTCAGTTTTATTAATTTTTTAATCCTTGTAGTTGATGGAAAATGGAGTGACTGGAGTTCTTGGTCTGCTTGTTCTGTCTCTTGTGGCATTGGAATTCGATCAAGGATACGAATTTGTGACAGCCCTGAGCCTGTACATGGTGGAAAAGATTGTTCTGGAGATAGTGAAGAGCTGGAAGAATGTGGAGACGAGGCTTGTGATAGTAAGTTTTTTAATTAATTCTTCAAGGTGGTAACTCAGTTCTTTAAAATTTAGTTCAGATTAATGTATAATTAAATTTTTCAGTGGTTCCAGATCAAGCTGCAGGACATGTGATAGGTGTTATAAATGGGATAGATTTTGGATTATC
Source organism: Dolomedes plantarius (assembly GCA_907164885.2). Lineage (NCBI taxonomy): Eukaryota > Metazoa > Arthropoda > Arachnida > Araneae > Dolomedidae > Dolomedes > Dolomedes plantarius. The sequence goes on along the minus strand of OU015500.1, from coordinate 86,416,370 downwards.
CTCGCTAGTTGCTAATATTTCTCAGCTAGGAATGGAACAAATGGTATCTGCTAGAATTCAGAATGTGACTGGAGATATTGGTAAGGGAATATTTTTTTATGTAATTCTCACAGTTATAAATTATATATTAGGGAACAGGAGATTCATTTGTGAAGATTAATGTATATACCTTCTCATGACGGGCTAGTATTTTACTCTCTAAGAACCTTTAGAAAATATAGACTTCCATAAAATGCATAACAAATATGAAAATGGGTACCGTAAAATCTCGAGTATAATACACACTTTTTTTTCACATTTTAGTCCGCAAAATTGAGAGTGCATATTATACTTGCATACAAAATTTTTTTTAAATGTAGTTTTAAACATTGGATAAATGAACGTACAGCAGCTGTAAGACATTGCCGCAGCACAGGTGTGTGCGCATCTGCACTCCGTGATTCATCGACCCGTTTACTAAGCAGGTATTCCTTTTAAATGGAAATGGAACTCACAGTTCGTATCGTCAAGTGAGGATGATGATGGCGATATATGTTACGACGTCAACAATAATTGTGACATGGATGCAACAAAAATAGATGAGCTGTATTCTAGTGAAAGTGATTAAGACTGATAATTTGACAGTATTGTTTGTTTTGAATTAAAAATTTAAGTTTTTTTCTCCCGAATTTGACGTTTTCGTTTCTTTTTATTACAAATTTTATTTATGTTAATAAATATTTGTGCAAGTTTTAAATAAAATATTGAAAAGTTATTGGTGGGTATTATATTCGAATTTTAATTTTTTCTGAAAATTTCGAGCAAAATCAAGCATGCATATTATAGTCGGGATTTTACAGTATATGGAATGAGGAATCATGCTTAAACTTTACCAATCTCATGGATGTATCAGGGTATAGCATTTTCTTTCTGACTGCATTATGCTAATTGTTCTATTCAGAGAGCGCTCTGTGATTGTCTGGGCTTGTTTCTACTGGGAAAGGCTGAGTCCTTTGATTGCTTTCCCTCTTCTAAGAGTTGTTTGGCAGAGGCTTTAATTGAAGAATGGAGACTAATCCTATCAGTCGCATACTAGATATTGATCAAAAGTATACCCAGAAAAAAAATGAGGCAGTTACTGCAGCCAAAGGTGGTCTAACAATATACTGATTTTTAAAAATAATTACTAGAAAAAAAAGAACTTTTTATATACCATGTTTTTAAATTTTCTGTTGAATCATATAAACTTGACAGTTCTATGTATTAATGAATACTTTTTTAAAATTTTTTTGATGAACTATCCCATCAACTTGAAAGAAAATTAAGTTAACTGGAAGTTAACTTGCGCTTAATTTTTCGTTCCCGCCCAGCCGATAGATGGCTGCACCAGTCTACAAAACAAAATTAACTTAAAAGGAATTCAATTCTTCTTAAAGATGGCTAAAGGTATTAAAATAATGCATTGTCATCGTGTTATGAGCCATTCTAAAAGTTTCAAATGTCTAGCTAGTCGGGAAGTTAGTTAAAAATCGATTGCAAGATTTGTACTGGACAAACTACACACAAACAAGAAAGCGAGTTAATAAAAACATGGTAATAAATATACTTTTCATCATTCAACCTATGAATGCTGTTACTTTTGGCAAATAGTATTTATGCATGAGATGACAACTACGGTGGAATATACACTTTCAATCATTCAACCTATGTATCCTATTACTTTTGGCAAATAGTATTTATGCATGAGATGAAAACTACAGTGGAATATACAATTTTCATCATTCAACCTATGTATCCTGTTACTTTTGGCAAATAGTATTTATGCATGAGATGAAAACTACAATGGAATGAGTCTTTATTTCTGATTTCTTTTATGATACATTGATAATCTAGAGTTCAGTGTATATATATGTGCTAACTTTCATTCATAAAAAGTTTCATCTACCACACTTATATCTATAAACTTCTAGGTAACTGGCTGAAGCTATTGGTACCACTTTTGAGCCCAATATACTGGACAACTGCATATGAGATTGGACCAGCCGCTAATGGGTACACTACTACTAGAGGTTTCTTCCGAAGAGAAACTCAAATCAACTTTGTTACTGGTAAAATGAAAAAAAAAAACATTTTCTAAGAATTCTTTTGTTAGTTAGTTAAAAACAGAGTTTCAACCTCAAAATAAAATTTTAAATTTCAGGTCAAACGCTGCTTATGACTCATGTTGCTCGAGGACTTGATAAACGAGGTATCCTTTTGGTTGATATTGTTATAAATGGGGAAGTTCCAGATGTACCTCTGTTGTCTAGAATAGTACTTCATCCGTATACAGGTAAGCTAATATATATGTATTATTTATTATGTTACATTGAATATATTACTGATTCATAATATGAAAACATCAATTCAACAGGTTTGTGAACATGTTAAAATTATAGCCGATAGCATCAAATTGTTTGCATTTTTTGGCAATAGTATGTATACAGATTTGAATTATGAATTTCACTATTGGTCCCTGATACATTCTTATTGTAAGGGTTTTTTAGAACTAGTGATGGTTGTTGTTGTTGTGTCTAGGAATAGTGCAGAAAAAAAATGAACTCTAGAAAAAAAACTAAATTACGCTACTAAACTCATGGCGCAACAGTCCACTGTGGACCAAGGCATGAAACCTGAATTTTATTTTTTTTTTAAACCTAGAAGGGAAAATATCTAAAAATAAAATCTTAATACAATTACTGATAGTCAAGAATGCCATAACTAGGAATTAAAGAAGTTAATATGCACAATTTATAAATGGTAAAAACTATTACATTTTTAGCTGAATATCTCAAAATGAATATCTCAAAATTGAACCCATCCTTTATAGTAAGACACAAATACCACTTAGATTAAATCATTATTAATTTCATTAAGATACCAATAAAATTTTGGGCCCAAAAAGTTAGCTGGGGATTTGAAGGGAAAAAAAAAAGACATTAAAGCAATTACTAAAAAATAAAATCTGTTACCGGCTACAGCAAAGGGAAAGGAAAAGATAGGGCATACCCTTAAAAGCAATTTCATCTCATGCCTAGGTGACTCTCCAACTGACTCTGCTGGGATCTAAGATGGTCAATCATTCTTGGTGTCTCCTGGATCATAGATGACTCAATCTCGCCTCCCAATCAATTGTTGAAAAAAAAAACTCCTTTGCCCCCGAACTTAACTTTTTCACCCCATTCCATCTTCCGTCACCATGAATGTTGCACAAAACAGAGACCACTGGCATGCCATGAAATTAGGAGTGTAAACGCTTCAAAATATAGTTGTAGCATGAGGAGTTATTTAATTGGATGGCTGATGATGTTTGTTTTTAATTATTATTTTTGTTTCTTGCGCAATGTGTCGATTTTATGGCATAGTACTCTAAACATTTTGTCTCCCTCAGCAAAGAAGAAGAAGAGCTTGAGAGCTTTCTTTCTCAGAGAAAAGCTTGAAATTTGAATGTCCTGGGATTTCATTTACCGCTTCCCCCATTTGCTTGTACCTTGGGGTGGATGTGAAAGAAATAGCAAAACAGAGCATATTAGATTACCGAGGCTTTTGGATTTCCTGCTTCTATTGTGTAAAATAGGATAATAGAATAAGGAATTAAAATTTAAAAATTTTTAACTTATAAAAAAAATTTTAAAAACATTCCCAAAAATTAATATTTAAATTTATATTAGTCAATCTGATGAGATAAAATTCACCAGCTACTTTACATAATATTCCAGGCAATACTTTTATTTAATAAAAAATCAATTTTTGTTATGACCAATTAATCATTGTTACCCTTACAATGCATTGGAGATTCAAGAAAATTGCTCACTTTTCCTAAATTTGTTTTCATTATTTAGGTGATTAAAAATTTGATAACAACCATTTTAAACAAAGTAGAGCAGAGGCTTAACAAAAGAAAGACAAAGTTGTTATATTTAAGGTTGATTAATTTTAAAACCAAAATTATAATCAGTTACAAGAATGATTATTTACTATTACTATATTAAAATAAAATTTAATTTATCTACACAACACTTCCAAGATGATGTTTATTTTTTCACTCTTAAAATTCATGTGGGAAAAATAAAATTGGCACACAATTATTTAAAAGTCTTTGTAAATTCTAATAAAACATAAACATTGTATGATTACACTGTAGTTGTAAACATTGCATACTTCATTTTGACCTATAAGGGGAATAAAGCTTTACTTATAGGATGACCCAATATTTTTCACAGGAAACCACATTGTAGAAACACAGTGTTTATATCCAAAATAAGATTCAGATTCGTGAAACTGTATTAAAATCAAAATGCATTGTTTGAATTATGAATTTTTTTCTCTCTGAAAATGCAGATCTATTTTGAAATATATTAAAAACTGCCATTTCCATTCACTTTTTTCAAAATTTTTTATAGAGGATTATGTTCAGATTGGACCTGGAGTAATCTATGCATTTTCCACTCGCACATATGAAATAGGAGGTCATGTTCTACCCTATTCTTGGAATCATACAATATATTATGATGAAACATTAGATGGAATGCCATTCCCTACCCAGAGGTTATATGCAAATGGGATTGGTAGCTGTTATGATGAAGAGAGTGAGGAAATGAAATACAATATAACTGCTGCCATTGGGAGAGGTATTTTTTCTTTTCATTCTTTACCGTGTACTTTATCATATTTTCAAGGGTTTCCTCACATATCCAATACTTTCTTTCTTTTTCTTTTTAGGCTACTCAAATTCTGAATGTGCTCTTGGATTTTTGTTGAGTTCAGATGGTTCATACTGCCTAGGTAAGTCTTAAGATAATAGAGTTTATATTTTATATTTACTTATGTTATGAAGTGTAGCAGATAAAGAACATACCTTTTTTTTCGGCCCTACATCGAGAGACAGTCAAGAGACCATAGCTCTCCTCTAGCAGCCCAATGCAAAATAGCTCTGTTTTTCCAGCTGTTAGTAGTAAAACTATAGTCCTTTAAGAAAGTGCACGTCATAAGATGGTTAAAATCCATAATGTCTCCAGATGAACAAAGAGAACAGTCAGGAGGGTTTACCAAACCAATGCAGACAATTTTTTCTTTTATTCTGCATGGAAGTAAAGAAAAGAAAAGAAAAGCATTGGCCACAATGATGAAAGCTGTTACTCGTATGTCACTACCCAGGAGGCATGTGTAGCTTAAAGCTGGGTTCTCAACCTTTCAGGCTCTGTGCCCCCCCCCCTTTGAACACTGATGTGAGGTCATGCCTCCCCCACCACCACCACCATATGTGGTCAATACAAGTAGTACAATCGGAATTTGAAACTGAAGCTGGTTATAAAATGAAAATATAGAATAGATAATTTCATACACAAAATTTAATATTACTACACTAATCTTAATTTGGAACATATTATTATTAGAACATATGAAATCAAATAATTAAATACAGATCAAATATATTTGAGGTAATCAAGGATCTAGGTGAGGTTGGCATGTAGTACCAGTCACTTTCACAACATTAATGAGAGAGCTGTTTATCCTTGGCACTGTTTATCCTTGACAAGTTTTTGAATATTAGGTGTTAACTGTGACAAAGCACTAGGGATGCGACATCGATAACAAAACATCGATATTCAATATTAAAACATCGCCCGAAAACCATCGATGTTTTAGAACATATCCATTTTTTAAAACTGGTTTAGTAACCTCTAACATTAATATTACTTTGGTTAGCCGTGGGGGGGGGATATAATTTTACTCTGTGATTGGGCTGACACAAATGACAAAAACTTGGCTGCTTGTGCCTTGGGCTACATTGATAACTCAAAATTCTCATTGTAAATATCGCCATATTTTGCCTTCAAATGTCCATATAAATTCGTGGTATTGCCAGAAGTTTTGAGGGACTAATATGAGGCAAATATTGCATTTCACCAATTTGTCAGAGGTTTTGCAAAAATATATCCAAATGGTACTTTTGGGAGGAATCCTACTAATAATATTAATATCAACTTATATAAAACCAGAACAAAACAAAAACTAAAATGGCTGCTCTCGTGTATATACTATTTGTAAAATAAAACCCTGTGGAAGGTTCTGGAGTGTCAGGAACACTCCAAGCGCTCTGATTGGTTCATTGGTTGTTGATTGCCATTTGTCTGTTTGCTAAGGAATCATTCTCCTTTTTATATTCGTCCTTTTCAGAACCCAGACTTACATTTACTGAGTGTGAAAATTATGCTACGTGGTAAATTTTTTTATTTATGGTACTTTTTCATTAAAAAAAGAAAACATCAAGACAACGTAAAACATCGAGCACAAAACATCGATGTTAAAAAAACATCTGTTTCAATAAATCGATGTTTAAAACATCGATGTTGCATCCCTACAAAGCACACCTCAGGTCACTTTCAACGCCCAGCTCTGCTCAATATTTTGACTTTCAATTTTTTTTCCCACTCAGCTGATGAAAGAAAAAAAGTTTTTTAATCTGCTTTAGGAAATTATTAATTATTTTCTTAAGTTACCTTTTATAACTTTTGAAAAACAAATGGTTAATAATCTGATCTCTTTTCGAAAAAATTTTAGAGTGGTAAAAATTTTGTAGTACATGGTACTCAAACACCAAAATATATTTATTTTTCCTGAATTCTTTTTATTAATTAACACTTATTAATGCTGCCCTATGAAATATTTTTTACCTTCATTAATTTGTATAATTTTGCTAATATTGTTTTCTAATTTTAGATATTGATGAATGTGAAGTTGACAATGAATGTGCCCATATCTGTAGTAATTTTCCTGGGGGATTTTCATGCCATTGTTTAAATGGATTTACTTTGGATATAGATGGGAAAAGTTGTAATGGTAAAATATTTTCCTTAATTCTGTATTTTTTAATAAGTTACTTTAATAAATAAAGATGGGCAAATAATGAATTTACTTATATCTTTATTATCTTGCTTAATAAACATAGGGAATTTTACAAACCCAAGTGAGCTCTTAAAGATCTAAGGAGAAAATACATATTTTTCTTTTTTCTTTTTATACATTTTATACGTGTGTATATATCATACTGGAGAGAGCTAAAAGTGGTTGCTATACTTTTAGAAATTTTTCATGGCAAATTTTAGTGTTAGCTCTTAGCAATTCTGGTTCAGTTGAATCCAGTTAATCAGACTAGCCGCTTATTCAGACCGAATCCTAAAGGACCGAAACAAATCCTATTGCATAAGCCTAATATTATTTGCCAGCTGGTTATTAGGACCAAAATCATCGCATCCCGATGTGGTCCGATTAACCAGTATCAATTATATATACTATTGATCAATCTTTGATTGTTTTAACAATGGTAATTCCAATTAAGTTTCTAATTCATTTTACAAAAAATTAATAATTCGACATTTTAAACCGAAAGAAAAGCATTGATTTCTCCTTTAACCTTAAATTTGCTATGTATTCTATATAAAACATTATCCTTGAAATGCAAGTTCTCTTTGTTATAAGTGAACAGTTCATGATTATATGTCTTATTTTTCCAAATAAAATATTACAGAGTGATTATGCTACTGGAAAACATTACAACATGACACCATCAGGAAAAATAAAATTTATTACAGAAGTCATTAGAAATGCTGAATTTTCACCAAAAACTTGATATTTTGGGTAAACATCTAACTAAATTTTTGTTGCTTTGCTGCAACATTATTCAGATTTTTAAAAACATTCTTATTTTAATCTAAATAATTTTGAATACAGCGTCACAGTGGCCCAGTCATTAAAGGCATCAAGCCAGTGATCTGAAAGTTGCTGGTTCGATACCCGTCAAAACCGCCAATGTGTACACTAATGGTGGCTGGTGCATGGAAAAAATCTGCCGTAGCTGCAATATCCTGCAAGTTTCCAAACATTACCTCTGGCGGTGCGAGGTCAAGTGTTCCAGTCTCGTCACTTGACTCAGTCCAAAATTACAGGACCAGTATATTTCAAACAGATGTAGCATTGGTCCCGGTGCAATGCATGTGGCGAAGGGGTCACACACTTCTGGTAAAAAAAGTGATCAACTTACATTTTCTTATGCTAAAAAAGACTAGTGGGCCCCGTGCTCTGTTCGATCAAAATCTGTTGTAGCTGCAATGTCCTCGAAGTTTAGAAACATTACCTCTCGAGGTGTGGGGTCAAGTGTTCCGGTGTCAGCAGTTGACTTGGTTGAAAATTACAGGACCAGTACATTTCAAATGGGTGTAATGTGGACCCACCCCCTGTCGTACACTTGGTGAAAATGGTGCATGTGCTGAAGGGGTCATACACTTCTGACTTCTCCCAGGAAATGAGTATCGCTCAGCTCCCAAAAATTGAAACAAAAATAATAATTTTGAATACGGAATTATTTCCTACAGAATATAAATTCCTAGTCTTATATTGCTAGCCATGTAATCAATTTAAAACAGTAATCAGCCTTACATTTTCTTCTGCTGAAAAAGACTAGTGGGTCCCATTCTCTGTTTGATCAAAATCTGTCGGAGCTGCTATGTCCTCCAAGTTCGGAAACATTACCTCTGAAGGTGTGGGGTCAAGTGTTCCGGTGTCAGCAGTTGACTTGGTTGAAAATTACAGAACCGATACATTTCAAATGGGTGTAGGGTGGTGGTGCAAATGGTGCATGCAGTGAAGGGGTCACACACTTCTGGTTCCCACATACCACATACACATCACTTCTGGCTTCTCCCAGGAAATGAGTATCGCTCAGCTCCCAGCCATTGAAAAAAAATAATAATTTTGAATACTGAATTATTTCCTACAGAATATAAATTCCTAGTCTTATATTGCTAGCCATGTAATCAATTTAAAACAGTGATCAGCCTTACATTTTCTTCTGCTGAAAAAGACTAGTGGGCCCCATGCTCTGTTGGATCAAAATATGTCTTAGCTGCAATGTCTTCCAAGTTCGGAAAATTACCACATACACATCACTTCTGGCTTCTCCCAGGAAATGAGTATCGCTCAGCTCCCAGCCATTGAAAAAAAATAATAATTTTGAATACTGAATTATTTCCTACAGAATATCAAATCCTAGTCTTATATTGCTGACCATTTAATCAATTTAAAACAGTGATCAGCCTTACACTTCTAAAAAAAACTAGTGGGACCCATGCTCTGTTCGATCAAAAATTGCTCAGTTTTTGGGTGTGTTACAGTAACATTTATCTTCCAGGCTTGGAATTCATATTACTAATTTTCGAATCTTCACGGGGACACTCTTACCAATTGGTTAGAGCAGTGGTTTACACACAGGGTCCCCCCTCTGTGGGTCGCAACCCACAGAGGGGTAGTGAAAAGAATTGGAGGGGTTGCAGAAACTTTGAAGTAAATTTATATCATGTCATGTTATATAATTAAGAAATATGCTTTAAATTTTCTATAAATGCATATTTTTAATATTTATTTATTTTTTCGTATGTTAAAAAATATGATATGATATTGTTAAATAAGATGTCAAACAGTCTTCCAAAGTTGTATTTCCTCAATATTGCTTTAATTCACCTCTACCAATTTGTGGGAGACAGATTTTTAAATTGAGTAGCTTTAAAAACCAAATAATGATCAAGACTTAAGATGATACTAGAGTAGCACTCAAAGATTTCCCCAAATGTTAAAAAATTATTATCTGAGGTCCACGCTCACTACTTCTTATTAATTTTTTTCTATTTTAATTTGATAAACTAAATGAAGTTTATAATTTTCAAATGTTTTAATGTAAAGCTTATAATTTAAAAATGCTGTTCTTTTTTTATTTTAATGTTCATTAATTTTTACTTAAATGAAATACAATTATATATTAACTTTTATATATGAAGATATAGTCACATAACATTTAGTAAAAACTAACATAGAGGGGATTAAGAAATATTTTTATTGTTATTTTGCTGAGTAGATATGTACCCAAAATCTACAGTTCATTGATTTTCAAAACAGTTTGTTAAAATTTGCTTATTTCTTTTTGTTAACAATTTCGAAATTTAAGAAAAAAAATTCTATTACCAAAAAATTTTCATTCAGGGTCAAGTTATTTTTTTTATTTAAAGAACGTGGGTCACGGTAGAAAAAAGTTTGCAAACCACTAGGTTAGAGCATCCATCAAATATTTATTGGTTAGATTTACCTTTGTAATGTGGGGAGATCTTATTCCAAAAGACTTCCCTTTCAAGCCTCCCTGAAGTTTTATATAAAACCATGTCGACAGTGATGCTTTATTAACTTCATATTCACCTTGCACCAATAAACCCAAACAAACCAACCAGCCTTCCTATTCATTAAATCTATGTTATATCTCTCCTTTATTTAATTATTTTAAAATTTAATTACTTTATTTACTTTTTAGATGTGAATGAATGTGAATTAAGTTTAGCTGCATGTTTACCAAATGAAGAATGTGTCAATACATTTGGATCTTGGAAGTGTTTGATTATATGCAGAAATGGTTTTGAGAGAAGTGAAGACGAGTTGTTTTGCAAAGGTTAGTGGGTTTATTTATTTTGTTAGTTTATCTAGTAGGTTTTATGTAATCTTATACATCTTATTTGAGCATAACCAAAAAAAAAGAACCCAATCTTTTCTTCAAAATTATTGTTGCTGTAAAATTAAGGTACATATAACAACCATGTAAAAGGTTTGCCTTAAAAATATTGTATAAACATGTGTATTTTTAAAATAAGCATGCCCTCAATACATACATATATATATATATATATATAATATCTTAAATATTATGCCCTCCATTCTAGCGTTCAAACTCCCTTTCCTAAATCCAATCCCCCATTAATATTAATTTATTGCTTTAAAACCCTTAGCCACAGACCTTCCCATGAATCACATGCCTTTGCATTTCTACACATGTATGTGTCTGAATTCAGGAGTGGGTTAGCATTGTGAGCCCCTAAATCTGCTGACCCTACAAATAATAGCCACATGTTATTTTTTGCCTCTTGCACTTAATGTTGAAAGGTGATATTATTCTGAGCCATTCTTCTGAAATGAACGGATGTACTTTTGTCGCTCTAATAAACAATTCGACCCAACTACTTCCAAATTTAATTTTTATTCCTTTCAGTCTGAGTCTAGCTCCAGCCATGTAAATATAAGCTAGTTTTCCCTTTCAGGTTCTAATTTAAGGATGTGATATAATGGGTATATTACAAGAATACCCATATATAATTTTATATATATATATATATATATATATATATATATATATATATATACATACAGATGGTGGACAAAATAATACGAACACCTGTGAAATAATGGAAAATCTTTATTAATAGGGGGTTGGATCACACTTTGACTGAAATACAGATTTAATGTGACGTGGGATAGATGCATAAAGGTCATAGACAATATTTAAAGGAATATTAAGCCATTCCTCCTGCAGAGCGGTCTCTAATTCTGAAAGTCCGGATGGAGGTGGAAATTGGGAACGAATTTTGGACTCCAAATATTGCCATAAATGTTCAATAATATTCAAGTCCGGAAACTGAGGGGGCCAGGTGAAATGTTCAACTGCATCGTCATGCTCTTCGAACCATTCTTGAACACACCTAGCAGTGTGGATAGGGGCGTTGTCGTCTTGAAAAAGCGTTCGCTCTCCAGGGAATACAGTCTGGACAAAAGGATGGACATGATCCCCTAGAACACTTAGATAGTGATTGGGTTTGATCCTCCCATGCAGAATAACAAGTGGCCCAAGACCGTGCCAAAATATCGCACCCCATACCATAATGGAGCCACCCCCATGCTTCACAGTCGGCAAGAGGCATTCAGGATGAAACGCTTCTTTGGGCATTCTCCAGACATAAACACGTCCGGTCGTCTGAAATAGGGTGAATGACGATTCATCTGGCCATATTACCTGTTGCCACTGCTGTGGGGACCAGCCTTTGTGATCTCTGTACCATTGGTGTCGCTTGAAAACATTAGTTGCTGTCACCAAGGGTTTACAAATTGCCACTGTGCCATAAATGTTCACAGCATGAAGTTCCCTTTTGACAGTTTTTGTTGAAACGGGGTCCTGGAGATGACTGTTCATTTCGGATGTTATCTCGGATAACGATTGCTTGTGCTTTCGGGCTACTATGCGCTTCAAGACCCGTCTATCCCTATCAGCAAGTTTGGACTTTCGGCCACTGTTGTGCTTTGAAGACGTCGTCTTACCCTCTTTCGTGTATGCTGTCATAACGGCTGATACCGTACTCCTTGCAAACCCCAAAAGGTTTGCTGTTTCCATAACCGATGCTCCACTTAAACACGCTCCAACTATCATTCCTCTTTGGAACTCTGACAGGTCTGGCATTTCAACTTATCACAGACAGTTCGATAGAAGCATGCAATGTAGGTGACTGCTGTTGAGAGACTGATACCTTCCTCTTCACGCTCACTAGGTGGCAGACTTCTGTTGCAGGTGGCGCAGCTGTACTGCAGGTGTGAAATACGTCATACTTTTTCACAGGTGTTCGTATTATTTTGTACTCCATCTGTATATATATGGGTATTCTTTTCTTGCCTGTTAGTTTCTCTGAGTTGCTTAGCCAGATAACTATCCATTAATTAAACAGGCTTAATGTGTATCAAGCTTTTAGAAGCTATCTACACATTTAGGATTTTAATAGAATTTAGGTAACCTTTATTGTAAATATTATTACCCAAAATAGTCTACAATATCAAGTCAATATCGTAGACTATTTTGTCTAAAATAGTCTATCAAGTTTCATTTTACATAATGGAAAAATGTAAAATGACACTTTTAATTTTTAAGTAATATTATTTTTCATGACTGAAAAGCTTATTAAATTTTATCTTTTATTAAAAAAACCATGAATTTAGGTATAACATATATAAAGTGAAATCTGCTAATTTTAAAATTTGTTAGGAAGATGCCATTTAATGCATAATGAATGTTTTTCAGCTTTGAAGTAATTAACAGCCCCCAAAAAAAGTTGTTGAAGGATTCTTTCATTCTACGCAATATTAAATAAATTTATATGAAATGAAATATTATTACAGTCATCAACTGGTTGTTTTTAGAAGCTATAGATGCACTAAATTCATGGCAACTATGTTCTGTTAAAGTTCCCGTATGGGTGTGTCTTGTTCAGAATATTTAAAGCAAAAAACTTTTTTTTTACCTATAGAACATTATTCTGCTTTTTATACAGATATAAATGAATGTGATCTAAATCTTCACAACTGCAGCCAAATTTGTGTGAACAATATTGGAAGTTACAGTTGCGGCTGTTATACAGGTTATCATCTGATCAGTAGCTATGAATGTTTAGGTATGTATATTTTGGGTTTTAAACATAGTACATACTATTATATTGTTTTATATGAATTCGTGAAGGATAAATTATACATTTTACTTTAAATATGATACTTATTTTTTCAAAATATTTTACATTTGTTGGAAATGGTCTTCACTTATAGGGTTAGAAATAGTATTGAAAGATTAATGGAATATTCATCTCCTTACAATAAAATGTTAGGTGCGTACAATGCAATTAGTATATGTTTTATCACTAAAATATACTTTTCACATAAATATTCTCATTCATTCACAATTAGTTCTTTAGTAGTAAATCTCTGGTTAATGATTGACTAAAGTTTGTGTCTGTGCTTGCAGTTGGCTAATGTTGGTCTTTAATATGTTGAAAATATTTCTTATCCTTAAAAGAGAAATTTTGAAGCATATTTCTGTTAAAATATTCACAAATATTCAATATATTTTTAATAGTAATATGTATTATATATTTATTTATTTATTTAATGTTGCTTAAAATATGCCTTTATAAAAATCTATTTTAAATTTTTTTATTATTATTATGTAAAATGCATTGTTTAATTTATTATTTTACGTTTAGATATTGATGAATGCAACAGATTAGATGCACCCTGCAGTCACTTTTGCTCAAATACCCCTGGTAGCTTCAAATGTTCATGCCGGCCAGGTTTTAAATTACATGAAAATCGAAATTGCATAGGTATAGATGAACATTATTTATATGTCTCTATTCATTAATATACGAGTTATTTTAGTGTTCAAAATTTATTTGAAATTTTAAACATTAAATATTAGTAACATAAATTGAGTTTACTAGGTAATTGCTTGCTGCCCCCTTAAATACATTAATAAACAAAATTGCCAAGAGTGTAAAGAAATTTTTATACATTTATTTATTCAACAACAACAAAAAAATCCTTAAAAAAGTATAGAATTATTGAATTTAAATCAAGTTCCTAAATTTAAAGATTTGTAGAATTATATATTTTTTTCTTTCAAATATTGCCCTTTTCTAGTTTTAGCTAATCTTGGTCTGACATCTTTCTTTATGTAAACACATTTGTAAACCATTTTGTGTTTTATCTTTATTATTTGAATGATTAATCAAGATGTGATTTCAATAAAATATTCATGCATCTATTATATAAACTGTTATGTTTAAAAATATTTATTGTCACTACCTAGATTAGCTTCTTTTAGAAAGTCTTTTTTTCTTGGTATCTCATGTTTCAAGAGCTATCACTAATAAATTAACAGATTCAGGTTGCAGACACTCTGGCAATTTTCCATATAATAGTCCATTTTACTTGAAAGAAACACCTTGCACAGAAAGACACCCTAGTCCGGTGTTCACACAATGATTCTTTCACCTTGAAACAGTTTCTAAACCTGGAGGGTGCCATCGTTCGTTATACCATGCTCCTTTGACAACGGGACGGCAATTACTAGACAAATGACGGTGGGTTGGGAGTTTAAAAACCATTATCGGACTGCTACTGGTCTGAAATCTGTTTTTGGAGGAAAAAGCGAGGGCTGTTTGCTCTTTGTCAAATGTATTGAAAGATACAGCGGAAGTTGTCTTTTGTGAGGTTCAAGTCCAACTACTTTCTGCAATCATTATCCCTTCAAATTGCAAGAATTCTTAACCTTCTTCTCGTTAACTCATAATGGATGTTTGGGAAAAGAAGGAAAAAATAATTATTCAGTTGACGAAAAAGTTATTTCAAAATGCGTATATTGCAAATAGCATTTTTAGCGATACTAAGAATATATAAATAAAAATGAAAAAGAAATTTGAACTTTCTCGTTTTATATCGATAAAAATTTTGTAATTTGGTTGTTACTTCGTCTAAATTTACGTCCTCTTAATGGCTGCGCCCTAGGCCATGGCCTAGGTTGGCCTTATGGGAAATCCGTCCCTGTGTCTCTCATCGCCAAGTTGGCGATAGGAGACATCACCAAGATGGCGGTTCCATCGCAGCTGGAAAATAAATTTACTATAAAATATTGAGAGAATATAAACTTCAGCAGCAGAAAAAATTAAATCAGTAAATCACAAGCTCTGATTGGCTGACTAATTATAAAATCGGGAGTAATTTGTGTCTAACTGAAAAAAATTTAACAAACACAATCCACGTTTGGCATTTTATCGCGAAAATCTAAAAAATACCACCAAAACATTAAAGCGGCTGCGACACCTTGTATTGAGAATGAGCCTGAAGGGTTTTATGAGGGTTGTTATGGTAGTACATAGTATTCGAGAAAAAATAATTTCTAATAAGCCAAAACTAAATCAACAGACATTATTGACTGAAATGTTTAAATTATAATGTAATTATATGTTCTGTATTCAGGTTTATTTTATAATTAAACCATTTTACAAGTTTGTTTTTTTTAAGTGTGTTTATTTTTTTTTTCCAAAAATTTTGTAGTGTTATTTTAAAAAACCCTGAAATCCAGAAAATTCCCAAATCCAGAATTGCTGTGTCCTGAGCGATTCCGGATTTGGGAGGTTGAACTCTATATATTTATATATATACAGGGTGTCTGGGCTAAAAGTATCCAAAAGTTATGGCTTATTTTTACGGAACTACCCATTAGAATTTTTTAAAAAATTATTTAAATTGAAAGAAAATCTCAAGAAGTTTTAATATCAATCATAGATTTCGATGTGTGTACCTTTTATAGCACAACAAATGTCTAAATGGTAATCCAGTTCTCTCCAAGTATTTCATAGCATATCAGGAGTTATTACACAAACTAGCTGAGTGGCAAGCCGATGTGTTGCTTTTTCAATTTAAAATGAAATGGTTTCATTTCTTAAATATTAAAAACAACTGTTTATTCACTTTTAAAAATATATTAGAATTTTCAAAATATGAAATAATTATTTAAATGCTCTTTCTCAAATTTCAGTTTTTGGCTTTTGAAATAATTCTTTCAAATTTTGCTTTTTAAACAAAAAAAAGTTCATTCAATAAGGAAAAATTCTAAAGGTTTTAACTTCTCATTTCCTAAAACAAAACTTATTTCTGGTACTTTAAAATTATTTCTGTATTTTAATTATTAAATGACTCGTTCTCAACTAATTAGTTTTCCTTTCGGCGCCATGGCCAAATGTAAATATTAAATCTCGTGGGGGAAAAAGTGCTTTAAAAAAAAATAGAAAGACAGTTCTCATGAATTCAAAATTGGTGTCGGAAGAATCCTCATTACTTCCTCATTAATTAGAAACAAATTTCATGAACTTGCTGGAATTATTAGTGAGTAAAATAATAAGTCAAAATATTATGAACTCGGTATTCAAGTTACATTAAGATACAATGGCGATCAGCGCGGAAAATTTCAAAAGTGAGTTTTGTAAGTACGCTTTTTTAGAGTAACATTTTTTTTTTTTTTTTAATGTATTTGGTATATTTTGGAAGCTGAACATCTAGAAAATGCCGATAAATCTTAAAATTGACATTAATAGGTACAGAAAACTGAAATATTTGTCCATCAAAATTGTCGATTTCATGAAATTCAGAAAACTTCTTTGGGGGAAAAGCTTCGTTTGCAGTGAAAAACATTTTTAACTTTTTAAAAATGTGCATATCCTTAAAGATGAAGAGTTGTAGAACACATGGAAATAAAAAATTTGTCGATTGGTGTGCGGAAAAGTTTAATTTTGCATGCATGAAAATAGTGGAAATTTGCGAACCGGAAAAGAGCTACCCACCCGAAATGACAGCTGTTTCTATTGTCCGCTTCTTTTAAGTTAGGCGGTTTTAATTTAAAAATTAAAAAAGTTTAAAGTTTTGAAAGTTGAGGATGGTATCAGTGCACGCATCTCGTCCGTCCACGTCCATCGGTACCAGTCGCGTTATCCTGCTATGGTTGGTTCGTGAGATTAGCCCGTCCCCGTGTCTGCTCACTAACAAACATACGTTTGTTTACCTTCAGCTGTTAATAGTAAGATTGCTTGAATGATACGCTTCTTCAACTCATCTACAGTTTCAATTTTTTGTTTATACACAACGCATTTCATGAATCCTCTAGCAAAAAAACTCTAATAACTCCTGATATATTATGAAACACTTGGAGAGAATTGGATTACCATTTAGACGTTAGTCATGCTGATGGGAATGCACATAATCCTTAGTGTAGTGGCAATATTCTACCGAAACATGTATTATTTACTTTTTTTTTTAACCTATGGCTTTATTTGGAAAATTAATACATATTTACAGGCAACACAAACAGCAAAGAACTAAGCATTGAACAGATGCATAAAGCACAACAGTGAACAAAGTCAGATAAAAGTTCACAGAAAGTTCATCATGTCTCTAGCGTCCCAGTATAATTTGGTAAGGTTCTCACTTTTTTGGGCTTCCGGTTCAAGTCCTGGGCATGTAAGTAGGTGATCTGCATTCATATTGCCTGCCCTGCAGACCTGCCATTCACTTTTGGTTAAGATGCCAATTCGGTTTAAATGTTCTGCTAGACAGTCGTGGCCTGTTTTAAGTCTGAAATGTGCCACTGATTCTGTACGGGATTTATGACTATAGTCTTTCCAGCTGTCCTGGATCTCTTCCCAACATTTCCCTTTAGATAGCAAGTTCTGTTCAGTCTTAAGTTTTAAAGAGATTTTGTTGTAGATGTTTTTCTTTATTGAGCCTGTAGAGATTGGATGAGTTATCTGTTGTTCTAGGATTCCCTTCTTTGTTAACAAGTCGGCTCTTTCGTTACCCTCAGTATTATTTACTTGAAAATGCAATATTTGTATAAATACCTGTCAATTTTTTCTTTCTCTCTAGCAAACAATAAAAACAAACTGGTTTCTGATTTATATCCTTTAGCTAAAATATTTATTCTGAAATGATTTCATTTTGCTAGATGTCGATGAATGTCGTGATGAAATACATACTTGTCTGTTTTCTGAAGAATGTAAAAATACAGTTGGTGGATACGAATGTCATCCCAGATGTGCAGCAGGTCTCATAAGTGCATCCAATGGCTCTTGCATTGGTAAGATACTTCATGTCATAATCTTTATTATTTATTTCTGTCTCTCAAAATTATTGCCAACTCTCATAGACTGACATAGTGGAACTTTATTTGGTTTGACAGAATAATATTTTCCAAAGTAAAGTATTCATATTGGTCTTTTTCTTTGATAAAACAATTTTCATTTACTAGACCATGTATTTTTCTATATTAAGTTGGCAATTTTTTCCTTTGTTTATTCAGTTGACCAAATTCATTCAATTGCCATCTTAACTAAAAGAGTATGAAAATTTTTATGTATTTTGTGTTATTTTTTTAGTTAATTGTTAAATATATTTCAAGAAACCTTTTTTTTTTCGTTGTGGCATAGAACATTCTTACAGAAATGGTAAAGACAACAGCTTTATATTACATATATGTTGATTAAATTATTAATATAATCAGTCTAATTCTTGTTTAAACAATACTAAATTCTGTTTGACTGAAAGAGAAAAATGCATAACTTTTTCCTCTCCTTATATGTTATCTGGATATTAAAAAAATAACCACCTCAACTCTTAATTAAGTTTTACCTATATTAAAATAGCATATTTCTTTAAAATGTACTATTTCACCATAGAGAAATAATATTAAGTTTGATTTGTTCTGTCATTACATTTTCTGATGTCTACTGTGTTCTTAAATGATTTTAGAGACATCATTATATATATATATATATATATATATATATATATATATATATATATATATATATATATATATATATATATACATAACTCTCTTAACCCAAGACACAAACAGCATATTGCCATCTGTTGGCATTTTCGTTAATAACTAGTGAATTTCTAATAGTAAATTACCATTTAACACTAATTTGCCTAATTTTAACCCTAATTAATTAAATTAAATATAGTTTACACTCTTGGACATTATATATATATATATATTTATATACAGTTGGCTCTCTGTTTAACGACGCTCTACTTAACGACGATCTCTATTTAAAGACTATATTTCCCAGGAAAGTAAAAAAATTCTATTTAAAGACGACGTTGTCTCTGTTTAACGACGATTTTTTTTACATGATGAACTTTTTCTTCAACATTTTATCTGCAGGAGGGGAACCTTCTGTGGGGGAAAATAAGCTTGGTTTCAATAACAGACCCGGAATTTCCTTGATGTTTGCACTGTTGCAATCATAGACTTGTTGCAGTGGGAAAAACGGGGAAGGGGGATCTTGGAAGATTGAATATTCTTTCATGGAGCTCTTAGTGCGGGAGCTGAATCACTCTATTGTCACTACCATCTGTTGTCATGTGACTTACGAACTGTCCGATAGCAGCCCTCTCTCACTCCTTCCGGGAAGAAGGTGTTCATGTTTAAAGAATTCATGGTTGTGTGTAGGAGCTCAATCCTGTATGAATACGAGGTGAGGAGAGCAAAATGGCATCAAAGCAAAAGCATCTTATGCTACATGAAAAGGTGAAAATATTGAAGACTGGGAAGAAAGTGTTGGAATAACAAAAGTCCAATTCGCAAGACAATTTCAGTTACCCGAGTCTACTCTCAAAAGGCATTTTAGCAAGCAAAGAGAGAATTCTTGAAGCAGCACAAAAATTTGGTTTGGGATCCAAATCCAAACGGCAGAAAATTTAATGTGGCCGATCAGAAGAGTTCGATAAGGCAGTCCTGCAATGATTCATGAATCAAGAGCATCCATTAATAAACAATGCGGCTGACAGTATGAAAATTAGAAAATTTACGATCTTGGAAGCAATGCAAATGATAACACCAGCATCGAAAGAAGTGTTGTAACCGTATTCTTTTATTTATTTCTTATTAATTTATTTTAACTGATGTTTTAACGTATAGATTATTAATTTAATTTAATTTAGAAAATCTTAATGATTAACGTTAGATTGAGGCGCGTTGTGAAAACCTCAATAAAAATAAGAATTTAATTTTAACCGCAATAACCAAGTTCTAAAGGGAGTAGCGAGTATTTTAACGATTCTGTAATTAACCAAAAAAAAAAAAGAAATAACTAAAACTTACTCTTCAATAAAGAATTGACGACGAGACACAAACTTAGGGGTAAAACACAAATTTTATTTAAATATTAACTTCTTATTACTCTTATCGTAATCTCTAACAAAAATTAAAAACTTGACAAGTAAGAGGCACAATTCCCCGATGACACACATATATATATAATTTTTTTAATTAATGAATTAAACACATAACGAAATAATAAAACAAAAATTAGTTGGTGGCTGGTTAGAACCCAAAAAAAAATATAAAATAAAAATAAATAAATAAAAAAACTTCATATAAAACCTTAATAATAAAAAAAAATCAAATAAAATGAATATTACCGGTTTAATGACTGCAGTCTAGAAAAATAAAGAAATGAAACAGGAAAGAAAGGCCATAAGGAAAGATTAAAGTTTAGGGGAGTTTAAGGGAGGGCATGCCCAATTTAAAAAAAAGGTTATAGGCCTCTTCGTGAATTCAAGTCCTCCATCATCTTGCAGGAACGCATTTTTTCTCCATCAGGGAGTCAAGGGGGCGACTCTGCTCTCTCAAGGTAAAAATCTGTCTCCCTCTCCACGACTTTTTTTGTTGTCAACTCCAGAGCCACTTTTTTCACTTGAAACATCCGCGTCGAAAAAAGTAGTTCTTGCTTCTCCTTCTCCTATTAGGGAGTCTCGCCAAGCCTCTGTTTGTATCCTTGCGCGTCACAGACGTAAACAACTCCTTTCGCGGAATCTCGATCTTCGGTGGTCTTTCTGGTGAGTCAGGGATTTGCTAAAAGCATTAAAATTCCGATGTTCTGGTGTTCTAATCCCTGAGATCATGGGAGAGTTCACGGATTCACGACAAAATGGCACTGCTGAAAGTATTGAATTACCCATAGCTGGAAGGGACAGGATTGAAACGGAAAAAGGAGTAGCAACTTTAGAAAATATTTAGTTTTCTATTATTTAAAACAAAGGTTCTCCAGCCAATAAAATAAAATAAAATAAAAAAAATTATAATATACCAGCCACCTAAATGATAGTAATAATAAATTCATATCTTAAACTTTTAAATGTCATTACACTAATTTCATGTATTTAAAACTTTAAATGTCAGCACAACATTATTACTTCCCCCTGATGGACAAAATTTTTTGTCACAAAAAATTTTCATGAACTTATACAGGACCACATATACCTACTACTAATGAGAACAACCATTGTATACACATATATATAATGAAAAATTCAAGGAATCAAAAGGTATAAAAAAAAAAAAAATAACTGAAGCATCCGCACACAAAAAGCAAAAGAGAAGTTTCTTCATCCACAATAAAAAACTGCTTTCACGTTGCTAGAATTCACAAACAACTTATAGTGGAACTGCAAAGTATGGATGTAGAAATCAACAAAGATGACATTATCCCTGAAGAATGGAAAAGTCTTGATGAAGATGAGGATGTTTCAATTCAAGATTTCTACAATTGTGATGAATGTGTTTTAACAACAGATTATAGAAATGTAGAACAAATTTATGAAGATATAGTAAATGAAAACACAGTGTCAGACGAAGAAGGTAAAGTTGAAGACATGGTAAACGAGACAATGCCACCTTCTTATACAGATGCAACTTCTGCTCTAGATGTTCTCCGATGCTATATTACATCGAATAGGAAAAATGACACATTTAACATTCTAGAAAATCTGGTAAAGCGAATAGCGTAAACAAGGCGAAAAATGAAACAATCAACACTTTTTGACCTTTTTAAAACCTAATTTGTTGTATTGCTTGTACTCTTTTTTCAATGTAATTTAAAATAACTTTTTATGAATAAAATAATAATAATAATAATAACTTTTTTAAACACGCCAGTATAATAAGAAATATATTGACAGTCCTAAGCCTGTAAAGAGTGAAGAAAAATGTTATTTTTTCACAAATTCTGTTTAAGGACGATTTTTCACGGTCCCTTGAAAGTCATTAAACAGAGACTCAACTATATATATATATATATATATATATATAATTAAGGAAAGATCAAATCTGTAATGAACTGTATTTTAATAGAGAATGTAATACTTTAAAACACATTTATTTTTTCATTTCTTTCAGATATTGATGAATGTGAAACTGCAAAGTCAGAATGTCACTTTACTCAAGTTTGTATTAATACACATGGAAGCTACCTCTGTGATTGTCTTGGAGGATATTATTCTAATGGTCCTGGTCAACCATGTCAAGGTACTAAAATATATCATTCAGTTATGTTGAATTTGTTGTTTCATTCTTGCATTCATTAATAAAACTTGTTTTGGAGTAGATATAGATGAATGTTTGCAAAGACCATCACTCTGCAGTTATAACTGCCACAACTTACCAGGCGACTATGAATGCATTTGTGCTCCTGGATTGAAAAGGTTACCAGACAGGAAAACTTGTGCTGGTTAGATATTTACCTTTCCTAAAATTTAAAACTTTTTACACTTTAGTGTCTTAATTTTTAACTTTTTTACACTTTGGTGTATTGAGTATTCCTTTAAATTGCAGTAGAATCTAACTTATATCCACAGGCAATGATAAAAATATCTTTTAATTATAAACTAAGATTAAGCAATATAACGTATGTTGCTCATACTTTTATTTTTAAATACATTCAGTGGTGATCAAGTTTTACTAATTTTCTTTTCAAAATAATTGTGAAACACAAAAATATTTTTAAAAACTATTAAAATATTCTAAGTCTATGAATTATTTTTAAAAGTTCAGAATTATTTAATTTATTGTGTCCTACTGAGGTAACTTTATTTTATTAAAGAAATTGATTTTATAAAAGCCAAATTCTTTAATTTTATTACTTTTTTCTAATGTTAATATTTCCATAGGTGTACACTTTTCCCTTGAAATTCCATATAGGTAAACTAGCTGAAAACCCATACTTCGCTACGGAGTACATTCAAATTAAATACAACAGTCAATGTATGCAATTAATGCCATATATATATATATATATATAAATTGTAACAGATATTTTTATAGACAGAATAATGTAGGAGAAAATATTCAAATTAAATCTAATAGAACATACTAAAGAATATATTACAGTTTGAGGAACATTTCTTTTACTGCCTTTTAATATTTTTTGGATATGTCCAATCGTCTGCCGCATTAGTAAGAAAAAAAATTTTTTTTGTCTATTTCATTATTATGCACATGGCACAAAATTAGTTTAAAGTATCACAAAAAGTAAAGAAACCACATGAGCAGCATTTAATAAATTAAATTCTAAAAATTAATGTTTAAAAATTCACCAAAATCAGAAAATGAAGGTAAAGATTCGAAAAAGATTTCATTTTAAAAGAATTTTTATGATCTTTCTCATGATATAAATTTTATAACCCACAGATTATTATTTTAAATGCAAATTTTAAAGAATGTTACAAAAACAGCTTAAAAATTTAATTTAAAAAAATCTAAGAAGAATTTTTCAAAAATCTCTTAGTGCATCCCTTCACTATAAGAAGAATCACCATGCAAAATTTTAGCCCTTTGGGTTCAGCGGTTTGGTCTATGCATTATATATCAGTCAATCAGTCAGTTATGGAACTGTTTTATATATATAGATAAATTCATTTGATTCTAAATTCTTTAAATTCATGGTGATTTTTCACTGTCAGTCTTCATTTAATCACTATTTATTCAGTTATGCTAATGGTTTCATTAATTTTCTAAAATTTATAGTATAAAATTGTACCATTTTTAAATTCTTTTAATGAATTAAATTCCTATATTGAATGTGAAAAGTAATTATTTGACTTCAAAACAGGCTCCAGTACAATTTCACAGTTTCAATCATGAACTGTTTGATTTTGCCTTTTTTATGTCATTAATTCGAAAATGTCATTTTACTCCATGACTAGGGGTACATAAATTTAGCACAAAAAATATTGAAATTTCACAAAAATAAAAATTACAATATATAAAATTTTGCATTTATTCACAAAAAGGACATACATACATACATATATATATATATATATATATATTAATATTCTATATATATATATATATATAATTCATTAATTTTCTAAAATTTATAGTATAAAATTGTATCATTTTTAAATTCTTTTAATGAATTAAATTCCTATATTGAATGTGAAAAGTAATTATTTGACTTCAAAACAGGCTCCAGTACAATTTCACAGTTTCAATCATGAACAGTTTGATTTTGCCTTTTTTATGTCATTAATTCGAAAATGTCATTTTACTCCATGACTAGGGGTACGTAAATTTAGCACAAAAAATATCGAAATTTCATAAAAATAAAAATTACAATATATAAAATTTTGCATTTATTCACAAAAAGGACATACATACATACATATATATATAATGTGTGTGTATGTATATCTATATATATATATATATATATGAACTTTTAAAAATTTCACTTTTAATTTTAAAAAATCACAATTTTACTTACTTGTTTAGGTAAGTATCAAAATTCTTAGTTAAAAGCTAACATTGTAGTAGTCTCCACATCAGTGGTGCACTCAGGGGGGGGGGCTAAGGGGCCCTGCCCCCTCCTCCCAAAGAAATAGAAATTGCATTATGAATATTGATTTTGCATTATAAATATTTTCATCCGTTCATCTCGTTCAATCCCCCCCCCCCCCCATGCATTATAAATATTTTTATCCGTTCATCTCGCCCCCACCCCACCCCAAAGAAAAAATCCTGGGTGTGCCACTGCTCCACATTCACTTCCTTAAGTCTTTAGCAATAAGTAATAAACAAATTTCGAGAGTTAGATCTCATTTAAAGACCATGGATAGTCTTTAATTAAGCAATTATGATAATAAATTATTACTATAATTACCTAATTTCACATAAAAGCCATTAATCACCGAATTTTCACTGAAAAGTAGTAAAAAAATAATTTTTGCATTTATTCACATCTATTTTGTTTATTCGAAAATTACGTATCCCTATCCATGACCCTTAATAACCATTAAGAAGTAATCAGTTTCCCATTACTCATATTATTTATTACTAAATGGGTTTTTTTATTAGTACAGTTAAAAAATTCCTGTGATGCTAAATTTTTTACCTCCTCTTTTGATGAAATTCTATACTTTTGACTCTAGAGTATCTGGAATTTAGTTTCTAGAAGAAAATTTTTTATTCTTCAAGAATTTGATATTTTCTTTATGCCATTCTATTTATAATTCATCATCACTAGTATACACTTAGATTAAAATCAACCAATCACTCAAATATATGCATCAGGAAAACAAGAAAAACCCTAGGATTAAATACAGGGTCATCGAAAAAGGTCGAAAGGAATTTCGAAAGCTCATATTTCTAAAATAAATTGAGCAAACGCAATAATATTCTTTTCCAACAACTTGGCAAGTGTCCAAGATTTCTAAATGTAACTGGTACGCAACTGTGACATTGAACATTGCGCGGAAACGATGTGAGGTGGAAGAGGTTTTCGTTCGGCTTTTCGCCAGTTCTATGGTGACCGTTCAGGTGAAAGCTCAAACGATGGTTATTTGCGATAAACACAAAGGTAATTTCGCAGAACTGTTTTAACAGATTTGTTCTCCTCTAACCACAACACACATTGAGCTTTCTCCTAAACGGTTGCCATTGCACTGACGGAAACCTGAACAAAGGCCTCTTCCACGTCATATCTCTTCTGCCCAGTGCTCAACGTCACGGTTGCGTACCAGTTACATTTAGAAATCTTGGATACTTGCCAAGTTGTTTGAAAAGAATATTATTGTGTTTGCTCAATTTATTTTAGAATTATGAGCTTTCGAAATGTATCCAACTTTTTTCGATGACCCTGTATATGTATCAGGAAAATGAGAAAAACCGTGGATTACCTACTGAAATTAGCTACCAATATGAATGAAAAGTCAATTTGAAATGCTTTGTTTTTGTCTAAAATTAGCTTTATCTAAAAAAAAATATTTTAACTTGTGTTACAGAAGTCATATGCTATCGTTCCTCATAGCTATTGTTTAAAGTGATTTTTAAAAAAAATTTCAGTATATGTTGAACTAGAATTTTCTCTTGTACTTACCTCCTGGTGCAAAATAAAAAAAATAATAGATCTTAATTTTCCATATCAGTATGTGTATTTGAAAATGCGAAGGCTACCAGTACCTGCATGTCCAAAAATAAGTTTAATACCCAAAATGTTACCTTTGATCACCACTTTAAATATTTCTATTAACTTAGTTCTATGAGTTAATTTACTGATGATTTTTGTCATTTAAAGTAGTTAAATATTCACTTATTTTATGTAGCCACTTAAAAATAAAAAATATTAAAAAATCTTAGTATTATGCATATAGGTTCTACTGCTTTTGAATACTATTTGATTAATTATAGAACATACATTTTTAAATCTAAAATGAACACTTTTGTTAGTTTTTGAAGTCCCCTATCATTTTTCAGGCATTCAATATTTGGAGAATTTAAGTGGGACTGTTGTTCAGCGTGACTATTTCAGCACAAGAAGAAACAGATCATCTGACATTTCCACAGTTACAAATACCTCGTCAAATGCTCATAATTATTCTCATTGTTCTCCAGGCTATTATTTCAAACATGGGATATGTCAAGGTATTAAATATTAATAAAAACTGCACACTGCACTTTTTCCACATATTTTAATGAGGATATTTCTCTTTGGGACTTTTTTATGCAATTCCCCATACCCCCAAAAACATCTGGCACCCATCTGAGCCAAATTTGCCTAAGTATTTTTTCATGGTGTCAAAATTGATTTAAAGTTGTTATACTAAGAAAGCATTGACTATTTTATGTACTGTCTTTGATATTTTATCTGTAGTAATTATTACTATTATTATAATTGTTATTACTGTAAAAAATAAAATATCAGGGTTTGTTGTCACTCTTAATACATGATTTTAAAACTGTTAAGAACAATTTTAGAATTATGAAACATTCATAGGAAGCTCTGACTGTTGATACAATCGATTCCTGTTAATCGGACCACATTGGGACGCGATCATTTTGGTCCTAATAACTGGCTGGTCCGATTACACGAACATGCCTTATTAGGCTTATGCAATAGGATTTTTTCGGTTCTTTAGGATTTGGTCCAAATAAGCGGCTGGTCCGATTAACTGGTGGTCTAATTAACCGGATTTGACCAGTGGCGTATGCAGGGGGGGGGATGGGGGTTGAACCCCTCCCCCCCATTGGTTCTGATTACATGTATTATTTAATTAGGTTTAAGCTTTGCACTGATTGCTCAAACCTACTCTTTCATAGTAACCCCCCCCCCCCCCCCTTTGAAAATTTCTGCGTACACTGCTGAATTTGACTGTATTAAATTTTCTATCATATATAGTTTTAAAAGAAACTTTCAGTTATTTCTTTCTTCAACTAGAATCTTATAAAAGCTGAATTAGATGTGAAAAGAAATTTTGGAAAATTAAATGAAATGAAAATTTGTCAGTTTCTTATCAGGTTTAACTTACAGGGTTATCACAAAATGCCTTCATAGGTATTGTTTTCAAACAACACAGTACCTTTATTTTTAGTTATCAATGAGAAATATTTATTCGCAGTTATCTGAAAAAGTCTGCAGTTATTTAATTCCATTTTGTACTATTCTTAGACCAGATTGTCTTCATCTGGCTATGTATAAAAATAATCAAAATAAGTTGAATGTAGTACATGATTCAATCAACATGTCAAATACTGATTCTTGTATCAAAGATTGACTGAAACTCAGTTACTGAAAAATTGCATAATCATATATATTTATAATTTTTTAAACAAATTTTGGTACTCAGAAATGAGAATATTAAGTTATAAATAATTGTTTTAATTTGATAACCATTTTTTATTGGCCAGAAAGGTTTTTAGAAGAAGTTTTATTTTTCATAGCTTTGAACTAGGGATACTACTGGTTTCTTAATAAATTTGTTCTGTTTGATTTGCTGAATGATTCTGTAACCATCTTAGTTTAAATAACTAGTATTGGTCTTGAACTGACTTGTTGTCAATGTTCCTCAAAAAACGAATGCTTACATACTGTGTTTTACATAATTATTAATTTGATATTTTTTTATAGGTACTGAATCAGATCCTATATAAAACAGGGGTATTTATTTGATCCGTATCTTTTTTTTTATCTCAGTGTAACAGAAACTTCAGTGTGTAATATTCAAGGTTTTACATTCAAAGGTAGTGCCAATAGTGTATAAGTACTGTAATAACCAGAGACAGTGCTACTTCACTGCCTCATGCTAGATACAACGCTAGCCAAGCTACAGCCTAACTGAGCCGTAAAGACTTCCATAAGTATGACTGGGAGGAGGCAGAAAAAGAGTAGAATAAATGTATTCTTTATTTGATTATATACAAAAGAATAAACTATTTACAGTCTCCGTACTGCCCTAGCAGTCTAGAAGTGGCTCTCAGCCAAAATCATGCAATAACAGGATGCAGCATAGCCCGTGTCAGTTTCTTAGGCCTTCCGGCCAAAAAAACTCTCTCGGGAGTTATCACATCACAATCACTTCAGCTCTCCTCTCCTGGGCGCACTCGCCTTGTTCAATCTCCCCTAAACACTGGCGAAAACCCCTCACTCACCACTGTGAGTCGAGTCCAGGCTGGTTCTCTCTGTCCCACACTGAACTGATTCACCTGTCCTTTAGCTATCGGACGCCTCCGGCTCTCCACATACCTAGGAACAAAGACGCTCTTCCCAATCATGGTGCAATCATCAGCCTCATGGTCTCTCGTTGTCCGTCGCCGGGGCTTCCATTCATATTGGCTTCTGCCTCCACCTGAAATTAACGATTTCTCCCTAGAATGACAAAAACCTATTATCCTTTGATTGAAGTCACCTTGACTCTCGGAATGCCAGTTTTCAAATCTCAGCATAGTTCCTCTTCATGCACAATCATCCTGAGAATGTCACCGGGGAGGGGAGGGGGATGAAAAATGTTGCTATCATTACAGTACATAGGATATATTAGGAGCTCAGATGAACTCATAAGCCCCTAGCAAAGACATCTGCAGACCTTCAAGTTATTTGTCTCAATTCTTTATTACCACTCAGAATGAAATGATTTCACTATACCAATGTTGGCAGTTTAATTCAGTTTGTCTCTGTGTTTAGGATAATGTTATGTTTTGAGAATGGTATTCCTATTCAAGGAATAATAATGCATCACTTACCATAATGTTCCCCCTCTGATCTGCTGGTACTTTATTTTTCCTTTCCTTTTATATTCCATTGCACTAATGTGATTTATAATAACTCCTGTCAAAACACAAGGTAAAGGATCCAGATTTAAAAGTATATTTTCTTCCTTTAGGATAATCCAGTTCAGGTGAAGTCCATACAAAGCACTTACAATACAAAGAACTTTGCAATCTTAAAAAATACCTTTTTCATTTTTTATAGATATTAATGAGTGTGATGACCAGGGAAGATGTCAACATATGTGTGAAAATACTCAAGGTAGTTATCGATGTATATGTCCAGCAGGTTATCAATTGGAGTCTTATGGAAGCAAATGTCTAGGTATGGTGAACTGATCAGAAATGCATCTTGATTAGTATGTATATAACATAAACAATTAAATTATGTTTTAGTCTAATAAATGTGAGTCTTTTTTGTATAGAACTAATTATTCAGATATTTTAAATTTTGTGAAAAAGTTTTAAAACTTTATGATTAGCAAAATATAACTAAACTTTAAAACATTAATCACATAAGTTGAATAACGTTTCATAATTTTGAGATATTATATTTTATGCTTATCCTGAATTTCATTTGCTGTATTATAATGAATTCAGAAGGGACTACTTTTTAAATTTTATGAAATAGTCTCTCTCATCAGTAATCAGTAATCAAATGTATATTTATAAATCCGTTGTTTTAAAAATTAATACTCATCATGAACTGTAAAAGTTTGAAATATTTTCCTAGCTTAATCTGAAAACCAATTTCTTATAATTTTTTACAATTTTCACATCTTAAGAAATAAATAAAAAAAAAAAGATACACTAATCAGTTCATAACTTATTTGAAAATTAAAACTGAATATTTATAATATGCATTAAAAAGTAAACCTGCCTGAAAATCAATTTCTACAGCATTATAACTTTTTACAATTTTCACATCTTTTCATAACTTATTTGAAAATTAAAACTGGATTTTTACAATATGCATTAAAAAGTAAGTTAAAAATTATCTAAACTCTTCTCTAGACATTGATGAATGTCAGGAACCTAATATTGACTGTGGACCTGACCGAATGTGCTTCAATACAAGAGGTTCTTATGAGTGTATTGAAACTCCTTGTCCACCTAAATACGACAGAGATCCTATGACAGGGTAAGTAACTTAGGTTATCTTGAATCTTTTCTATCTGATGAACTTGAAATTCGCTCTAATTGCAATAACACATAATGCAATTAGAGCAAATTTTCAATAATAAAAATGCTGAAAAGATTTTCTTCAAATTATAAGCAACCTTTCTGTTAGATTTAATTCACACACATTACAGCATAGCATTAGCTAAATATAAATGTAATTGAAAAATATTTATGTAAATATAAAATGAATACAGGATTATGTCAAAATGACATTTGTAATGTATAAATAATATACTAAATTTTATTTAAATACAAATTTTATGTTTTAAATTATATTTCAGCTTCTTATTATTGCTTCAAGATTCAATTATTTGTGCTCTTTATGTATTTTTCTGTTTGCAGTTACTTGAAAAAGCTTTAATATTTTCTTTCTTTCTTTTTTTTATTTTTTATTAGCAACTGTATTTTGAAATGCGAGAAAGCTAACGCTAGATGCCCTCCTAATATCAAATATTCTGAAATTTTGGCATTTAAGACAATTGCATTACCCAGTGGAATTCAAGCCTATCAAGATCTAATACGACTTGTTGCCTATGATCAGGATGGCATTCTATTACCAAATACAGTATTTTCCATTATAGAAAATGACACAGGAATTCCTTTCAGAATAAGATTAGAAAATGGAAAAGGTGTTCTTTATACCCAAAAAAGCATGGAATCCAATAGAGAATACAAGATAAAAGTTCAAGCAATTTCATATGATGTAGATAATCATACCATTCAATATAAAACTAAGTTTTTAGTGTTCATTTCAGTTTCACAGTATCCATACTAAAAGAAAAGTGTTTTTTTCACCCTATCTGCATTAAAGAAAACTTGCTTGTATATTGTATTTAATTTCCTGATTTCGTTTAAAATTTTGTACAATATATTATATTTATCATCCATACTTGTAAATATTATGCTTTTGAAAGTTTTTATAATTATCTCAGAGTATATTTTTAAGACTTATTATATTTTTGTTGTATACATGCTGAACTTTTATTTTCAGAAAAAATATTAAAATAAATGATAAAACTGAAGTCTTGTCATATCAAGACTATTTTAACAAATAGTTCTCACAATTCTTGACTCACATTTTCAGTGTTTAAACTTTGGAAACATTTGGTCTGTCATCATCATTTAGAAGAAAATAAAAGTTTTATTTTTGCATTTTTATTTCAAAATCTTAGTTAACTTTCTGTTTCTTACAACTGATTTAATTTCTTATCATTCTAATCCACTTTTAAGATAAATTCAACTTCTTAAAAGATGGTTAATTAAAAACATTAGAAAAGAAATGGCCTCATCAGAGGAACCCATTTAAGTTCTCAGAATATTCATATAACACAAATGGGTTTAACTGAGCCACTTTAGAAAAAAAAAATTCATTCAGACAAAAGAAATTTATAAGATGTGTAACTTAGGATGGTGAATAAACAACTATGCAAAACGATAGTCATAAAACATTTTCAGTAAAATATTAAAGCTTTTAAAGAGAAACTGGCAATCCTGAATAAGGCTTGGTCGTTACTGTGTTGTCCCTTATAAGGAGCAATGCTGGCTAACCTAAATGGTGCTCCCACAATAAAGTAATCAGCAATACTTTTCAGTGAATAACGAAAGGTGAATGTTTCATGACAAGTGCCTCTGCATTAGGGAAAAAAAAGAGAGAAACTAGCTCATATTGAGCTAGCTTTGAAAAGTTAGGTAAATTTATTAAGTTAATTAAAAGTTAACAAAAGGTGAATGTTTCATGACAAGTGCCTCCACATTAAGAAAAAAAAAAGAGAGAAACTATCTCATATTGAGCTAACTTCGAAAAGCTAGATAAATTTATTAAGTTAATTAAAAGTTAACAAAGGGTGAATGTTTCATAACAAGTGCCTCCGCATTAGGGAAAAAAAAAAAGAGAGAGAGAGAGAAACTATCTCATATTGAGCTAACTTTCAAAAGTTAGGTAAATTTATTAAGTTAATTAAAAGTTAACAAAAGATGAATGTTTCATGACAAGTGCCTCCGCATTAGAGGGGGGGAAAAAAAAAAGAAACTATCTCATATTGAGCTAACTTTGAAAAGTTAGGTAACTTTAAGCTAATTAAAAGTTAAAAAAAGGTGAATATTTCATGACAAGTGCCTCCGCATTAGGAAAAAAAAGAGAAACTAGCTCATATTGAGCTAACTTTGAAAGGTTTGGTAATTTCTCTTATTCGACTAAACTTAAACGCTACTAATTTTGATAAGAGACAAAGCAGAATTTCCAACTCTAGAACTTTTCCAACTTTTTTTTAAATCCTACATCAGACTTCAGTACCTGATCATGTTCTGCAGCATTTTTAGTTACATCATCATCAAGGTCATTAGATAAAGGTCAAAAGAGACCTTTATCTAATGGTCTGGATCTAATGGTAATGGAGACCTTTTCTAAATTATTTAGAAGGGTTCCTGTCATACGGGAGAAATCACACAAAGGGCAAAGTGAAGAATATGCCAGTCCAATTCATTGCAGATGTTTTTGAAGGTAGTCGAGGCCAATGAGGACACAAAAATAGGCTACAGCAGTAGGCATCATGGTAAGAGGATTGTTAAAGGTGGTAAGAGGGTTGTCTCCAGTATTTTTCTTTGAGTAATTCTTAATTAATATTATGTTTGCATTGTTAGATTTTTATCTTTATTTTTTTTTCTATTGTTTAGTAATCAACAGGCATTGTCGGCTGTGATACAGACTTTGAAAAGTCATTCGCCAGGTTATTGCCATAAATACCACAATGACCAGGGATATACATACTTCACTTTGACCACTATCTATAATTGAGTTGATTGCAGTTTGGCATATGAAAACAGATTTCAAATCTTTCGTAGAGACAGATGTAATGATAGTGTCAAAATTAAAATGTACATTATAATGTAATGGATTTTTAAATCATATAATAATAGAATTAATTTTAATTCATTACTAAATCATTTAAAAAAATTGCATGTTTTCTAAAAAATGACATCAATAAATACTTCACAAGTAACAAAATGGAGTTATTTTCAAATCAGAATATTTTGTTACTCATTTCAGTGTTTATTAAAAATTTATACCACCCGTAACAGATAATTTTATACATAAAGATACTACACAATCAACCCAAGGGAAAATTACTCAGGTTCTCAGTTTAACCATAGTAAAATACATTCAACAACTCAAATCCATTATTCGTACACTGAAACCAGGGTTTCATAATCCTAATTTTCGAAAATTGAAATTTTTTTTTTAGAGTTTTGACTTTAATTTACATATCAATAGGATAATAATTTTTCCAGTTGAACAACAGTATACAATTTCACATTTACAGGCCATTACAGTTTCATCCTTTCTCAATATTTGTACAAAGTATTCAACATACAAATTATTTATGATCTGTTCCTTAGACATTTAGTTAGAAAAAAATGTTCAAGTTTTCTTAAAACATTAAGCAATATATTTAAATATATTTAAAAGGAATAATTAAAATATATATATTATTTAATGATTTAAAATTTACTGGAAGAAAATCAGAGATGGAAACTGATTTTTTATATAGATAAAAATAAAAAGGAATGTTAACAAAAGAGAGCTCACTATCTTGAGTATTACCCTAATATTACCAGAGTAGAACAAGATTTAATAGCATGCACAAATCTTACACTATAAGAAGCTTGAATAGGACTATTACAGACTGCTACATTAATCATTTGTCAACAACTCACATTCAGCAGTGATGTCATTAATTTAGACCTCTCTATCATTTCAATTCATATAAAACTTGTAAAAGCACTGTATCATAAGATTATTCAGCCTATATTTCAGTTTTAATTGCAATGTTAAATTTATCAAGCAAATGGGTATATAGATGATAGGACATTTCACAAGGTATGATATCCTGAGTTAGCCAATTTGGCTATCCTGATACACTATCAAATTACTAATGAGAAACTGTTATAAGGCCAACATACTGAAGATCAGTCGTGCAACAGCAATCCCGCTGTGACGATACAGAAGCAGCAGGTCCGACACAACCTAGCCAACTATTGATTGAAAAAATAAACAGCTTAATATAGGCTATTTAGTGGCAAACCAAAGCATTAAACAATTTTAGTAAATTTAACTGGGAAAAACAACTAAACCTGTTCCTGGTTTAAATTGGTCTTTTTTTTTTTTTTAATTGAGACCATATTACATAATTCTGTGTATACATTCAATTACTATAACAACCAGTTTTTATCATTTTGCTTAATTGTTGGATAATCATTACATAATTTTTACATACAGGTTTGTTTTGTTTTTTCATACAAATAATATTTACATTCACTTACATTGAATATAATAAATAGCACTCAATTTCAATAAGGCATCAGCAGTAGTCAACACCAATAAATAACTGCCCATAAGTATAAATTAGAAATTATTTAATACAGATTAATGTAATTATTTAACCAAGTGAATTATTATAAATTCAGATTTTAAATATTGTTAATAGTGTTATTATTACTTATTGTTTTTATAACTATTCCCATACATATAATTAATAATTTACATATATATATGTGTTTTTCTGAAACTGCCATAACTGTTTATCAGAATATCTGTATTGCCTAAAAATCATTGCTGATCCTTTCTGCGAGTTCTGCAATCTTTGGTAGATGATGAATGAGACTCACCTGCTTCGCTCTCCTGCTCTTTGAAAGATTTTCCTTTCCGATTATTATTGGAGAGCAAGGGACTTACCGAGTTCATAGAATATTTCTGTAGCTGACTTTTGTTATATGTTTTTGTTCTCTTTTTTGTAAGTTTTTGGGCTCAGTTGTCTTTAAACTTGCCATAAGAAAGAAAAAGAGAAAAGTTTTCTGAAACTTTCATGTCATCTTCATATCATGTGAATGATTTATAGACTGAAAAGTTTTTATCAAAACAATATCTTAAAAACATATACCATTAAGAGGTGTTCAACAAATATCCACTGTGAGTTTCTTTCCAATGAGTATTTAATATAATTTTGACCACTAATTCTTTACAGTAAACCAAAACTTACACACTGAAAATCTGCAAACAATATAATTTATTTTGAGCTACTTGAAACTGTACCTGAAATCAACCAAAATGTTGACAGTTAGACATAAATAATTAAAGCCATTTATATAAATCCATTAATAAAAATTTAAAAAGTTAGGTTAGTTAAATTAAAGGAAAGATATGTGGTGTCAGAATCCACAAGCTAAGAGCCTCATAGAGCTCTTCAATTTTCTTCATCTGTTCAGTTAAAAATAGATTGAAAGTCCCATAAAGTTTTAGTATAGGATTGAGACAAGTTCAGGCCTGCCGTCAGGGTGGGGCAGGGGGACAAAATCCCCGGGGCCCGGTTAAAATAAGAGTAGACTAAAAAATGTATACAATGTTCAAATATTGAGTGGTGAGGAGGCCCGCTGTATTATTTTGCCCCAGGCCCAGGCTCAGTTGACGGTGGTGGCCCTGGACAAGTTTGATAGAATACAGACTTTTTGTAGAAAATAAATGTAAGTGGCAAACAATGAAGCAGCTTTGCATATTTTTTCTGCTTCTGTGAACTTTATTAGGAAAAACAAAATCCTGCACTACACTTAATGCTTTGCATAGTTGGAAGATTTCATTTTTTTAATAACAGTAAAAAAAAACCAAAGTAGAAAAGAATACTTACATTCAAAACATGTTTCTGATTTCTACACTGCTGGCTATTAAAATTGCAACACCAGGAAGGAAAGCAAATGACAAAACTTTACTTATTGTACGTATACAGCATAGTAGGAAGAAAACACTATTAAATTTGTAGGCAATTTGGGGGTGTACAGGGTCTGAAATTAGTACACACAGCTGCTGCCTCTGGCAGATAAAACGGCTCTAACCCTGTTAGGCATCGAGTTGAACTGGGCTTGGGTGACAGATAGGGGCAGGTCATTCCATGCTGCTTCAAGTCTATGCCACACTTCATCAATTGTAGTGGCTGGAGAGCGGTGACGGCTCAGTCTCTCAGCAACCCATGACCAGATGTTTTTAATGGGTGAGAGATCTGGAGAACATGCTGGCCTGGGCAACAGTCGAATACCCTCTATGTCGAGGTAGGTTAGGATACGACGGGCAACATGCAGTCTTGCATTATCTTAAAAGATGACGTCTCCGAGGCCTTGAAGATAAGGCACAGCCACCGGTCTTAAAATCCGAGAAATGTAACGCTGGCTGTTCAGATTACCGATGACATGAACAAGAGATGTTCGTGTCGTGTACCCAATGGCTGCCCATACCATCACACCAGATGCAGGGCCCATATGACAATATTGAATGCAAGCAGGACACATACATTCTTGTCGGTGCCTGCAGACACGAATACGTCCATCATGGTGCTGCACGTAGAACCGGGACTCATCTGAAAAGACGACGTGGTGCCACTCCTGTATCCAGTTTTGTCATTGGGAACACCACTATTGCCACGTGTCTATGCTGCAGTGTCAAGGGAAGCCACAATAATGGCTGCCGTGCAGACAGTCTGTGTTGTTTCAGACGTCGTCGCACTGTTCGTGCAGATACTTGTCGTGCTGCAAACAAGTCCATTTGCTGACTCAAGGTCCGTGATGCAACTGTACTATCCTGCAAGGCCGACATGACTTGTCTGTCCTCTC
Source organism: Dolomedes plantarius (assembly GCA_907164885.2). Taxonomy (NCBI): domain Eukaryota; kingdom Metazoa; phylum Arthropoda; class Arachnida; order Araneae; family Dolomedidae; genus Dolomedes; species Dolomedes plantarius. The sequence continues at coordinate 86,378,947 of OU015500.1, read as the reverse complement.
GGACGTCAGTGGTGGTAGGCCGTTGAGCTCCTGCATGGTGTTCAGTATGACCCTCCTCAACCCATGAATTCCATATTCGCAAGACAGTTGTTGAACCCGACCAATGCGCATAGCAATATCGCAAACGATAAAACGCACTCTCGATAGGTCACGATCCTGCCACTATCGAATTCCGACACGTGCTGGTAGCCGTTTCTCCTCCTTATACAAGGCATAACGCAATCTTCCCACAAACAACCATCAAATGCAATTTCCGAATGAGAAACCCACTGTGTAACTTTCCTTTTATACAGAGTTTGAGATGCTGTTTCTCCCTGCGTCATTTGATTGCACTTAAATGCTAATCATTTGCATATCTCAGCATTTTCCTTTCATGCTAATTTGACGTTTATATCATCTCTCCTTCATGGTGTTGCAATTTTATTGGTCAGTAGAGTAGTTAAGTAGTTACTTAACTACTTAAGTACTTTTTTAGAACCTAAGGCAATATGATGGAATTCTAAAGACCACACGAACCTTGTGTTTGCACAAACTTTAGAATACAAACATCATAAAGTAAATTCAACATTATTTTGTGATTAATCAAACAAGATATTTTTGATAACAGCAACTATTTGCTTGAAAACTGGTCATAAATCATACCTTGAAACTGATGAATACAAAGAACATTTTTTGTCTTCCTATGTGCTTATTTTAATGAAAATTTCATATGTGCTTATTTTAATGAATGAAGCATTTTATTCACCTTCAGCAGCCTGCCTGCTACACAAATCTTCATTAAAAATTAATTTATACATTTGGGATGTTTTTGAATAAGAGATTGCCCATTTCCCTAAACTTAAGAATCAAATTCTGTACTTATATATGAGTACAGAGGTACTATAGGTATGTCATCTTTATTTCTTTTAATGAAACAGAATCAGATTTGATTGGTTAAAACAAAAACCTCCAAACTATTCAGTGTCAAGTTTTAATTACATTTATAAGTCTGAAGATGATAGCTGACTGGCTAGGGTTCTAGTTTCAAAACCAGAGTTTGTGGACTTAAAAATTCAGATGGTATGCATTGGTGATAGTAGCTGTTTTGACTCAGCTTTAAGCTGAAGGTACTGATCAGATCAGTGGCACACCCAGGATTTTTTCTTGGGAGGGTGGGGGGGGGGGGGCGAAATGAACAGATAATATTCATAATGCAATTTCTATTTCTTTGTGGGGGGGGGGCAGGGCCCCTTTCCTGGGTGCACCACTGGATCAGATTAGTACTTTTCTAGCTAAATATAACCATAGTGCTGCTCCCAACCAACAAACCAATCAACCTTACCAGATAAGAGAAATATGTTTTCCACATTTTGCTTGAGTAGACATAAGATTTAACAGAACAGCCATCACTGGAACTTTAAACCTTGTTAGATACTTATTCCAGATATGCTATTGAAAAACAATTAGTAGTATTCATAGGTGTAAGGATTTCAAATGTACTTGTAATTTTCTGACAGCATAACTTCTTCATACATGCATATTAATATCCTTTTGCTTCATAACTTCTACAATTTACAATTATAGTTTCCAATAAAATGTTTTAATACTGAACAAGCCCCAGACTATGCTTCTAAGCAAAACATTCCAATTTCTTTTGATTAGCAATTGAATCCACCATATTTGGCAATTATACAATGGTGGTTGACAAATTATGCTAATAACAAGAATGGTAATTCCTTTCAGTCTTAAAATACAACTAGTTGGTACCTGTCAAAACGTGATGGTTGGATAGTAAATAAATGTCCTAATACACAAATTATACTCAACACATCATTGCAAAATTCTGAAAATCATAATATTAAGAATAGAGAAATACAATTTAAAAAATTACTATTGAACTCTATGAAAAGAAATAGCATTATTCAACGGCACAAAGTAAATAATTTCCTTCGGGTTTAAATCTATATCTAACAAACATAATCAAAAATAAAAATGACAGAAAGAGAGCTAGAGAGATTCCTCGGAATAAACAAATTAACATGTTAAGCAGCCTCATGCTTGGTAAATATCTATAGCCAGATTTAAACATGTCACTCAGTATGCATAGAAAGCAATTTTTAATTGTAAATTATCACTAATGAATAGAAACTGCAATTACAAAAACCAAATTTGACACATCTATAGGATAAAATCTTTTCTTTAAGACCAAAATTGAGTAAATTGATGCAGTAGTTTTCTCTCACAAACTGCCCAAAGAATAGGCTTAGCAACTTAAATATATAGATATTCATACTTTCTCCTTAAAAAAGTGAAAGGAAAAAAGGTATCCATTAATTCTATGTCCCAGAATGTTTATTTAATGCCTAGACAATAATGAGATGCTAGTCATTAGCAAATAACTTGTCTGATCAACTTATATTATCATACATCTTTGAGGGAGTTTGAATCTTTAGTACAATTTGGCAAAATTCTTAGATAAATAAATCAAGATACATCTACCGATAAAGTTACGAAATCATGATTCTTATCAGTCTGGCAATTTAACACATACACACAAAAAAAATAATTACCAAGGGCATTGGGTAGAAACAAATTAAGGTTTATATGATAAGCAGCACTGTCTCAGGACAAGTGCCTCTGCATTCGCCAAAAAACATAAGTAGTTCCCAAAAATGTTTAATCAATGAACTTATATTTTGTCAACAAATTGTTCAAGAGAGTCTCTATGCTTTTTCAGAATAAGATACATAAATATGTAGATCAGGAATCAAAGCCATCAATAAAGTTGAAACAAACTGTATGATTTTAAAAACTCAAAATTTAAATGTTTTTCCAAGCAATTTATAATTTTCTAGTAAAATTTAAAGCTAACAAATTTTAAATTTCTACTATACAGAAATGTCATGCCTCTTAAAACCTTTATTATCAGAAGTAAATATAAACACAGAAAGAAAATAAATACAACCTTTATTTCTGTACAGTCATCACAGAGGTTTTGGCCAAAATCCTGTGTTAAAAGTATGGTATAAAATGATTTAGTGTTTACCATAATTTTGGGTAGATAAGCTGTGGCTTGTTTAAGTTTAAAACGTAAGATTTCATTGTCTCTGGCATTTATGCAAGAAAGTCTCAAATTTCCTTACGATCAACATCTACCTTTTATAGTCTTCAAAGCAAAGCATCCATACACAAAATCTTCAAACCCTCTCTTGTTCACTCTGAACACTTTTTTTTTTTTTCTAAATCCAAGATGATTTAGTAAAGCAATGGCATTAACCTCTATTTCACAGGAACAGGTAAAAGGGCATTCACTCGCTTCACTGGAGAGAAGACAATTTATGAATACAATACAATGCTTGTTTTTAAACATGAAGGTAGCTTTTTTATTTATTTATTTTTCAACTATTTAAAAACCCTGCTCCAAAGAAGGAGAGATATAAACATACTAAAAATTGTAGAAAAAGTTTCTAAAAATTCATTGGTGATCACGGAATATTACATTTCTGCACGTGAAACATCTCTACTGCTTTTAATTTTTCAACAAGGTGGCATATATGTTATTTATTTATCTTCCCAAAATTACAGTACATATCCTTGACAAATGTGAAAAAATAAGAATACTTTGATAAATAATGACAAATATTTCTTTACATTTAATTCTATAGGAGTATTACTTAAAATCCTATTATAAAAAAATTAATAATAACACTGATTAAAATTCAATATACACTATGGACAGAAATATTTCAGTTGACATATATAAATGAATATATGTTGAAAACATATATAAATACCATTCACTCGATAATAAAATCATTTTTAATTACCTGACATGGTAAATCAGTAGAAATGATAATACAGTGATCATTAAAATATCCATAATAGGCATAAATAAAATCATTGCAAAAATAAGTATCTTTAATATTACAATTCAAATTTTGCTTTTCCTTAACTTAAAACTAAACACACATAATGAAAACAACAACAACACAAAAAAAAACACCAGGATATTTCGCTCACTCCTTTCAACAACGTCATAACTCAAAAATCAGCAATTTTTAAATATGCTTGTTTTCAGAATACCCTGAAGGAGTAGTATATCCCTGCAAGATCGTCATATCTCACTGCTTAATATTTAGCCGCTAGAAAGTAGAATTAAAAATTTATTTTTAATACATTTCAATGTACTTTTAAACTTTCAAATCACTCTCCTGAAAAATCTTGTCTTTTGAGTTATGACGTTGTTGAAAGGAGTGAGCGATTTGTGAAAAACTCATAAAACATGTTTACATGGTTTCTGCATGACTTACATGTAATAAAAAATTCAGGTTGCAGTAAAATCTCCTTGTATGTTAATATGATCTCCAAAACAATAATTATGGAGAAAAAATTGCCACTTTTTTTTTAAAGATAGATAAACTTTTCAAAATCCTATCAAATACAAACAAAACAATAAACATAATTTTTTTTGCAAATGTACATCTTACAAAAATTAATATTTCAAGGCAGTTATGTACCTCAGACTTTTCTGTATCTATTCAAATTGTATTTATGTCCAGTTGATTTTCAAAGATTAGCATCAGTATTCCTGTTAACTTCTATCTCTTTAGACTCTAAATTTTAGAGATTAAGAGTGAGTTTTTTTCAGACTTACCAAATCATTGAGTTTTAACCACGTGGTTTCTATAAATGGTAAGATAAAATATCAAATATAATTTCTCGAAAGAAGTAGCCAACTACTGATAATATTTCTAAAAATAAGTAATATTATAAATATATGGCGAATTTTTCTCCAGTTATTTTTAATAGACAATACAATATTAAAATCAAAAAGTAAATTTAAATTTACTTTAACATTTTAGAAATTTTATCAAATGCAATTTTCATTTATGATAAAACAGTGATAAAAATATGCATGATAAATACATCAGTTTTTTCAGCAAACAGCCACAAATAATACAAAAGTATATTTTTCTTAAAGGACTCCTAGCTGTGCTAACGCTTTCATAGATTATGGGAAGCTGGCTGCCCATGTAATGTCTTCTCAAATATATTTATGTAATTCCTTACTATATTTTCTGTCACAGCTAAAGCACTAATGGAGAAAATATTTTCTGGTTCAATATTGTGCTGCAATCAATATTTTTAAAATTTCTAAGAAATACTGAAATAGTCAGACACAACTAAATTTGTCTTGCAAGTGGTAAAGTGCTGTAAAGACTTTACAGCAACAACTTGAATATACTTATTTTTTTAACTACAATTGTGAGCATTTGTTTTGTTTTGTTCTTTACACTTTAATTGTGCATCAAAAATCTGCAGATTAGTTATACACATTAACTGACGAGTAATAATTTATGAAAGTATATTATTTATATATTAATCAGCAAAAGGGCTGTGGGAGAAATTCCTCCCATCCACATATTCTAATATAGGCATATTTTTTCTAAATAAAAGTTAACCCCACTGTCTTATTGCTCAAAATTAATAAAAATCACAAAGCAATACCTTAAAGAAAAAAGTGGCCTGCGAAACAGTTAACAAGATCTAACCATATAATTAATAACATAAACACTAGATTTTAACAAAATAACTAGTACCATTAGAACTGCAGCCTTAAATCAGAATTATTTGCCCTATCAAGAGCTGGAGTTATACATACATATTCAAAAGGATTTCAACTTAATCTAATGGAAAATTATACTAAATTTTTATTCCAAGTAATACAACAAAATTACATCTAAAAATAACTATTTTTGTAAAAATGTCAAAGTGATAAAAAAAAATTGATCACTTCAATATGCTGTTTACCTTCATTAACCCTCTATTTGAAGACATTTTTTCAGTCACAATTTTGAAATGCAGTTGAAATGGATTATTCTAATTTAGAGTTCTAAAGTGCCAGAAAAATACATTGATTTTTTTTTAATACCAAATGAAAGGATAAAATTACTCATCAGAAATCCTTTTTTCAAACTGAAAGAATATGATAGAAAAATACATTTCACTCTCTTAGAGGGTTAAATAATGACTAGTTATTACAGTACAAAATTAGAAAAAAAATTTCTATTTGCAAATTAAAAGAAAGAATCCTTAATTTTTAGAATAGTATAGTGAACACCCTAAAGTGGAGAAGGATGGATACACAACATATGAGGGTCTGCCATGCAAGAATGCTTTCTGTTAAGATCTATCTAAACGTAAATGTTTTGCTTACATCAGACACCAAGAAAACCTGAAGCACCGTGTAAAAGCTAGTCATGAGAAAAATAATCGGAGATCAATTTCCTGCTAATTACCAAATAAGAAAATATATAAAATAACATAACTATGAACCACTGTATAAAACTGTGATAGTTTTGAATTTACAGCAGCATGATGGTGCTTTGTCTTTATCTATTCACTGGATTGCTAAATAAGTTTCTTATATTTAGATTGAAAACAGGCTTGTAAAAATTTTCAAATATTCAGCAATGATTACTAAAGCTTATAGAGTATACTTTAAAATAAGTCATTAAATAATTTAAAATATGAGTATATAAAACTTTATGATAAGTTTAACCTCTTAATTACATATCAAAATATTTGCAAGCTGAAATTTGCTGTTTTCTCTTTATTCCACCAACTTAACACAATGTAAAAATAGATAAAATTTTCCAAAGTAGATAATTTTACTCTTTTTGAAAGTTTTTAAAATACATTATCATTAATACAGTATCAAAGAGATCAAAGATTGTTATATTAATTTTATATTCCCCATTAAAATTTAAAAATCGGAGATTGACATATTAACAAACAAGGACAAATATATCACAGTATTTTAACTTAAGGGTTTTGAAAGTTTGCAGCAATTCTCCTCCTTGAAGATTTTTTTGTCAATACAGTCATAGTAGAATTAGAAACTGGAGTCTTTTCAGCAGGTGGACAGGCTTGAGATTTTAATGCCTCAGAACAGGTCAAAGGCCTTCCACTTTTGGAGTTTTTACCTTTTTTAATTGCATTTGACTGAGAATCATTTTTTGATGGTAGATCAGGCCAGTCTGTATTTGACACAGAGGGAGAGTCATAAGGGGGTTTCACAGCCTGTTTCATAACCTGGTTAGGAACAAATAAATTAGAAGTGTCACTAGCAGGTGTTATTTGTTGGCTTTTAATCTTCATTCTAGCTGTACCACCTCCCGGTAAATAGAATAGTTCTGGATCTGATGTTGTAGATGACTGTCTTGGAAGAGAAGTAGATAAAGCAGTCTGAGGTGAACTGCCAAGCAAAAGTTGATTAGATGCCACAAAGGAATCCGGCATTCGAGTAGACTGTATAGGTGTTGGGTGTCTCATCAGGGGTCTTTCAAATGGAGCCTCAAAAGCATATAATGGATGATGCTGAGGAAAAGGAGGATTCGTACCTAACAATGGAGCACGGAAATCAGTCTGAAACATTTGAGGCTGTCTGCCAAACAATGCTTTATCTACTTTAACATTATTGTTTTGAACAACATTATGTACATCATTTCTATTCAAAGTTGATTGAGTTACTGCTCGAAGACTTGCAACTGCTTTTTCAGCAGCAGAAGCTGCAGCTTCATGTTTCTGCTCACTGGGAACACCTGTTACTTTCATTCCATTTGGAAGCTTAATAGATGCAATGAACAGATGAGTATTTCCATAATTGTGATAAGTATAAATTGGTGGTGCATTGAAGTACTGAACACACATTTGCAACAACATTTCAACAAATGTCCTATGCACAATTTGAGGCTCACTTGACATCACTGCAAAGTTATTCTGATTGTATTTTGCTTCTTTCTGATTCTCAACACCCTGAAAAAGTTCTTTAACAGACAATTTTTGTCCATATACAGGTTGATGAGGAACTTTAGGAGCTGGCTGAGTACTTTTCTTTAAGTCGGTCCAGAAATCTTGATAATTTGACTGGGAAGGACTTGGTGTGTTTTTCTTTACCAAAATTTTTCCAGAAAAATTGCTTGGCACATAACCAGCTTTTGGTGTAACAAACTGTTTGGGGGATGATTCAGTTAAATTAGATGAAAATGCTAGATTCTGAGGGCTTACATCCTGTGCATGAGCCTGTGTTTGAAACATTTCATTAACATTATAGAACGGTTTGTTAGAAGCAGGAGATGTTTGAGGTTTTTTCTGAAGAAACTGAACAGCAGAAATCATATTATCAGACTGTAAATGCTTTAAAATAGCATCAGATGCAGCTGTTCTATTGAAGTGTGGATTATTAACCTTAACATTTCTTACCGGAGACTGATGAAATTGTTTTTGTCCCATTTTCAAACCATGAGTAATATTTAATAAAGAATGAGCAGGTAATCTATAGCCTTTTCCAGGTGAACATGACAAAGTCAATCCACCAAAAAATTCTTTATCAAACACAATTTCATACATTATATCACATTCCTCTTCTTCCGTACTAATTCCAATGACAGTGCCTCTTAATCCCATGGGTACACAGGATGAATGATTAACATTTACAACCCTATCAAAAAGGTTGAAATGTGTACTAGGATCAGGTTTAGTTAATCCTTTACACATAAAAGGGCTAAATAACTGATTAGGTGTAAAGCTTTTTCTCATACGATAGACAGAACTTTTGTTTTCAGACTGAATTCTTTCAATTTCTTGCACAATGCCGGAGTCCAATTTTTTCATACCACATTTTTGTCTTTCAGCAGATGCAGAGCTTTGTGATTTTAACCATTTCACAATATTGTTAATTATTTCATGTCCATCTCCATTAGGATACAAATCTTCTAAGTAAATTACATCCTCTTTCACAAATTTGAAGAGAATCTCAAAGAAATCAGGAAATTCACTCAAATATGCATTTAATAATTTGACAGCTTTGTTAGAATACAACCAAATATGTTCTTTTTTCTTTGTAAAACCTACAACTTCTTCACCTTTGCGGTTGAACTTCAAATTTAAGCCAACATTAACACGATTTGGACTACTACTTCCTTTAGGGCTAGTTTGAACAAGTATAGTTCCTGTTAAGTGTGAGACAAAAAATGTTTCTATCCCTAACTGTTGTGCAGCAACGTACCCAGGCATATATTGGTCCAATTTATATCCATCTTGATTCTGAATAACAGGCATCAGATCAGGTTCAACAGCAATTTCAAGGTCTACTAGAACACTAGGTTCAAGCCTATCAAGCTCAGAACTCACAACAGTTCCCATACTTCCATAATAAGGAGGAACAAGAACAAAAACCACAGAACCAGAAGAAAAAATATCAATAGGCTTATCATTCTCACCTTCATCTGGTGAGAAAGCCTCAATATGTGAAACAATTGCCTGCAAAGCAAAGTTACAAAGGGTACCATCCCACTGTTTTTCTTCAACTAACTTTCCTTCTTTTGAGCAAATAATCCTCCTGCCACTTAAGCACTTAACGTGAACAAGAATATCAGTATCACCAATAAATATGCCCCATCTCTGGTAGTTATGTTCCTCAACACCTTCAACTTGCTTCTTCCAAATGCTCTTTTCATCAGATGTCATCTCTTTTTCCATAAAAGCTATTCTGCTGGATAAACTTTTACTTTTATCAAATAAAATCTGATAATTTTTATCAGACACAGCAATAACAGAAGCTTCACGAAGATGAGGCCATCCAACATAAATAGTTTTCCCCACAATATCTTTAGCTACTTTCTCTAAATCATTTTCTTTACTTCCTTTGATTGTAAGCATCATATTTTCTTTCATACTCATCATCTGAAACACTTTTACTTTTTCATTTTTCAACTCAGCTGTATGTTCTAAAGTCCTCAAAGTTGGAAAACCTAAAATTATTCTGTCTAAAACAAAACCTTGAGGAACGCCTTTCACAATCAAATTGGGTGGAAGTCTGAAAAAATCTGGTTCAATATATGTCACCTTAAAATAAGCCTGGCTTAAAGGAGGATAATAGTCAGGCAAAAATGATGGCAGACTGCCTATAGATGTGGAATCATATGTGTATAAAAGATGAGGCCCGTGGCAATTTCTCTTACTCTCTTCCTCATTTAATTCTTTATCTGCTTCTGCAGCAAATTTCAACAAAAGTTTTTCATTAATAAAAGGAATTAAAACAACAGCTTCCCATTCTTGTTGCTTTCCATTCAAGTCAGTTTCAAAATCATCAGGATAATAATCGATCAAAGGAGAATCACTGTCACTCATTAGTTTTTGATATGACTTAGGGAGAAGGTCTTTACTAAGTTTAGGTAGAACTGCAAGAAGTTGCTGAAAAGGAAGAAAGGGCTTCCCTAAATCAAACTTTAATTCCATATTTTTAAAATTTTTGACATCTGATATGTAAGGAGAGTAATGATGGGGATAATACCAACTCCATGACATAACACCATTGTAGTAATAATGCAGATTCCACTGAATAGCTCTTACGTACTCTTCAGCTTGATCTTTTAGAACTTCGGGAGTAACTTCACTAAAGTCAAGCTTATTTAAATAATAATCTGTTTTATGCATGTTAAATAATTCAAGGTCAAGAGAATCACATTCTTCACTAGAATCATCTTTATCTTCGTCATCAATATCTGAGGATGAATCAAATTCAGCCATTTTGCTTATGGCCATGGAACTAAATCCTAAACACATTAAAATATCAGACGTATTCTTTTTTTCTCCTTCATCAGTATTATTGTTATCATAATTGCTATCCTTGGATTTTGACTTTTCATTTAAATACTGAAAATCATTATTTAACTCTTCAAATTTTTGAAAGTCATATTCAGCAAGTTTTTTCAGAAATGCTTCAAACCGACTCAGATTTAAGTTTCCATGTTCATTTATATAACCATCTATAGTTGGAAGAACATCCATATAAGTTTTAAACAGTACAGGCAATGCATCATGTTGAATATGGAGTTGCGGTAAATGAGGAATGAAATCATTTCCAACAAGAAAACTCATAAGTACAAAATCATCTATAATATTTTCAACATTAAAATCAAATGATATTTTGCTCTTTACTGGAGAAAATTCATGATATAAATAATCTCTAAGCAATGAAATGTGAAGTAAATGAAATGTAGTCTCTTCAGGTGTCATTATACGTTTTTGATTTTTCCTACCACCAAATTTTACCTCTTCTCGGAGTAAAGAAAAATAAGGTTCGTGAGAACACAGACCCAGCATAATTAAATCTGCATCAAGTCCATATAAACAATGACGAGTATTTGGATCGTAACCTGATTGAGACTTTTCATACCGAATGAAATCCATAATTTTATGCTCTCCTTCACCAGGAGTTTCATGACCAGAAAGATAAACTCTAACATTTCTCCATAATTTATCAGTAGAAATTTTATGAATTACAAATCCCTTTAGAATATTATGAAGGCGACACATAAATGGAGTCCCAGGTGTAATACAGTTAGAGTCAAATCTAGCTTCAGTAGGTAAACTTTCACCTAAAGCTTTAGCTCTATCTTCAAGAATTATTGCAGCCTTTGCAGTTCGGAAACGACGGCCTCTTTGTTGATTCATTTTAGCTCGTGGAGCAACACCATCAATGGCCATGAAAAAAACTTTCTTTGGTTTAATCATTTTAAACAGGAAGTCTATATAGTGGCAAATTCCAGCAAATATTTTTTCTTCAGAAATACGGAAATGTGGGTCATCATCATTTGGGTGAGAACAGGTATGTATTATACCATTCATATCAAGATATAAATTATCAAAATCTGGAATTTGAAATTCCCTTATAACTTCACTGAGGCATGGGTAGCGTTCACTAATCCACCGGTAAAACTTTGGCACACCCATGATGATCTGTAAAATAAATAAAAGTAAGTTTTCACTCATACCTGATTACAAGCTTGGAGAATTCCAAAAATATTTAAAATTCATTTAAAAATACATTATTTTAAAAATTATACAGTATGAAGTTTTAAAGCAGCAAGACTTCATAATTATTCTACAAAATATGCATCTCTATAGATTTTGAATTATTTTTTTCAACAATGCCTTTAAAAAAACTAGGAAATAACGTATATTACAGGTAAAACTGGTTGATCCCAAGCCTAGGCCCTACATGAGTGAGACCTTTTCTCCATAATTTAGAACAGATGCAGTATTTCAAAATGGACTTGGGCTTAGATTAACTTGAATTTTCCATTCCATAATATTAGGTTAAGTAAATGAAATTGACTCAAATGAACTTTGAGAACTTTTCCCCAGGGTTTTTGTTTTAAATTCTTGGCGTGTGTGTGTGTTTGTTTTCAAAAGAAAAAAAAAACCTTTTTTGAAGGAAACTAATGACTATTTATACATGTTTGTTTACTCAATGATTTAATTGCTAAATAATTATAAAAGATTTCTTTTAGGCAGTTTCAGGAATGATTACAAATCCTTTTTTTTAACAGTTTAAACAAACAATGATTATAAATGAGTGCTTTTAGATGCTTAGCTACCACAGGGTAGAGAAGTTATTCAGGTTCACAAAGGCTTATTTCTGTTCCATAGAATAAGCCTACAATAAAAGCCTGCTTTTTTAGTTATTTCACTTTTATCAGCTATTAGCATATACTCTTTTTTTTAAATCCCCAAAATGTATTTTGCACCATCAGGTTATTTTATTTTAATTCTAAGCTTTTACTGAAACATTCACCATTTTTAAATTATAAATTATGCTTGATCTAAGCAGCAAAGTGTAATATATATATTGATGCAATTTGAGCATCAGCAGATTTATACAATTCCAGCATACATGTAACCTTAGACCTAGGTTTCCCTCAAGTGTACTTAACAGTTATGCCTTGCTAAGGGGCACATAACAAGTGAGATACCTATGCCCAGAGCTATCTGTATTATCTGTATGCTGGAGATGTACATTTTTGCTTAAGGACTACCTACCAAGGTAGGCTGTATAGATTTAGTCATATTCTTGTGTTCTAAATTTAGTACCACAATTCGTGATATACAGATATTCTTCGACTAATGACCAAGACATTGATCAGAAGTTGAGTTGGTCGTAAGTCGAGTTTCAAACAAATTTTTGTATATGCACATAAATATCCATTTTTAATCCATTTTTTACTTTCCTACGTAATTTAAAATACATTGTCTTTAGAAGACAAATTATTCTACGACATCACTACTTATTATATTAGTACAATCCATTATTTCAGAATTTGTGACAGATGATATGCTGTAGGTTTTTTTAACAAAGTTATCCAACGTAATTTGAAGAGTTTGCGTCTTCTTTTCCTTGTATATTGTCTGGTAGCAAGTCAGATTTTTCTGAATATGACGATTTACACTTGTGAATCTTTCTTCATTTGGATCCATTGCTTCTAACTGTTGTAATCCTTATATTAATATAATTAAAAGCTAAAGCCATTTCTGTAGCCAATGAAGGTTTATTTGATTTATCGTGTGGATATTGAAATGCATCATATGTATATTATTGCGTTAAATTTTTGCAGTATTGCAGAATATTGCATTATATTTTTTAATAATTATGCAATACATATAGGTATGTAATGTACAAAGATAGGTATGTAATGTGTAAAGAGACAGTATTTTGGGGAATTCTTTTTTTATTTAAAAATTTCAGTTGTAAGTGTGAGCGATCGTAAGTCGAAGAATACCTGTACGATAGTTCTCACCAAAGTGGGCTGGTTGACTTCATTTTATTAGTAAAAATTTAGAAAAATTCCACATTTGGAATTTCTTTCCCTTCAGTATATTCATTAGTTAATCCTTACTAAGGAGCATATAACAAGTAGAAAAAAGGTCCAAGACTACATGTATACTAGAGATATATATTTTTGATTCAGGGCTGACTACCAAGGCAGGATCTATGCAATTAGTCATCAACATACTGTTAGAATATTTTACAGTATCAAATTTAAAAAAAGAATTCAGGAGCTTTCACATTCATTACTTAGAGGTATTAAATGAGGATTGAAAGAATCAAGTAAAAAAAAAAAAAAAAACTAACTACATTAAAAATTCAAAATATATTCATAAATATGGCTTTTTTTAAATGTTAAAAAAAATAATAAAGCATAAGAGTTTCAATGGTAGTGACTTAAAATATTTCTTTGCTTTTTAAATATCAATTCCAAAAGACTTTGCATCAGGCCCTAGCAGGGTCACTATAAATTAAAACTTATGATACTTGATTCACAAATTTTCGGGCTAAGGCCATACAAAATGAGCCCAATTTCTCCTCTAATAAACATTCATCAGAGAAGACATTTTATACAAAAAAGGGTTTTGAGTTCCTTTTTAATCAATTAAACCCTTTTCTCACTGCATAGTATTCTGGCTTCTCAAAGTAAATATATCTTACCTATACACATACATAGTTAACATTCTATCTCATAACTACTTTTATACTAAATAAATCTAAGCTTCCTCTTTTTCAGCTTTACATTTTAATCTCCAATTTGAGTACATACAGTTTACCCTCAGTTTACTTGTTAAAGTCAACCGTCTTCCACAAGACAAAATAGTTAAACTTTCACCATTTTATAAATCAATTTTCAAATATTTTTTTGTTTGTTTTAATTGAACCATTTCCAGAATTAAGTTTCCCAATGATTAAATTTAGAAATTTTCTCAAAATAACAAATAAAGTTAATATAATTCCTTTGAAAATGACTGTATAAATAGCAGACATCTTCTCTTAGATCTCCCCTCATCCAATGCCATTTTGGATTTTCGATCCATTCTGAGCGAATTGTTAAAAGTCAGAAAAATAGTTCTCCAATGGATCCCATTCCCACTGTGAAACTCACGGTAACAAGATGGCAGATGAGTTGGCAAAGAAAGCCATTAATGTCACTCAAGCTTTGTGCAGTTCAGTTTACTACAGATAAGCTGCACGCTTAGTAAATTCGAAAATTAAACAACTACAAGAGCTTGAACTCAAAGAACTTGCTAAAGGAAAATAATGGCATCTCCCTATCCTTTGGTTGCCTGAACACCCAAGAGATTGGGCTGTTGCAGCTTTTAAATTGATGATAGGAATGACTGTTTCGCCACTCATCTCCATCGAATCAACATACCGAATAGTCCCATGTGCCCCCTCTGCAGCAACGACGAACTGATGATTGCTGACCACCTTCTTAAGTGTCCGGCGATTCATAGTTCTTCTGTTTTTACCTGATATTGGAAAGCTAGAGAACTTTTGTCTGCTTGTATATAATTTTGTGCTTTGTATTGCGTATTCTGTACTGTGCTTTTAACCAAGGATAATGTCTCTGTGCCTGTTGCATTGGAAATATTCTCTTAGATCTCCAAGCTCCATAGGCTGTTAGCTTTTATTTTTATTATTATTATTTGAATTCTTGATTTCTTGCCACAGTTTTGTCTTCTAAAATAAAATTAATCATAATTTAACAATGTCCTGATATCTTGAATTATCTAATGTCTAAATGTTATTATTGCATCATTCAGTACTGCCACCATGCTGCTAATTACTATACATCAACATATGCCTTCAGCAATAAAACGAGCATACACGAATAGAATATGTTGCATCCTAATGGTAGCAAAAATTATCCCCTAATAGTATGTTATACTTCTCCCCAATTTCAAATTCAAAACTAATCTTTTATTGTGTGTATACAATTATGAACATATAAATATAAATAAAATCTAATACTAGGTGCTTAAACTGAATAGATCATATTCTTAAATACAAATAAAACACAGACATATATACAGCATAAATTTAAAACATGTTAAGAGTCAGACACTTCAAAACCTAAAAACAACAAAACGGAGACTATCAGTCTTGTATCATAATTAGACATAGAAAATTTAGCAAGAAAAGCTACAATAAACCAATTACATTTCAATGATCAGCACTGACAAATGTGATGCAAATATCCAATAGGTAGTAGATTTGCTGAAAAATATTACAATTATTCTACTTGCATCAATAAGAAAACTACATTAGTTAATAAGATGATTTGTAGTTCAGAATGTTATGAATTAGATCACTTGCATTAGGGATTCAATCAGAATGATTTTAACTATATATGAAAGGAATTTCATTACATATTTTTCCTAATTCTGTCACAGTTCATTTTGTTTGGTTAATCCATACTGTGTCAGACAGTCTTTTGTAGCTTTAATTAGTTTATAAGTATAAATATTTGATCTATTTAATTTTTAACAGTTGTTCATAGTATATTTTACATGAATAACATATATTCATCATCTGTTCACAGAAGACATAAGCTTTCCAGAAGGTTAATTGAAGCTAAGAATATTTCAGTCATAAAGAAGCTAGTAGATTAAAAGTAATTCCAAAAAATTTCCTTAAAAAATAATCATATATATTATTGTTTTTGAAATGTAGAATTTTATGAATAGTTTAAAAATTCACTTTTTAAAAGCTTACATGGAGAACATTTTATATATTGGCCTTGTTAACATTTGTAATATGAAGTGGAATACACATACACACGTATACAATACTTTTTCGTCACTTCTTTGAGTTTAAGTCAAATTTACAAAAACATTTTTATATTATTCAAAGCACTTTGAAAAAAAAATAAAGTATACTAAAGATAGAAACAAAATTTTATGAGCTTTAATTTTACTTTTTCATCTTTGCTAAAGAATATTTGAAATTTTAAAATCTATACACTGTCAATAACTAAATTAATTTTAAACTAGATAGCATTTACAATCACTTTAAATAAGTAGATGAAATTTGTGAATGGACCATAAAAACTAATCATACCTAATTCTCTAAAGCCTGATGAACTATAAATTGGTTCAAAACTAGTAACTCCTTTTATTTTTAATTATGGATATTAAATGACTGTGTGTTCCAGATATTTCATATTGATTTAATGTAATCCAAACTTATTTAGACAGCAAACAAATAAAAAAACCATTATTATTGCACTTAGAAGTACAGTATGAATCAAAATAACTCTATATAGGGATCGGGCTAGGGCCAAATGGCTTGTGTGCTCATATTTCTGACTAAGTTCAAGTTTGACCATTGGTAAGGACATTTGTAGCCATTCAGAATAGACTTTAAACTGTAGGTCTTGGTCTAAACTTCTTTAGATTAAAAGTTGACCATAGTACTCTAAACTAACCAAACGGAATATATAGGAAGAGTTATCAGAGTTGGGTAGGTCTTCTTAGAAGTATGGTCATATTTTGCATTACAAGAGTTAAACAAATTCAGACCTAAAAATGAATTCAAAGGACTTCAAACAACTATAAACCCCAAATCTCTGGTGTGCCCTAGCAGTAACTGGTAGAGGATTTAGGAAAATTATATGAAATTCCTGAGAATTTATATTATCCATTCAAAACTAATTTCTAGCAAAAGAAGCAAACATTTAAAAAAAATTTAACAGGAAACTAAAAACCTAACCTTACAATCTCATACTTTAGATCAAGCAGGTTTAAAATTAAAATGTTTGGCAAAAGAAAATATGTACACAGCTGACCTATCGACATGTATCAGTCTTTTAAAACTTAACTTTCTCATCTTACTGCTACATCGAAAATATTATAATAAAGGAACTTTATATATTTTTAGCAGGTGACAAACATTTTAAGAGTAAAGTTAATCCTGGCAGAAGACTGCCCCCTTATCCAGATGTAGTTGTAGATTGTTCAGTCACATGGTAAATACAAGATCTCACAGCATGATCCTTTAATTCATTTTAGCTGATAACTGTTAGAACGAAATTCATCCAAGTTGGAAAGCAGTATATGTCATGCAATTTCTACAATTTTAGTCTACACATAGAAAAAATTAGCACATTGTATTTTTTCTTGTTATGCAGAATACTACATACTTTTTGATTGCTTAGAAATTTCCGATATTTTTAAATTAAAAATTAATATTACTTGGGAAATATAGTAAAACGTATTGATTCCGTAAACTTCAATTAATTTAAATTCAGGTATACTATAATTTTAAAATCTACAAATCAATGTAGAATCCACATTCCTCTAATATTCCTCGAATGGTGAATGTGATCTACTACGTATAATTGCCCACGTTTCGGAATTATACAGAAATACATGCAAACAAATTTAATTCACTGCGAAGTATGACACGCAAATTGAAACAGTTTTGCCAAGCTGTTACCTAATACCACATAAGTATAAATTTAAATCTTAGTTAATAAACATACAAGAAGTACTGCATTAATTATATAAAATATTAAAGGCGGAAGAAATACCTGAACGCTTATGAGTACGGAGGTTTAAATGGAATTCAATATTTAAAGACTTTATAAATTAAAGATAAGTGAGAGGTTTTGTAGAAATTAAATCCTGACAACCAACATATGACGTCATAAGCGCAATCGGCGTAAAATGCGCTAAGAGGACAGAACGCCAGCAGATGCTCTTTGCTACTACGGCGAAATCACGGTGTATCCACTGAGAAACTTTTGCACCTTGGTATATATGCGTATAACTGTAAACCATCGCAAAGCCCTATTTATTATGAATGAGTAAATTTTCTGACTTTGTTGACGCTTATCTTGAAATTAATGGGATGTTTCATCGAATTACTATATAGTTTGTAGGGTTTTAATAACTTAAGCTTGAGTGTGTACGGTTTATGTTTTCTATTGTGATACAGTGAAACTTTTAACGTGTGGGACAAAACCAATACCTCTCAGAAAAAAAAAGGATGCATCCTATACTATACATTTTTATAAACAAATATCTAGTTCATGTCATCAACTTTGAAATTTAGTATGTTACTCGTATTTTCGATATTTCCAGTGATTATTTTCTCTATATCGTTCTAAATTTGTTAAGAAATTAGTCTTGAAAATAAATGTCTCATGCGGTATCGTACGGCTACTCATGGCCAGGGAATGTTTATACTTAATGAGCTCCAGAATGGTCCAAGGGAAAATAATAATATTTGTTGTTGTTGCTGTATTACTACTATTTGGAACATTTTACAGTCATTTTGAATCAAAAGTAGCGAAACTTGAAGAATCGAGACAGAAATTAAGTAAGATGTTTTTTGAATGATTTAATTTTGATTTGTCTTGTCGCTTATAATATAATGAAAGTTTACCCTGCTATTCCAATCATTTATTTGATCTGTTGGAATAAAAAGTAAAATTTATGTATCATGGTGTGCTGTATAATGTTTTACTATATAAGAGAATGTTCTTTAAAGTATAGTACACATATAAACAACAAGATAGCTAGTACTCCCAATTTTTTTTGTCACTACATTATTTCTTTATCAATGAATCCTGTAATTAATTCGGTGGAATATTACCAAATATCAATTGTTCCTCTGTGTTTTCAATCCAGGAAGATTGGAAATATTAGGAATGTGTTAAAAGAGCTTTTTGTAATGTACAGTATTACTTATATTGCATGTACAGCACTACACAGTATTATGTATACTGTTGCATTAAGTTTTAAAAGAAGAGGATTTGGAATTTGATATATTTGTAATATATTTTATATATTTATATATAAATTAAGAATTAGACATTCTAAAAGGTATGGTTTTTCAATTCAAACAAATTCATCAAGAACCGGAGCCAAGGAGAATATATACTCTTGAATTATACTCTTTTCTTCCAAGAAAAATCTTTTTCTTGCACTCATATAGCCACTATGTAATTAAATAAAGCAAAAGTAATGTGTTTCTGATGAATTATTTGTAATATCCCTGTAGATGGTTTGGTTCGGAGTGCTACCGTCAACTTTTGCTACATGAGGGCTAGTTAGACCAGGAAGAACTAATGATTCAAAAGTTAATTTATATATGTGTTTATATGTGATTCTTAAATGTCTGTAGAATAACTTTCTTTAGAAAAAAATACTATCCCACCCACATAGATTCTTTAATTCTTTTATTCTAGTAGGGTAAAGAGGGGTAAGTGAGAACAAGGGCTTAAAAAAAATTTTCAAGTGAACTTTGGAGGAAAATTCTTGCTCTACTGTTATGTTTAGTTTTTATTTAAAGAAAAAAATTGTAAAATTGAAAATCTTTATATCTACCAAACCCTTGCATTTTAACTAAGGTACCCAAATTCAAGTACTAGCCAAAAAAAAAGAAAAAATCTTAACTAATTAACCACAAATCATAGTTATTTTGAAAATACCCAGTTATTCATTAAGAAATGAAGAATACAGATAAAATATATAAAAACTATTTTTTTGCAATATTACTTCAGTACTGTAGGGTTTTCGCTTGCCGCATAAAAATTTTGTGTTGGGGCAAGTGAGGACATGAAGGTTGGGGTTAAAACCTACCTTTGTGTTATAACATCCATGTAAATAGTTTTTCTTCCCAACATATGTTTTCTAGCTGGAGAAACTTCATAACCAACCACCTTTTGCCATGTTTCTTTAACAGCTGATGATTGTTTTTAATTCCTTAACATTCAAAAATAGTAAATTATTCAACTTTAACTAGTTTTTTTGTTGTATGTTTGGAGAAGTAAATTGTAATAAACTAACTTGTCTAGACTAACTCTGTTAGTGAATGTGAGAGGAGTGGACATTACAAACTGTGTGTGAATATATTAAATTTCTAATTCTGTTGTCACTATTCCTAAGTTGCCTTTTGTACCAGATGATGATTTATTAGTGTTCCTGGAAGAACCAAGGCCTGGAAAGTGTGGTGAACTAATTTTTTCCGTGTATTTTTGGTCATGCAATATTCAGTAGGGCCTATGCAAAGGAAAGAAAAACTTTTTTTGAACTTTTAACATAATTTGTTACTCTAAAGCAAATAATACAAATATACTTATTTTGTTAATATTCGGATGTTGCTAGCACTGCTAACTTGAAGAACAAATACCTCCACAACGAAAGAATGTTAAAAAAAAAATAGCCTTTTGTTCAGCATGAAATATCTATTCTTT
Source organism: Dolomedes plantarius (assembly GCA_907164885.2). Classification (NCBI taxonomy): domain Eukaryota; kingdom Metazoa; phylum Arthropoda; class Arachnida; order Araneae; family Dolomedidae; genus Dolomedes; species Dolomedes plantarius. Next base: position 86,358,089 of record OU015500.1, on the reverse strand, counting down.
CCCTTGCCCTGCTTATTTTGCTATAAATGACTATTATTTATTGGGACCTGTGTTCTGACTTGCCTCAAGTGCAAGAGCAAGTGAGAATGCAGAACACAAAAGCTTTAAATATTTATGGCAAAAAAAGTTGTGAATAGATTTTTAAGAAAATAACTATAAATGTAGAGCATAACCAAAAGTATCTATGCAAATTTTCATGTAAATACAACTTGTTAAAAACTTTAGATTCAAAGTAGAGCTATATGATTATGCATTCTCACCCCACTTCACCCTACTGATATATATTTTTGCTTAGTTTTATGACAAAAAGAATGCAAGGAAAAAATAATTTATTAATGGGATAATTGTTTGGAAGCCCATAAAACCAGGATGTGTGTATATAAGGGTAGGACCCCCCTCAGATAAGCCATTTGGAGAGCTTGGGTGTTTTCTCATAAAATTTTAGATTTAAATCAATTTTTTTTACATTTTTAGAAAAACAAGGTTATGTTTAGTCAGAATTTAGAATTTCTTGAAAAACTTAATTTTTTTCAAAATTTAAGGTTTGGCTTGAAAAATTTGACAAATATAAAATTATTTTGAGGTTTTATGATGTTTTATATAATTTGTAAAAATTTAGAATGATGCAAAGATATTGCAGGAAATAGTTTAATAATAATGAAAATATCAATAATAATCAGATTAAAGGACAGATTTTTTTCTTAAGCTTAATGAAAATTGTGCATATTTTCGCTGAAAACAAATATGAGCTGAACAATTAAATTATTTTAGTCAAAAATTATGAAATTGCATTTTCTTAATTTTTGTAGTTACAATAGTTACAATTGAAAATTGGTTGAGTTTAGTGATCTCCACAACCCAGCTGTTTAGCTTGAGTGTTATCTTAAAAAGAGAGATTATCAGATTATCTTTCTGGAGATGCAGTTGTTACAATATTTCAAACTAGCCAGTTTTTAAAGGAGTGTTTAGATATGTGTGTGTAGGGGGGGGGGGATTTCTCAAACTGTAAACTTATTCCTGTGACCATAAGGGTTAGAGGAATATATTCAGGAAGTAGAAATCTGAATTACAATTTTTTCTTTCTCCTTCTATTAAGCACCCTTGCGGCTGGAGTGGGAATTCAGGAATTTCATATAAGAATCATCTATTTTTCTGCCTAAACTGATGTTTACCATAATTTTACATTGGTAATGGGTCACAATATACATTACTTATTTTATTTTGTTTTTATCTAGACTAATATTATAAACCTCACATTTTATCACACTGGTCAGTATACATTTCAGTAAGGCAGTCCATTTTGTCTGTTCAACATAAATGTTTGTTTTGTGTAACTAATCTGAATATGCAGTTAGAAAAAAAGTTTATTAATTTGTTCAAGTTTTGATTTTAAGGTACAATAAATATTTATTTTTATTTTAGGTTCTATTATTTCTCAGCTTCAGTGGAAAAAACCTTCTCATGCAAAAACTCTGCAGTTACTGACTAATGAAGAAAGTAGCTTAGAAGCAAATGATCTCTTTGAAGACACTGTTATTATTTACAATAGAGTGCCTAAAACAGGAAGTACAAGTTTTATGGGAGTAGCATATGATCTCTGTGCTCGAAATAACTTCAATGTTTTGCACATTAACACAACAAGAAATTCTCATGTATTATCTCTTTCAGATCAGGTGTGTAATATTATTCAGCCTTGTGTTTAAAAAAAAAAATCGAAAAATTTCTGTCTCGGAAACACAAAATTTTAATGAGAAGATCAGCAGTAATTTGTTTTAAAAGAAATTAGTATCTTAATTTTAAGTGACCAAACAAAAATGCAGTATTATAAAGTATATTGAGGTTTTTCATACATATATATATATTCTTTTTCATACATATATATATTCAGTATAGTTTTACACTTCAGTATATATAGTTTTTCATACATGTATATATTCTTTTTGCATATATATATGTATGTGTAGAGAGAGGATTAAATTATGTGTTCATTCATCCTACACTGGTTATCAAAAACTAAGGAAAAGTCACAAAAATAGCGATTTTTCAAAAAGTTATACGTAGAATTTAATGAAACTTATACATATTATACAACACATAGGTAGGTATAAAATAGAATAAAAAGAAATCGCCAGACAATTATTGTGTTATAGAAACTAGCATATGTATACAATGAACAAATCGGATGTGTCAGTTTGGTATAGGAAAAGTACCTATAATATGGCATATGATCTCCCCGAGAAGCAATACAGCACATACAGCGATGTGTCATGCTGTCAATTATGCGGTCTATAAGTTCGGTAGGAAGTGAGAGCCATTGCTCTTGCAAAGCAGTTGAAAGGTGGCTAGGGTCCTAGGAGGAGGATTGAGAGCAGCTATACGTTGTCCTAAAGCGTCCCAAATATGCTCGATATGATTCAGGTCCAGTGATCGAGCTGGCCACTCCATGCGCTGAATTGTTTCCTGCTCAAGATAAGCATCCACGATGCGAGCCCTGTGCGGTCTCGCGTTATCACCCTGTAGCACGAAACTATCACCTATTACCCCGGCATAAGGGTGCACATAAGCATCAAGAATGTCATCTCTATAGGTGTGACAATTGACATTTCCACAGAGAAAGACCTGGAGGTCTGTGCGTCCACCCAAAGAGATACCACCCCAAATACAGATACTGCCTGATCCGTATGCATCTCTTTCACAGATGTGTGATGGATGAAAACGAGTTCCAGGTTCTCTACAAATCAAAATACGCCTACTATCTCTTTGGGGGCTAAACCTGGACTCATCCGTAAAGAGAACAGCCCTCCATTGATCATGCTTCCAGTGGACATGTTGACGTGCCCACTGCAGACGTTCCCGTCTATGGTGTGACGTGAGCGGGATGCAAATGGCTGGTCGGCCCGCAAAAGGACCACCTTCGTGAAGTCTTCTACGCACGGTTGATGTTGATACCAACCTTCCGGAGCTTGCAGCGAGGGAGGATCTGAGTTCAGACGGAGTTGCGGTTCTTTTCCTTCGAGCTCATAATGACAAATATCGGTCATCAGCACTCGTCATAGCACATGGCTGTCCTTGGCTGAACCTCCTGGATGCTGAATCCGTGGTTAGAAATTGTTGCCAATGTCTATGAACCACAGACGGACTCACATTTAGCCATCTGGCCACTTCTGTCTGACTTTGTCCTGCCTCTAGTCTCCCAATAGCTCGCCATCTCAGTTCTTCGGTCAAACGATGCCTGGAGGTCATTGTTACAATTTAGCTATGCCAGATGTCTAATCTCAGCTTCGCAGCGATAATTGCCACCTTGCTCTGAGACATGCACTTTCATGCTCCTTGCAAATGACGTATTCAGACTGCAGCGCCACTAATTTACATAATGTAGTATTGCTCAGCACCTTTTACTTAACAACATATTCAAATTTTAACAGTTTTGAACGTGTTATCCCTCATTTTGTGATTTTTCCTTAATATTTGATAACTAGTTTAGCTCCCTAGTTGATTTCTCTTCTTTCAGGGTTTGTAGACTCTATGAAAACCTGGTAAATCAGAAACCATTGTCTGGGAAAATGAAGTTATTTGTAAAAGTCAGTGGATCTATCGAAAAATCTAGAATGGTTTTTCCCAAAATCTTTTTTTTTTCGTTTTTTTTTCTCTATGGCAAGGCAAAAGAGATTATATAGAAGCGATGAAATAATAAAGTCATTGCCCTAGGAGCGTTCTTGCTTCCCAATATCTCGACACCTCTGTAGATCCGTGAAGAGCCCCACATCAGAGCAGGTGGTCCCTTTCTATTACTTCTCCAGAATCGCATAGTGGGCAAAAAGATCGGTTGAGATGCCTATTTTGTGCAGATGGGCAGCGAGGCAATTATGTCCCGTAGACAGACGGAAGGCCGCAACTGCATCACGTCTTGGTATATGAGGTATAAAAGAAAGGCTTACCCTCCTCTACCTTTTTAAAGCTGTACGAGCCTGAAGATACCGCAAGAAATTAGATGTAAATAAATTTTTCAGAAGCAGTTTAATCTTCCAATAGGAAGTAGCTGTATTTGGATGTTGTAGTAAATTGGTACCTCTTTTTGCAAGGAAGTCCGCTTGTTCATTACCCCAAAGACTACAATGGCCAGGCACTCATTGAAGAATGATTCGTTTTCCCTTTAGGGTCAGAGTTGTCAGAAGTTCTTGGCACTGGGAAATCTCAGGTGTCGATGGAAGTTCAACAAAGTTAATTGATTGTATGGCTGCAATAGTCAGAATTTCTCACCATATTGTGTATTGAATAACTGTTTTCTTTGACATTCCATGAGTATGTGCTGCTGAAAATTTTGAAATACATTTTATGAAATAAAATGGTCTGAAAATATAGATAGGTCAGTTCATTTTTTTCATGAGTAAAATACTTGGTAACTTCTCACTTTTGATGCATACTTAAAAATATGTATGTTATGAGGGGCACCAGAGATACCCCATTGTGTTCTGTAAAATTGGGAGGTGAACTCCTAAGGTAATGATACATTTATAAATAAAATAAGAACATTTATTTTACAATATTATAGAAAGGTTAGTTTACATATTATAAATGCATTTCTTGGCTATATGTATTATATGTATAAAGAATTGGGCCATGTTGTATCCACTTCCTGCAGAAGAACCATTACGGGTCGAGCGAAATAAAGTTCAGTTTATCAAAATTGATAAAAACACCAGTTCCATTTTTAGCACTATTTGAAAGGGGAGAAATAACCAACCTAGGGACCTTTAAGGAGGCAGCAAGGCATGGCACGATGAGGCTGGGGCACTTCTACCAGTGGAGGCCGCAGGCACGTCATGGGCGGTTGAAAACGAACATCTCATCTCGTTGGGGCTTTAGCGGGGATGCATCTCTCCTCCAGGTCATTGTGCAGCAGTTCCAGGTTTTTTGCCACAGCTCGCCAGACCGAATCTATGACCCTCTGCCTCAGCTCTTGTTGTCAATTCTCTAAAAAAAAAACTCTTGGTTCATTTTTCCCCTTTTGGTATTAGCCCCTCCCCATGCTGGTCTTTCACGTAAATTTATTGCTGTTCTGTGCATTTTATTCGCGGATCGGATGATACGACATCCCAACAGTTGACTCACATGTTATTTTTATTTTTCGCAAAGATGGGATGTTCCTTGAGTCTTTCCTGGAATTTTCTTCCTCTCATCCTAAGGAATTTTGGGTTGCGATGCTTCTTGGAACTTGGTGCAGGTGCAGGCCAGGCCCCCTTCTTCCAATATGGCCGTTTTATGACCCATAAATGTGTTGATGGAAAAAGAAAATGGCGATACTGTTGGAAGGCGACAAAATGTTCAAATTGTGGATCCTTCACAACAATATATATTTTCAAGCAGTGAAAATAAATAATTACTTGTAAGCTCTCGTAACTAAACAACATCATTTTTTATGTATGGCCTCACAGTTTGAAGAGAGCATCTAAAATACTTTTAAATGTAATAAAAGGGATGTAGTGTGTTCTGTTGTGTTCTGTCTGCGTATGTCAGCTGCTTGCTTAGAAGTGCTATTTATTGAATAGTCTATTTTATGTAGTAATTATGACATTTTGTCATTTCAAAGTGACTTCTTTTACATTCTTGACTATAAAATTTTAGATTGTCCAGTGTAAGAATTCTCTTTTGAAATTGTTTCAGGTACGATTTGTTCAGAATGTGACTAGTTGGAGTGCAAAGAAACCTGGTTTATATCATGGACATATAGCTTTCTTAGATTTCAAGAGGTAACTTTTCAATACAGTTTTTTTTTTCAGCTTACTTTTTACATCATTGTATTTCATCATGTCCTATTTTAAATCATGTAATTTATTAATTTAAATATTTTACGTACATGTAAAATACTTAAATCAAAAAAATTACTTGTTAGTGATAACATTTTCATAGTATTTTGTGAGAACATACATTGTATGTACCTTTTTGTAAATTTAAGAACTACATGTTCCTAAATTTCCAGCTTTGAACAATTCATCCATTTTTGCCTCAGATTCAATTCTCTAATTGATTAATTGCTAAATTGTAGAATTGCCCCATCTCCACCACTGCTGGATATGACACTTTAGCATACTTTTTGATGTTACAAATACTATTTTTGTGTCAAGTGCAGAATTTGTCAGTACAGACAGCAAGCGTGATTGTTCCTAATTTTATGGTGTTGGGAGCATTAGAATATAATTAGATATTTTGTTTTTTCAGTGTCTGGAGGTGTTTCCTACTGAAGCTATCTATCATCTTAAAAAAGGTTCTACATGTTATTGAAGTATCAAACCAGTGTTGTGGTATTTTCTAAAATCTATAAGTTTTTTTTTTAAATGTTCGCACTCTTTTCAAGGAAGGATTTTTATTTAAACTATGAAATTTGTTATGATAGAATTGTGAATCTTTAGTTTAATTTTGCCACTATTTTGAAAAGGAAATGAATTTCAATTTTTCAAATTAGTAGTTTTTATTTCAATCACAATTTGATTTTTTCCAAGCTGCAGTGGCATAGTGAGAGGGGGCAGGGGGGTCTATCATGCCCCGGGTGCCACTCACAAAGGGGGGCAAAAAAGGTGTGCCCTGGGCACCAGTTATGCTCGCTATATCACTGCCAAGCTGCAAAAGATTAGAAATTAGAGAATCCTTAAAAGCTAAATTTTAAGAACTTATTTTTCCCATTTTGCACAAAAAAATTATAAAAATCAAATAACTCTAGTTTTAAAACATGAATTCCTAGAATTTTAATCTGATGTCATCCAAGTATTGTGGAATAGAAAATCATACTGTTACACATCTTCATAATGAAATTCATGCTTATTACATCTACTTTCAATTACTACTATATTACTTACTCCATTACATAATACCAAGTTAAATGCTGTTCCTTTGTTTCTGTCTTGAAATGTTTAAGTTCTGATTTTATCTAAATCCTAAAAGGTGAAACAGGTATCAGCCATTTTGATCCTGATTTCTCAGAGCTTAAATCTGATCAGAAAATCAGACCATAACTCATAATTTCTGATACGACAAAGAATTAACTATAGGTAAAACACTATTATTTTGATATTTCTTGATTCATCCCTACATTATTCCAATATGTGTCTCCTTTTTCATGGTAGAACTTCACTGTCTAAGCTCTTTTTATACTATGTGTTATCTATACTTGATTGTATGGGTCATCAAAATTTTTACTACAATGTTTCTGTATAAAAAATAAACATTGGATTTAAGTAAATGCTGTTATTGGCATGACTTGATCAGTTTAGACCTTGTTTGTAAAAGATGACTGTAATGCTCCAACCAAAGCAAACCAACCACAGTAAATAAACAAGTTTTTTTCTTGATTTTCTGCCTCTATGTATAGTAAAATTGAACATACAAACAAATAAAATCTGTAAATTTGTGAAAATGTTAGGCTGAGCAAGTTCTACAATGCATGGTAGTTCATGAAGCTGCCTGTTACTGAAATTTCAATATTGATCAAAGTATACCAGACAAATAAAAAAAAGGGGGGGGGAATATAATTAACCATAAATTTATGTGTATGGTGTGGGATTGATATGTAGTTATTTGATTTTTATACTGATTGTAAATAACTTAGCTATAAACTTCAAAAAGGAAGCAGTCTTATTTGGTTTGAATGAGAGCTTTTCAGCTTGACATTGCTACTAAATGTGCTGTAAGCAGTGCAATTCTATGCATAAAATTACTTCAAGTTCTTAAAGGTAACAGAATTGGTTTGCATCATGATAGTTAACAATAAAAAGAAATATTTTGTAATGTGTGATCAAAATTAGCTACCAAGAAATGAGAAATGCATTAACCAATTTCAAGATTTTTCAAAATTCGGCCCCCAAGGGGGGGGGGGGGGGGCTAAACATGTTTTTACGTGGTTTATCACAAATTCCTTCATATCTCGAAGAAGAAAATAGATATCGATAAGATTCTTGCTTTAAAACGAAAGGAACACGAATGCCTAAAAATCAATTTCAGGATTTTTCAAATTCGGCCCCCATGGGGGGAGTGGAGGGGGCAAAATGTGTTTTTCCTATATTCCCTCATATCTCAAAGAAATAAAACAGATATCCATAAGATTCTTGCTTTAAAATGTAAGGAACTTGATTATCTAAATTCGATTTCAGGATTTTTCAAAATTCCGGCCCCAGGGGGGGGGGGGGCTAAAACGTGTTTTTCACATATACCTTCATATCTGAAAGTAGGAAAACGGATATCCATAAGATTCTTGCTTTAAAATGAAAGGAAGATGATTACCGAAAAAATCACTTTCACGATTTTTCAAAATTTGCCCCTCCAATGGGGGGGGAGGGGGCAAAATGTATTTTTTACATAATTCTTCATATCTCAAAGAAGGAAATTGATGTCCATAAGATTCTTGCTTTAAAATGTAAGGAACATGATTATCTAAAAAACCAATTTCAGGATTTTTCAAAATTTAGCCCCAAGGGGGGGGGGGGGCTAAACGTGTTTTTTACATATACCTTTATATCTAAAAGTAGAAAACGGATACCCATAAGATTCTTCCTTTAAAATGAAAGGAAGATGAATACCTAAAAATCAGTTTCAGGATTTCTCAAAATTCACCCCCAAGGAGGGGAGGGGGAGCAAAACGTGTTTTTTACATATTCCTTCATATCTCAAAGAAGGAAATTGATATCCATAAGCTTCTTGATTTAAAATGAAAGGAACACAAAAACCTAAAAATCAATTTCAGGATTTTTCAAAATTCGGCCTCCAAGGGGGGGAGGGGGGGGGCGGAACATGTTTTTACATATTCCATTATATCTCAAAGAAGGAAACAGATATCCATAAGATTCTGATTTAAAATGTAAGAAACACGATTAAATGTAACAAACATGATCAATGTCACGATTTTTCAACATTTGCTTTAGATTTTGTAAAATTTGCTAGAAACAATCCAATAATTTATAGTTCCTATATATCACTATTTGAACACCAATTGGTGGTAGGGAAAAGAGAGAGATCAACCTTCAAGTGTGGAAAGGTGTGTGTGTGTGTGATTGTATATATTTCGGTTGTTAGTACGTATACGAACATCTAGAGCTCAGGTTAACTCCATTCATTTTTATTATCCTGGGCAACGCCAGGTAATTCCTTGTTTATGAAACTGGCGATTTTCACAAGGATTACGGGGAAGCCCTCAAACTCCTCGAAGGGCCAGGATCCAGTGGGATATCAAAATGAAAGAAACATTTTATTGCTGACATCAGCATGGGGGGGGGGGGGGTATATTACAATAGGCTGATGGGATGCAGACCAGTGGAGAGGGGTATCGATTGGTATAAAATACAAATATACATATCATACAAGTAAGCTTTATTAAGGGTATACCCATGCAATGCTAGTATAAAGCTAGTATATATATATATATATATATATATATATATATATATATATATTTATTTCTTCTTGTATATATCTATCGGAGAATGGTAAAATCATTTTTTGGCAAAGGTAATGTTACTTTGTAAAATGAACAGATGAGACCAACATTCTTAACTTGTACAGCATTTAGTATTGTAAATTTTCTATATAAGAACAGTGTTATAAATAAAACTTATGGAAAATATAAATTTTTAAACAGTTTTTTTCTTTTTTTTTTAGGTTTGGTGTTGCAAAACAGCCTATTTTTATTAATATTGTCCGTAAACCTTTAGATAGATTAGTATCTTACTATTATTTTCTCAGATATGGTGATGATTTTAGACCTTATGTTGTGCGAAGACGACAAGGGAACAAAATGGTAAGTTTTTCTTTCCAGTAAAATTTTCTGATTAATATATTGATTTAAGCTTTGGAAAATGATTTAATTAATTTGTGAAATTTGAAAATTTTAATTAAGGAGAAAACATACTGAAAAGAGAACAACTTAAGCTTTGTTGTTCTCTTACTTGTTGATGCCTAAACTTGTACTAATTAAAGTGATTTGTATTTTCAGATCTTAAAAATACTTGATTTTTATTTAAATTTCAGAAGAGTACTAAATTTAACTATATAATGTTAAAAATATGCAATGGTATATTATTTTTCTGAATAATAATATCAGTCCTCTCTTCTATGTTCTTTGAATAGCAAGATATTTCAGATTTTTTTTTTTCCAGGACTTTATCTTTTTAACTATTTTGTTTGAAATAAAATCTCATTCCACTAATAAAATTGCTCCATTGCCTAGATAGACATTTATCAATCCTTCAAAATAACTTGCACTAAATAATTTGGTAAATTTGCTTTTTGGGTAAAATTTTGTTTCTTGTCACATTGTCCTTTTAAGGTGACTGCCTACGTTCAGAGCCAATTTTTTGAAAAAATCCTTTTTTAAGGCTTTTTTGGTCTTTTATGGTAAAATAGCACTTAAAAATTAAAAAGTGAGCAAAAACTTAAATGTAAATATAATACTTTTTTATAAATTGGTTAATTTGAAGTAATTTTTAATGAAATTTAGCTAAAATGCCTATCACTCAGCACAAAATTCTATTGCTACTATCTTAATTTCCTTCTCACACATGATACATATGACAGTTATCTTTAAAATCACATACAATCTAAGAGAAATTTTAAAGTGCAAAAGTCATACAGACAATTTTATGTTCCAATATGAAAATTTTCTCCGATTCGTCATTTGTTTCCTTATAAAAACAGCCCCAAATAAAAATAAAAAAATTATATACATCAATTATTGTAGGTCATATCCTTAACAATAGCATCTAAAACATGTCCTTAAAATTTCATCAAATTGTATGCATTATTATGTGAGATATCATGATAATGGTAGAGATTTGTGCTAAAAAATATAATTCTGAGAAAAACGCATTTAAAGTTTTAAAAAGCAATATAAACAAATGCTAGAGTGAATGGCAAAGTTGCCAATTTCTATCAAGAAATCAATTACATAACTGCAGCAAAGTAATGGCTGTGCAATAGGAACATTATGACGCATATTATTCATCAATTAGAGAAAAAATCGTAAAAGCTAGAAGCTGCAATTTACGGTAACTTCTGGTTGAAAACTAAACTTCCGGTTCAGTTTGTAGCAGATGATGTTTTTAAAAATAGCTATAACTCTGCTCTAATTGATGTAAAATTAAAATCAAAACGGTTTTGAAAAGAGAAAAGATTGAATTATATGATTCTTGCAAAAAATAAAATTGACTAAAATAGTCAAAAAAATGACATTTTGAACGTAGACAGTCATCTTAAGATCATAAATTTTGGAAAATGATTATCTTAAACTATATGTCTGTAAATGTTGAGGAGTAATGTAGGATAGATAATTTAATTTTGGTAGTCAGTTTTAAGTAAATAATAATTTATAAATGATTGCTTTTGAGATATCTCTTATGTCTGTAACATTTGATGCAATCTGAACTGTCTTTAAAAGCACTTTAAAGCAAAATAATTTTACATCATGTATTTATTCAACTAAATCAAATTTTTAGAAAATGCTAAAAAATCATTTATAAATGCATTTATTGGATGTTGCTTTTTCTTTAAAAGGTAAGGGAAAAAGGGGGAGCCCCCATTAATTGGATGCTTAAAATTACTTCAAAGGGTACTTAATAGTCCTTAAATAGTGCTAAATTTTTGCTCTGGAAGAAGAATGGAGATCGTGGTTTTAAATGCAATTTCAAAATCTGTATGAGTTTTTTTCTTCATTCCAGACTTTTGATGATTGTGTATTAAAAGAGAAAAAGACTGTGATCCTGAAATATGTGGTTACAAGTCCCATTCTTTTGTGTCACTTTGCAGAATGCTGGTAAGATAACTTCATTTTTTTAATTTACGTTAACATGTGTTAATCTTTATGGTCGTGATCCGACAAATCATTATCTTGTAGAAGTAATCATAACTGTAGAACCAACTCTTATTTACATCTGGTTTATTGACACATTAAAATCTTGGTTAAATAAATCATTTACAAAGGTTCGTTCCGATGAACGTTAATACACTCATGAGAGCAGGGCTCATTCATCAAAGTCCAAACGAGACCCCCGTCTCTCCGTACGCGTGGCGACCTTTCAACAGTCCAAGTCTATTCTCTCCCCTCATTCGCAACACCGTCCTTATTTATCCACTCTTCTCAGCCCTTTTCTCGAACCATCTCGAATACCCGACCTTTTCCGGTTTTGCCCTCTGCAGACCACCTATGGTGAATTTCTTTCCTGCCGACTTCTCCAAGGGAAAAATGCGCCGCTAATGGGTTTCACAAATCATTCTAAATGACTCGCGTACTTTTTTCCCTATTGTTGCACATCTCCAAAGGTGTATATCATTCGACACCTGTTTGCATTTATTTGGGCTTATTGAAGACGCTATTACACACCTTCATCAATTCCACTTAAGAATGGGAGACGAGAGTCTGACAACATGTAAAGTTTTAATAAGTTTTTAAAAACTAAAAATCATTTTTCCTATGCACCTTAACTATTGCTTTTATCAACTTTTTTTTTTTTTTCAAAAATATCGGAAGGTTTTGTCAAAAGTTTAACTACTAATAAATTACTCATTTCACCTAAATTTGCTCATAGAAAAGTATGTCAACTATCATAGAACTTATTTTAGTTTGTTTTTTTTAATTATTAGTAGTAGTGTTATTATTAGTATTATGATGAGATTCATTACATCGCCACAATCTCTCATGTGAGGAAGGCAAAATATATGAAATGTATAAAACCATTAATACAGTCGATTCTGGTAATCGGACCACATTGGGACCCGATCATTTTGGTCCTAATAACCGGCTGGTCCAACTAACTCAAACATGCCCTATTAGGCTTATTTGTTTCAGTTCTTTAGGATTTGGTCCGAATAAGCGGCTGGTCCGATTAATCAGTGGTCCAATTAACTGGATTTGACTGTATATCAAGTATTATGAAATATATGTGTTTCATTTTCATTTTTCTGAAAGTATTAACTTAAACATTTTTCTTCCTCCAAAATTTTAACTGGAATTAATTATTCAGGGGGAGTTCATTTGAAATCCCTTTTCCTCTCTCAAATTTTGGTTTTATATACTTATACATATTTGAGTTAACCAGACATTAGCTGTATCTATTTTATTTTGACAGCATTTTTTTCTGTATCATATGTTGTACATACTGTGTTTCTTTCTTTTTTTTTTGTGGAAAAAGTATTTTCAAATTTAAACTTAGCTCATGTGGATGAATTGAAATTTGAAAAATATTTCTAGGGTTCCTGGCAGTGAGTGGGCTTTATCACAAGCCAAACTAAACCTTGTTCAGCATTATTCTTAGTTGGTGTCACTGAAGAACCTACAGGATTTCATTGCACTTTTAGAAGCTGCTTTACCGAGATTCTTTCAAGGAGCTACAAATTATTTTATTGAAGGTAAATTCTTTGTCTTTTATCTGACTTTGTTGTCTCTGTTGAAAAACTGAATTTTTTTTTTCCTGGTTAAGTTTTATAAGTCAGTCATGGCTGCATGTTTGGTGTAACAGAGTTAAGAATAGGAAACTGCAAGAAGACTGACGTCACAAAACTTGCAACCATGGAGCAAATGGAAACACAGAAGCAGACATACTATGGAGACAGTGTTTATAGGACAAATAAACCTAAATTAAATTAGTTTTTTATTATTACTAAGAGTAATATATTATTTATTATTTATATTATTTTTACTTAATTTAATTATTATTTAATAATTTACTTAAGAATTTAAATATATATATATATATACAGTTGGATCTCTATTTAAGACGATATTCCCAGTCCCGGCCCCTCCGACATAAAAAAATATCTATTTAAAGAGCGACGTTGTTTTCTGTTTAACGGCGATTTGTTTTACATGATAAACTTTTTCTTCAACATTTATCTGCAGGAGGGGAACCTTCTGTGGGGAAAAACAAGTTTGGTTTCAATAACAGACCCAGGATTTCCTTGATGTTTACAATGTTGCAATCATAGACTTGTTGCAATGGGAAAAACGGGGGGGGGGGGATCTCGGAAGATCGAATATTCTTTCATGGAGCTTTTAGTGCGGGAGTTGAATCACTATTGTCACTACCATCTGTTGTCATGTGACTTACTAACTGTCCAATAGCAGCCCTCTCTCCCTCCTTCCGGGAAGAAGGTGTTCATGTTTAGAGAATTCATGGTTGTGTGTAGGAGCTTATTCCAGTATGAATACGAGATGAGCAGAGCAAAATTGTATCAAAGCGAAAGCATCTTATGCTACTTGAAAAGGTGAAAATATTGAAGACTGGGAAGAAAGTGTTGGAATAACAAAGTCCAATTCGCAAGACAATTTCAGCTACCCGAGTCTACTCTCAAAAGGCATTTTAACAAGCAAAGAGAAAATTCTTGAAGCATCACAAAAATTTGGTTTGGGATCCGAATCCAAACGGAGGAAAATTTAATGTGGCCGATCAGAAGAGTTCAATAAGGCAGTCCTGCAATGATTTCATGAATCAAGAGCATCCATTAATAAACAATGCGGCTGACAGTATGAAAATTAGAAAATTTATGATCTTGGAAGCAATGCACATGATACATCAGCATGGAAAGAAGTTTCTTCATCCACAATAAACAACTGCTTTCGCCTTGCTGGAATTCACGAAGAACTTGTAGTGGAACTGCAAAGTACGGATGTAGAAATCAACGAAGATGACATTACCCCTGAAGAATGGAGTCTTGTTGAAGATGAGAATGTTTCAATTCAAGATTGTAATAAATCTGTTTTAACAACAGATTACACAAATGTAGAACAAATTTATGAAGATATAGTAAACGAAAACACGGTGTCAGACGAAGAAGGTGAAGTTCAAGACATGGAAAACGAGACAATGCCACCGTCTTATTCAGATGCAACTTCTGCTCTAGATGTTCTACGATGCTATATTACATCGAATATGGAAAATGACACATATAACATTCTAGAAAATCTGGAAAAGGGAATATCGAAAGCAAGGCGAAAAATGAAGCAATCAACACTTTTTGACCTTTTTAAAACCTAATTTATTGTATTGTTTGTACTCTTTTTTCAATGCAATTTAAAATAATAATGATAATAAAATAACTTTTTTAAACACGCCAGTATATTAAGAAATATATGACAGTCCTAAGCCTGTAAAGACTGAAGAAAATATTATTTTTTCACAAATTCTGTTTAAAGACGATCTCTACTTAAGGACGATTTTTCACGGTCCCTCGAAAGTCGTTAAACAGAGAGCCAACTGTATATATATATATATATATATATATATATCTATATCATATATATATATACAGAGGCTGTTCACACATTTTTTAGATGATGTATATTGTATTCACAAAGCTAAATTACATAAAATTCTTGTGTTTTAAATGTTCTATTTGACATCCCTTATTCTGCACTATCTTTCGACACCGCAATTTCCAAGATAATAATGCCTTTTGAAGTGTCAGAAGAGGTATTCTATCCCATTCCTCCTGAACAACTTTCCAGAGTCCTGTAAGTATTTTGGGACGACGTTTTTATAATGCAGATTTTAAAAGTCCGAAAGCACAAAAATCCATAGGTGATACATCGGGAGATTAGTAGGGATATCAGTGAAGGGTATGGCCTTGATACCAGTTTTTTGTTCCATTTCTTTTAGGAAATTTAGAGTGGATTTTTGATGTGTGACTGCTAGCTTGTCCTGATGGAGTCTCACAGATTGATGGCACTGTGGGTAAAGCGATGGTATTTCATTCAGAAAAAATTGGCGATAAAATATGTTCCTGATAGTATTGGAGTTAATCTCGACATTTTTTTCCACTCTCTTTATTTATACTTGCCATTATAAGAAAAACCAGCAACAATCATGAATCCCTTAGAAAAACTTTCTTTCGATTCTTTGAACCATGTACTTAAATTTTTTTCTCCCCTTTTATGATAATAAATGGCTCTTTTTTGTTGCAATCATTTAAATACACCCATGATTCATCTATTGTGACAATTGTTTGCCATTTTTCTTTGGATAAGTGTTTCTCATATAGTATTCTGCAGCGTATCCTGCGTTCAGCGATATGATTTGGAAGAAGACGATGCACATTGCGTTTTTTCGCTTTCTTAAGATTTAAATCAACGTTTATCATTTTGTTTACAGTGGACAGCGAGCATTTTAATGATTTTGCAACTGTCCTTTGACGAGGGGGATTTTCTTTTAACATTAAACAATGTACCTTTGCAATAGCCGAAGATGTCGTTTTTTTCCTTGGATACTTGTTTAGAATTTTTTGTCCCACTTGAGGCCTCCAATTTGACGTTTTTTTCCTTTCTTGTTGATGATATCTGCCTATCGATGCTTTAGATATCACAAAAACAATGACTCTCACATCGTTTTTGGATAACGGAATATGCATATTCTCTTCGGAAAGAGCATAAATGTAGCCTTCGAACCACTGCTTGTTAAAACGCCATTTTGAATAAAAACACAAACTTTCAAGCCGCAGACGATAATTTTGACTTTTAAAAACATGGTATGTTAGGGAATTTGGCAGGAATGCCGACTCCCTACTAGTGTAATATGGCTAAAAGTGCACATAGCTTTACACATGTAGCTTGGGGTTACAGAGTCGTATTGGCTCGCAGTGGAAGGTGGGTGATAACCTGACGATTTTCTTAAAGTAGCTATATTAGCCGGAAATAGTGTGTGGTGTGCAAACATACAAGACTAACCAGACAAGTTTAAAGTTAAGCTAACGTTTATTCATTAGCGGATACGGAAATTAAAAACAACAACATTCAAAAGAATAAAGTCTTGATTATAACCATAAGGTTAAAAGCTCCTGACTTCAAAATTTGCTTAAAGTAAAGTTAAACGGAGGTGCAGAAACAAAGTCAAACTTAGGTACAACCTGATTGATGCTGATGTATCTATCATGCGGGGTAACATATGAAGATACCAGGCTCCGATACTAGTTGCCCGGAAAACGGCCCCTCAAGGTTCTAGTAGAAACTGCTGGAGCTCAGCTGGGGATCCGTCGGTGCCAGGATATCTTTCCATATCATGCGTCTTTGCTATGTGAGAGAACTCGGTGACCTTCTGGAGATACCTGGGCGAGGTCTGACGGCAGGGCGTAGTTCATACAGCTCACTACCTAACTACCCACGATCCAACCAACAACACCAAAAACCAACACACCACTGCCTAGCTGCTGCGGCTTTTATACACGACTGGTGTGTGCCGCCGCCTGGTGGCACGCTTGGCTGTGGAAATATGCAAATATTTTCAAGAGGTTGAAGTTTCGGTTACAGTGTTAACCATTACGGAGGTGTACGTCACTGGGTTGGTGATTGCGTCATCGCTATGGATGAATGACGTAATCGACGGTAATGGTGACGTCAAACATACAGCTCACTTAGTAAAAAATGGCTTGGGGGAAAAATGGCTTTTTCTAACATGGTACAATTGCAATTATTTCTTTTGCAGCAAACTATTTTTTATTACCGCTTACCAAAATCGTCTAAAAAATGTGCGAACAGCCTCTGTATATATATATATATACACACACACACATACAGTGCATAACTAGGCAGGGGCAACAGCCCAGGGCCCACTTGGAAAGGGAGCCCAAAATGCTGTATTTGTTTTATTATTTTCCCAAACCTAATAATTAATCAGGTAAAATTAATTTATTAGGGAGCCCAAATGCAAAGTCTTGGCCAGGGCACAGGAATGGCTAGTTATGGCATTGTATATATATATTATATACAGTGGAATCTCGATCGATCATTCCCTGAACATTCGTTTTCCCATATGCATCGTTTATTTCATCCAGCCCCTAATAATTCCATAGAAAACAAGCAAAAACAGACTGCATGGATCGTTCCTCAATCCATCGTTTTCCCGCAATATTCGTTCAGAATATCGCAGCTTTACATTAATTTATTGGATCAATCATTTTTTCATAATAACTGAACTGAATATAAATGTCTGGATTGAGCTAGAATGGCGCTTTAATTAAACAATGAGCAGAATATTTGAGATGCACAGTATCGTATTTTTGTTCTCTCCTGATTAGCCTGGTTTCGCAGATTCGTACCACTCCCATTATTTGTTCATCGTTGGTGTTCCTTAATTCTTTAGCATCTGAAGTATCCTATTTTCAGAAACTCATTCCCAATTCTCCGACTATTCAAGATTTCTGTTCTTATCAGCAATGGCTCACAGTCAGCTGTCCTGAGCAGTTCCTGCTGTCCTCTGGCTTTTCTCTTGACCTTGGGAGGGAGGCGCCCCTGGTGTTTGGTGTAGGGTGTGAAAAGTTTTCTGATTGCTGCGCTCTATGCTGGCCGGTGAGGGTTTCACCCGGAAGCAGAAACTTTCTGGTGGTCTTATGTCGTACCCCATCCAGTGCAATGGAATGGTTCTAGTTACAAACGATTTGCATCTGACGCTTCTTTATATTCTCACACAGTAACCGATACCGAAAGGAATGCAATTGCAACACAAAAAAAATATTGTTTACTTATGGAGAGAAACCCTCCAAAAAACAACGAAGATTAAATACTTTTATTTGAATCAAAATTCCTGTGCACCAACATGTATTTCTTTTTTTATTATTATTATCTGTATTTCAGTACAACTTTGTAATTTTATCTTCAATTACACTACAGGTATGTATGCATTTATGTATGTGACTAAATATATTTTAGGGATATCAGACTTTAAGGAATGTTAATACTTTTTTGTATGTTCCCGCATCTATCGTTTTTCCGAATCCATCGTTTGGTTCAGTCTGTCCCTTCGAGAACGATTAGATCAAGATTCCACTGTGTATATATATATATATATATATATATATATATATATATATATATATATATTATATATATATATATATATATATCAATGAAAAGGGGACCTTTTTCAAAATAATATGAGAACCTTGTTTCATTAGCTGATTTTCTCAGAAATGCTCTCATAGTTCTTATTTTAATATAAGTATTAAAATTAAATCCCTGTCTGTAGAAAGTTTTTCTTTATATTTTTTTCTTATCTTTTCAGGGAAAAAAATCTCACTTACGGAAAACATACAATAAAATTGACCCTTCTCCAGACACAGTTGCCAAGATACAAGCATCTCGTGTGTGGCAAATGGAAAATGAATTTTATGACTTTGTTCTGCAGCAATTCCACTTTCTTCGGAAACGAACACTTACTATTAAAGATGGTGTTATTGCAGACAAAGGACAGCAGTTCATGTATGAAAAAATTAGACCAAGGTAGAAAATTTTTTATCCAGGTGGAAGAATTAGAAAATTTATACAAATTATTTTTAATAATTGAAATATTGCTAAATGGGTCTAATGTACGGTTATATACTGTTGATTTATATTAGTTTCTGCATTTTTTTTTTTCTTGCATACCAATTATCCTTATGAAATGGTAAAATTTCATGTGTGAACTTGGATTAAAATGCACACTATTAAGAGCTTTGGAATAACTTTGAAAATTTGAGCTATCCTTTTTTAATATTTTTGATTTTTTTAACATTGTAGTGTATTTTAATCAATAACTTAACTATCTAGAACTTGCACTTCTAGAATATAGTGTAACACTATTCTATCTTAACACCTTGAGGACCAGCTGTTTTATGCAGATCTAACCATTGTTGCTGGCATTTCTTGTGTAGAAATGGAGTATTTATACAAATCTTACTATTGTGTTATAGTAAAACATATTTTTTTAGGGGAAAAATTTGTGCTTTACAAAATATAGTAATAAGTGTTTTTTTTATTTAGTGAAAACTTGTTGAAAATAACATTTTGCCAAAATATCGTACAAAATGTTCATTTTTTTTTTTTTTTTAATGAAAATCTTGTTGAAAATTACTATTTTTTGGATTAATTTATTATTTTGATCAAGTGTAAATAAACTTACAAAAAGTTTGCATGTTTGTGCTTTAGTGAGGCACTTGGGCATTAATTTATGTCTCCAGTCAATAAGTGCTAGTGATACAGATACAATAATTCGTGTCTCTGGTTCAATGGCGGCTTCAAGGGGGGTGCAGTAGGAGCAATTGCCCCCCCCCCCTACTCCAAAAAAAAAAGCCCTTTTTTTTTTTTTCCTAGCCTAAAATTATATAATCATAGACCTAATACTAAGTGAGTTTAAATTTAAAATGAGAGGATGTTTATTTCTTTTTATATATATATATATACACATACATGCATATATATATATATAACCCTAAGAGCCAACGTTGCCCCCCCCCCCCCCATATCTCTGGACTGGAGCCACCCTTGTCTGGTCTTCAGGGTGTTAAAGAAATAAAAGTAGCCTAAAGGGAGGTAGTTACTTAAAACAGGTGAGACATGTAATTTCAAACTAGCTTTACACCTGTATATTTTATTTTATTTTTTAATTAGAGAGTTCATTTTGTAAAAAGTGTAAAGTTTTTGCACTTTAGGTACTGTGTTCTATGGAGGAGAAAAAAAAAGTCAGGTTTTGCATAGTTTTGATAGAGATTTAACTAGGACTTATCACAGTAGGTTTCTGCTGACTAGTGAAGGTGGGCTATTAAACAGAGAAATTCAACAAATTCATGAATAGCAGTAATGGCATTTGCAAACTGCTGGTCACAAGTTTGTTTTGGTAGCATGTTGGTGTTATAAAGAATAGACTGAATTTAGGCTCCTAGATTATTTTTCTGGATTCACTTTCTATGGGTCTTTACCACTCGTGCCAACCTCCAATGCCTTTTTTAATAATTTCAGAAATTTTATGCACTTTTTTATCAAACACAAAACCATTACACAAGCTTAATTGCATGCTTGGAATTATAGATAATGATATAGAGGTTATGAATAGCTTTATGAGATCTCACTGATTGTGTGTGCTTGTAGATATATTTATTAAATGAGGCTAGTGACATTCAGTTTCTGTTCTTTCTAAATCATTATAGATATTGAGTTTGTTTTCATATTATTTGTTTGATTCATCTAAACTGCATGACTGGAGATAAAAGTGTCGATTTTAATATTAGCTTCTCATACAATTTAAATGCTTTGCTTCATGAAGTCTTGACTACAATTACTCATGACAGCTTAAAGTAATCCCTTAGTGCAGTTATGTAAAAAAATTTTTGCATAAAAACTTAAGCAAAAGTTGTGATGAACTTCATGCTTAGGAGATTTAAACAGAATAAAGTATCTTAAATGTATTTATTTATTATTTTTTAAACTAATGTAAGAAAGGAAATTTTTGAACGCTTGTGATCATTTATAAAATTAACTTGTCGTTAGTTATTTTTCTACAAAGAAAACAACACTATTCTCTTTATTTATGTGTCTACAACTTGAATGCCATTGGATAACTAAATGTCTTTTATTTTTACTATAGAACTACAATATGTTTATCATATTCATATATTATGTGTTAAGTTAATTTGGTCTGTTTGAAATGTGAATTTGGTTATTTTATATGAGGGTGTGTGTGTGTAAATTTGTGTATATATATTGTGTAAATGTGTGCATACATCTGTACAAAGAAACCAATATGATAACAAATTTTCAATGATTTGTCTGTAATCATTCTCTGCTATCTATCAACTAGACTTCAGTAACTTTTTCGGACATTTTTTATAATTTATGATAAAATAAGTCAGTTTAATATCAATTACTTCTGTAGCATTTAAAACTATTGTTTACTTATCATTAACTCTTTTCAGTGCAAATGATTTTCTTTAATATACAAATGGAATCAACCAAATTATCAAATATTTATTGAAACTTAATACCATTTGCCCTATCTTAATTACATGCTACAGAAATCGTGCACATTGCAGGCTGCAACTGTAGATTTTCAACATATGACCTCAACAATTTCAGTTCCTAGTATTTAATCATAATTGCAGGTGTTGGTTAGCCAAAAAAGGCTAAATGAAAGAGGATATGAGAAAAAAATATTTAAAGAAGGAGCAAGTTTATTTATTTGAATATGAGATAATTTATTTATCTACAGAAAATATAAAGCAACATTTATTGGTTGCACTTTTGTTTGATAAATCTTTTCTATACCTAATATTTTAACCCATTAACCGGTTTTCCCATACAGCGTATGGGCATAGATATTCTCTCCTTTCCTATTTTGGCTTGCCCATATTTTAGTTTGTAAAGACTAATACTAATACAAAGTCTAGTACAAATATTTTTAACAGATGTCATAGCTTGTCCATGTCATTTAAATACTTTTCAATCTGGGTTTTCTTTGTTAAACGAAAGTACAGGCTCAGTATAGTGGATTTATTGTAAATCATGGTAAATCTTGAGTAATTTACAGTGTAAGGTTTAACTAATTAGTATTAAAAAGTTTTTTTTTTTTTTTTTTAACAATGCTTTACAATAAACTAAAAAATTTAAGTGATAAATATGAGTGTGAATGTTACGCTAGAAACTAAATCATAAATTCTTAACACTATTTTAGAAGGTTTATCTAAAGCTTTTTTTTTTCCCCAAGTAAAATGCATTAAAAGAAATTTTTTGATCAAAAAATTCAATTTTCTGTGTTTTTTTATCCATTTCAAAAAACAAGGCCGAATGGTTAAAGTGCTGACTTTTCGCCCTAGAATATGAAGGTTCGAGTCTCACTATTGCCATGGATGTTTGTAGCCATTCAAAACTGACTTAAGGTTCCAGTTTGATTAGCCCATGTGTTGCAAAAGATGACTATCACTCTCTTTCAAAAACCATTTTTTAAAAATGCTAAATTAAGTGAATAATGACTCTGTAGTGAAGTTGGGAAAATCACATGATATATGAAATGGAAATAGTAAAAGACATATACGTTCATAAAGATTGTAATTGTGCTCTGTAACCTTTCTGTATTTAACAAGATTATAAATCCGTCAAGAATGATGTGAAGAGGTCATTCTAAATGATAAATTATTAAGAATCATGTGACAATATGTGGACATTCATTTTACTTACCCAAAACTGATAGGGGGCTAATGCTGATTGAAGGGGCCAGTTTAAATCTTTTATTATAGATTTTAACATTACACTTGATTTAAAGTGATTTTTATGAGTCTGCAATTCCTGTATATATATATGTTTGCATATTAAAGACTATTAGGATAATGGAAAATTAAGGAAGTGGCCAAAATTTAGCACTTGAAAAACCATACAGACTTTATGTAAGAATATGAAAATTCTTAGACGCATAATTTATTTGAATATTGTTTAAAATCAAGAATTTTTTCCCCTAAAAACAATAGCACAATAAAATACAAACAGAGAAAATCTATTCTAATTGGCTTTTGTGTGTACTAAGAGGGAGTGAGTGACAGACAACTTTTTTTATAGTTCCCTTAGAAAATATACCTAAGGTTATATTGTATCAATTTTTTACAAAAAGTTGGAACATGCAATACTCTTTAGTTTTTAGCTTAAACTAGCAAATTCTCTTTTAGTGTGCTATTTTATCCATTTTATAATTTTACTGGTTCTCCTCTCACAAAATTCTTCACTATAGAGACAATTTTAAGTATTTATATATATTATAGTTTTTATCCTTTTTTTATTGTATTGTGTATAGTTATGTCCAATTTAGAGAAGGTTGATTTATTGAAAGTTTCAGTTCTAATAATTTCTTTTATTTGTGAAGTGGACAGTAGTATAGTAAATACTGTTTTCTGTAAATAATAGAATTCTTTTTAAAAAAATTAGAGCTTATATCTCTCTTTCTAAATCCTCTATTGTTGACTTCTAGTCTTCTGTAAGATAAGATTTTTTTTTTTTTTTTTTTTTTAAGTTAGGTTTGGCTGTTACAAATCTGAATTCCTGACTTTTATGTTTTTATTTTCTCATTTTTATAAATTGTCAAATATACTTATTTTTTGTTTAAATCAATACATGACTCTAGTATATGTTATACACTTTACTTTCAATTTTATTAATACTGGTAAAACAAAAATCAGAACCAATTTTTGTACTTTTGTGATATTCTTGAGATTGTAAATATTGTTTATATACAGTGTTCATATTATTTTATTCATGCACAGTTACACCATGTTAGAAAATGTATAGTGATGGATTGGAGATGTATATATTTTAATATGTATTATTATAATATATTAGTTGATATGCATATGTTTCCTCCTTATACTACTTATTTTTAAGCATTTGTATATTGAAACTGCATGTAAGATTTTAATGTATACCATTAATGGTGATGGTTTTGGCAGCTGTTTTCAGCCTTTTCAATAGTTTTGGCCTTCTTAAATTTGCCAAAATAATATCTATTTAACTTTACCTCTTTTTTTTTGTGCTATAATGCTGAACATTCCTTGCTTATTGTTTGAAATTAAATTTTTGTATTATTTATTTTCTGCACTTCTGCACTATCTCTGTGTTTAAAGTACCCTGCATTGTGAATTTTTTCTGAACTTTCACATGAAATTGTGATCTGTAATAATTTCTGTTGAAAATCTTATGAATATTTATTTTCAATCAATATCTGACTTAAAATAATTCGTTTTTCATTCAATTTTAGTGTTAAGAAATTTTATTATAGAAAAATTTAGTGCATTGCTTTGGTAATTTAATTTTTTGCTATACCTATATCCTGAATGATTAACTGAGGACAGATTATTCCTGTTACAGGTTATCCACGCAAAGATTTTAAAATAATTAATCATCTGAAATAATGTGTACATGACTGATAAACAATGATTTATAACAGTGTTTCCCAACCTTTTCCAAGTCGCAACCCCTTTCAATGGTTTTTACACATCTCGTGACCCCCACCCCCAATCATACCCTGTATATTTTCATGAATAAGGTTTTTTAAGATATTAAGAAAAAAATCCTAAACTAAATTTTCAAAAATGTAATTGGAAACAAGTATTTAATTTAACAAAAATTCAGTAAATGAAATCATTTGGCATTCAGTAAATGAAATCTGATGGCTGTGCTTGCAACTGTATACCCAGCTTCGAAATTTGTGGTTCGGTGTTTGATAAAGCTAGTGTCATATCATCTTCGACATTCAGTTGATTTCACAACTTCATTTTGATGTGGACAAGAGCTGCAAAACCACTCTTATATAGATACGTTGTGGCAAATGGCACCAAAATTTGAAAGCAAGTTTGGATACTTGTGGGTAGGATTGATACATAGCACACCAGAACTGAATGAGAGATTTTTCTCTAAACAAATCATGTTTTGATGAATCATTCCAAAGATCCTAAAATTTGTCTTGTATTTCATCAGGAATACTAATCACGTTTAGAGAAGAGAATGTGTTACCTGCAAGTGCAACTTCTTCTTTGAGCTTAGGGAAATACTGTTGAAAGCTATTTTCCAGTGACGTAGTGAGCATAACTGGCGCCCGGGGCACGATACCCTTTCCCCCCCCCCCCCCCCTCCCGAAAAACATGCAGTAATATAATATATAGAATTAATCTTGGGGGCCATTTGGCGCCCCTCTGAGAGTGGCGCCCGGGGTATGATAGACCCCCTTGCATCGCCTCGCTACGCCACTGCTATTTTCTAGAGATGGAAGGTGCCCTGTAATATCCGACTTTAGATGCTCATCAAGTTCTTCAGATTCCTTTACAATGCTGGACAATTTTCAAACAAGGCAATGTTTACGTGGTTTGCTTTTCAGTGCCAGTTCTGCAATTTCGAGAAAAAAGTCCTCAGACTGTCTTAGAGTTAGATAAACTGCGTGTCCTTTCCATGAAGCTGTAGGTTAATATTATTCAACTGTTCCAAAATATCTGCTAAATAAGAGTCTTTTCTTCCACAGTTCATCACTGAAATGAAACAAAAGCTCGTGTTTTTCTTGAGCTTCTAAGAACAACTTGATTTCGTCCTTGATCTCATAAACACGGTTCAGAATGTTTCCCTTTGATAACCAGTGTATAGATGTGTAAAATAGCAGAATTTCATGATCTGCATTCATATTTTTACAAAATTCTTTGAAAGACAGGTGTTAAGGGCTCCAGATTTGACATTAATAACAATTTTGATTACTGAATCAAATGCATCTTTTAGAGAGGTTGGTAAAATTTTACTGGCAAGCGCATATCTGGGAATGACACAGTGTGTCCCTTTGCTTCAGGAGCACGTTCTTTTACTTTTCTCTGAAAGCCCGACTTTGACCTCTACATAGCAAGAGCTCCATCACTACAAATCCCACAGACATTTTTCCACTGCAGTCCTAAGGATTCAAAAAAACTTTTTATTTTCACCATAACATCATTTTCACTTGGTGTAGTTTTGAGTATGCTACAAAACACGAACCCTTCTTTGATGTCCTCTGAATGTATATATCTCACGAAAACAAGCAGCTGAGAACATAAACATGTCTGTAGATTCATCAACTTGGAAAGAAAACAAGGGATAAGTTTTGATTTTGTTCAACAGGTGATCTTTCACATCTTTGAACTTATCAGAAATGTCTCCAAATGGTGTTGTTGGAAAGAGATATTTGTATCACTAGATTCCCCAAGAAGTAACTGCACAGTCATCAGCAAACAGGGTTTGATGAGTGTTTCTACAATCGTGTGGGGCTTTTATTTCCAGTGCAACTTCATATGATGCTTATATTAGGGATGCACTTTGTTGAGGAAAACTTCCTGTGAGATCATATCTCTGACATTGGAGACAGGCTTCATAGCGTTGAAAGAATTCCAAAACCTTTTTGATTTGTTCAGATTGTTTTGTCACTAAGTAACGTTTCAATTTCGAAGGTTTCATAGGTTCTTCATTGAGGACAACATTGCACAAAACACACTGTGGCTTCTCAATGCCATTGCTGACTGTGGTGGTAAAACCAGATTTCAAATACTCATCTGGATATTTGCATTTTTTTCTCCATGGTAATTAACTTATGTAAAGTAAAAATACAACAAGACTTCTACTCTATAAATAAATTTAGAATTCCAAATAATAGTAAATTTGTCACAATATATATGAATTGCAACAATTGCCATGCAGGTATAAACAGTTTACATCAATTTTTAAGAAATGGAGAAAACTAAGAAACCTTCCTCAGTCAAAGATGTGTAAAATCTAGAACAGAATATAACCTCAAGGGAAAAAAATCACCTTCCGTATTGATTCAGATTATATAACAGTAAAAATAGAAAAACTTATCTAAATAAAATTGCTTTATTTAACTGGAGAAACTGTAATAATAATACCCAAAGGGGCAGCAGAGAATTAATAGTTAGGTATTCATCATTATCTCACCTAATGATGGCAACTAAATATTTAAAAAGAAATTTTGGTGAAATTCGCTAAACAGTTACTTTAATTTGATAAAGCCTTGGCGACACCCTAGAAAATACTTTGCAACTCCCCTGGGGTTGCGACCTACAGCTTGGGAATCACTGATTTATAACAAATCTTTTTCCAGGACAATTGGGCTTGTTTTGTTTTGTTTTTTAACTTTTTCTATACATACCTGTGTATCAGTCCATTAGCTTGGATAATCAAAAGTCCATTGCATTATAATTTTGAGTAGATGAGCCATACTGCTTAGAGTTGAACTAAATGCAGAGTTAAAATTACGTGATTTCAGTAGATATCTTTCAGCACACTATAAAATGTGTATAATACATACTTTGCCTATATGTGCTATTTTAATTCATGTATTAAATCTCTTTTGGGTATTAACTGTTATTATTTGCAACTGCAAATAATGTAAGTGACATCTTAATTAAACGTTTTTGAGAAAATAAAAAAATAAATATTTTTATTGAATATTTTGTAATCTTAAAAATTTTGTTTCTCAAAATAGGTATACTACAGACTGACATTCCATGGAAATGTCAGTCTCTTCAGTTCATATCAGAATCTTATGATAGAAGTTATGAATTTGATATAAGTAAAAGGTTTTTTTTTTTTAATTTAAATATTTTATGCTGAAAGTCAAAGCTTGTTTTATGAATGTTTGAGGTAGATCAAATTTATCAATTTTCTCTTACTGCAAGCATGGGAGTTACAATAGTCTTGGAAGTCTTACATTGAAAATAAATAAATAAAACCTTAAAACAGGTTTTTAATAGGGTTTTTTGTTTGTTTGTTTTTTCATTGAAGACATCATGATTAAATGACACTCATTGTTTCCACTGAGAAGTGGGAAAAAAACTCGAAAGTTTATTATCTGAAGTTTGTTGAGGTTGTAGTCACAATTACTTAGAGAGATGGGGAAAAAATATATATATATTCATCAGTACTATCACAATTAAACAATTCCATTACTAGTTTTTATGGTGGTACAGAAGTTTTTATAGTGATCTCAGGAATGTTTTTATTTTAATTTTTCTGTCAGGCAAGTTAATGGCAAAATGAAATAGAACATATTGGCAAAAGGAAAGTTTGATATAATAATTGCACTGAAGACAATGCAAAATGTAAGTTTTAAATTTTAATAAGGTATGGCTTATCTACTAAAGTTATTGTCATAAACCCAAACTTCTCAAAAAGATGATTTTAAGCTGTAAAACAATTAAAAAATAAAATCAGATTTTAGAAGAATTTATTATACTTGCAAAATAATTTAATCTTTTAAAAATATCTACGATATGTGAATTTCTTCATGTTAAATAAATTATTTATTTTGCCTTATATAATTTTTTAAGTCAAATATACCTGTTATGCTAATGAAATAAAATTAATGTGCCATAATCTGAAAAATTTCTATATTTTGATTTTTTTTAATAAAGTTATTGCTCTTGCATATGATTTCATAATTAAATACAGATTTATGTTGATTTAAATCATATCAGGAATGCTACTTTTTGTTTCTCTTGGTAAATTAATTTTTACTTCATTGAAAGTTTTATTATAGACAGAATAAAGTACAATTTTTTTATAATTCCTGATTCCTATTATTATCTTTGCATTATGTATTTCATTGCTGAAGTAAACAAAGTCATCTGAGAATTATACAGAGGCTGTTCACACATTTTTTAGACGATGTATATTGTATTCACAAAACTAAATTACATAAAATTCTTGTGTTTTAAATGTTCTATTTGACATCCCTTATTCTGAACTATCTTTCGACACCGCAATTTCCAGGATAATAATGCCTTTTGAAGTGTCAGAAGAGGTATTCTATCCCATTCCTCCTGAACAGCTTTCCAGAGTCCTGTAAGGGTTTTCGGACGACGTTTGGATAATGCAGATTTTAAAGTCCGAAAGCACAAAAATCCATAGGTGATGAGATTTAGTAGGGATATCAGTGAAGGGTATAGCCTTTATACCAGTTTTTTGTTCCATTTCTTTTAGGAAATTTACGGTGGATTTTGATGTGTGACTGCTAGCTTTGTCCTGATGGAGTCTCACAGATTGATGGCACTGTGGGTAAAGCGATGGTATTTCATTCAGAAATATCTGCAGCGTGTCCTGCGTTCAGCGATATGATTTGGAAGAAGACGATGCACATTGCGTTTTTTCGCTTTCTTAAGATTTAAATCAACGTTTATCATTTTGTTTACAGTGGACACCGAGCATTTTAATGATTTTGCAACTGTCCTTTGACTAGGGGGATTTTCTTTTAACATTAAACAACGTACCTTTGCAATAGTCGAAGATGTCAGTTTTTTCCTTGGATACTTGTTTGGAATTTTTGTCCCAATTGAGGCTCCAATTTGACATTTTTTTCCTTTCTTGTTGACAATATTACCTATCGACGCTTTAAATATCACAAAACCATGACTCTCACATCGTTTTTGGATAACGGAGTATGCATATTTCTCTTCGGAAAGAGCATAAATGTAGCCTTCGAACCACTGCTTTGTTAAAAACGCCATTTTGAATAAAAACAAAACTTTCAAGCCGCAGACAATAATTTTGACTTTTAAAAACATAGTACAATTGCAATTATTTCTTTTGCAGCAAACGATTTTTTATTACCTCTTACCAAAATCGTCTAAAAAATGTGCGAACAGCCTCTGTATAACTGTAGGATTACATAAATGTAGTGATACATTTAATCTTGGTGGTTTGAACTGCAGTAGAACCCTATTAATACGAGCATGGTTAATACGAGATCATAGGTAAAACATACTAATTATTTTGAAATATTGATTTCTAATGTTTAATAATGCAAAATTTCACACTTTATATGAGGACCTTCATGGATATTAAGAGCTGAGAAATCTCTCAAGACCTTATTTGAACGAAAAACAGGAAAATTTTGTTGCTAGTGGATACAGCACACCCGCAAGTGAAAAATCTTTCAAACATCAAATTAAAATTTTGTCACCTAAAACAGCATCTGTGATGCAACCTGTGGACCAAGGTATTATTTAGAGTTTTAACTATTATTTCAGACTTTTTTTTTTTTTTAACTCCGATGATTATAGAAAACATGGAAAAGAAATTGGCCAAGAACAATGGTGTATTAAGTATGGTAAGGTTACTGTGGAATGCATGGTATAATGTTTTTGCTTCCCCATTAAAAAATTGCTTTATTAAAGCTGGTCTCAAATCAAAAGATGACCTTCCATTACGTCAATGGCTAAAAAAACAAAGTCTGAATACATTTGATGAATGTGAAAATTTAGATGATTATGTTAATGTCAACAATCGTGTTAGTGTTGCCTTCAGGTATATAAACATGAAGACATAATTCAAGATCTGACAAGCTCTAATTGTCACCGAAGTGAAAGTGCAAGTGAAAATGATGATGGTCAAGAAGCATAAGTACCAAATGTGAGTTACAGTAAAGTGCAGGATGCTCTTCTTCAGTTGACTGTATTTTTTGATAAAAACTTTGAAGATGAAAAATCTTTAAATTTACCGAGAATTATGAGACAAAGTTTAAGGAATTTTAAAATGAAAGACAGTACTAAACAGACTAAACTTACTAAATATTTTTTTAAATATTAATATAGCTTGTATTTGAACATTAACAATTTTGTCCTTTTGAAATTTTAAATACAATTAAATATCTTAAAGATAAAAGTTAATGATTGATCTTTGAGGTATTCCAAATTTTGTTTAAAGACAAAAGCAAATACAATTACAGTGAAACAAAGGTAAGTCATTCTAATTATATAACTTTAATATGTAGAAAATTATTCATATATTTAATCACATTTAAAACAGATTATTTGATGTGTGTTAATTTCCTTCATGTCTCTGTTTTATTTGATGTATGTTAATTTCCTTCATTTCTCGGTGTTAATTTCCTTCATAACAGGGCAGATAAACTGTCGTTCAAAACCTGACATGTCTGGTGCATCAGAATCCATTACACTAAAAGAGAAGTGGCCCACATTGAGCCCTTTCGATAAGTGTATAGCACCTCTTTTGTTCTATACTTGGTTTCCTATTGTTTTCCACAACTAAGAGAAATAAAACAACTTTGCCAAACCCATAAAACTATTTTTTTTATGTTAATGGCATAAAGATTTTAGTACTTACTAAACTTCTTGCAGTAATTTAGTACAATTTAGGCTAATTTCTAAACCCATTTTATTCAGTAGGATTTTAAATCATTTACATATTTCATAAAATTGTATTTGTGACAACCAATGCCAGCAGTGCTGAACTGTGAAAAAATTACTCATAGCAAGAGAAATATATTTGACGAACCTATAGGTTATTGATTTTACAAAATATTTTTAAAAATCTTAAATTTCTAAAGTTAAAAATCTTTAATAAAAATTGTGTTAACGAACTTGACAGCTTAATTGATTTAAAGCATTGTTATATATGAACATACATACTAGACAAATTATTTAACAATTATATTCAGAGTTTCCAACAAGCCAGGAAATTTCATTACATTTAAAGTTTCGAGGTAATTATACTAAATTTTAAATGTTTACCACTAAAATTCATGCATTTAATGGGATTATCCGAAAGGAGTATGGGAAAATTCTGTAGTACAAAAAGCTCCCTAAGAGATTTTGTAAAAATTCCTTTAATGATGTAAATTTACATCTGTTTTATATTGGAGTTAAAATGAAGGAAAGAGAAAAGTCACTATTCCACATTCAAGTTACAATTTTTATAAAAATCTAAGTTTTTTCTTTTGCTATGTTTCTAAAAAATTCCTTTTTTGTGTGCATGTGTTCCAAAAAATCTTCTAATTCTCTATGTTGAAAAAGTGTAGACTAGTTGCATTTTTTTATCAGAACTGGAGCAAATTGAAAAAGGTTTTGCTGAAACAAGCATATAAAATCAAATCTCTGTAGCAAAGATCAATGTTGTGTTTAGTTTATCTAAATATTATGTAAATAATGATGCATTTCACATTAGAAAGTGCCCATTCAAAGGGATAACTTTAATGCAACTAAGAAAGCTGCATTCCACTGCCAAAAACATGGTTAAGCTTTTTCTGCTGTATACCATCCCTTCTTGTACTTAAGTATAGCTGTAAATATTTATGTTCAGTGAAGGTGATAATTTGGACACTGTGTGTGTCACATATTAAATCATAAAATAATCCAAAACAAAATTTGACTTTTTGATGTGAAGTTCCAATAGGTGGTTTCCCTATATCATTTATCTACTAGCATTCTAAGTTAGATATAGCTCAGCTATATCCATTTAACAAGGCTTGATTTGATAATAATATGTTAACATGTTTACTCAAAATAGTTTTTTCATATTTAGTCAAAATATTAAAAATTGATCACTATTTAGCATAATTTACTGAAATTCATTAAAATTTAGAATTTTGTTTTGTACTAAAATACCTTGAGTTGAAAAAAAAAATTCTTAAAGTAGTTTAATTTAAAATTTAATACAGAAATTTGGTATTATGTTTAAGAAAAATATAGTCCTATCAGTACAATTTTATATGAAACTAGTGGCCCATCTCGACTTTGTCCGGGTTGAACAATTATCTATCTTAAGTAGATATTATGTAGGTATAATTTATTTTAAAACTTCATGGTACACATTTTTCGGAGATTTTAAAAATAAATTTATTCTTCGCACTTCCTGACCTAGAGACCAACATATAATTGTTGATGATGATGGCAAAAGAAATTTTTATTGGAAACTGTAACATCGGGCACTGAATTGTGTCCGGGCCCACCCACATGCCAATTTTGATATGATATCCGCTACAGAGTCCACACACCAAAAAAACACCAAAAATGGCACAAAAAATTTAATAACTTTTTTAAATTAAAAATTCAAGAATCTGGCTACGTCAGGCATTGAATCGTGTCCATGGCCACTCACATGCCGATTTTGGTAAGATTTGGCCCCATAGTCTACCTGTCAGCGAGGACAGCCGCAGAAGCTGTCAAAATAAGCAACTTTTATGGGCAAAATCATTAAAACATTAATTAAACTCCTGGGCCCGATTTTCAAAAAATAATATGCCTATGTTTTAATCTGAACTATCAACTATATTTATACAAAATTTCAGCTCAATTGAAGCAATACTTTTTTACTTATAAAGGAACAAACATAGGCCTATTCGAAATAATAAATTTCACAGTTTGAATGAAACACACTGATTTTTGAATAAAGTTCAATAATTCAAGTTTGATTTACACAAATTGTGCATAAAATTGTACATAAATTCAAAAGCATAAAGTTTATAAGTTAAATAAAGTTCTGTAATATTATACCAATAAATTTCCAGTTGATAGCCAAAAAAATCTTTTTTTACCTTAAATATTTAATAAAAAGCGTAGTTCCAAATATAATTTTCTTCAATAAACCCTTAAACGTTGCCAACTTCAAATATCATTTTTGCATTTATCAATACCTCCTCCACTTCAATCTTTAAAATATTAAATGTTTTACTGATAATAAATGAAAATGTAGTTTGAGGAGTTGCTATAGTTACTTGACTATGGTTGACAAATTAAAAGTTGTAAAGGTGAAGCATCAGCTCAACATTTAGGCCCCTAACTTTCTTTCTACTGATCAGATATACATAATATATAGCCTATGTCCATCTGGAATAATGTACCTTTCAAATAGTGAAAGAATTTTTCAAATAGGTGCAGTGGTTCCAGAGATTACCCTCCACATACAAAATCCGCTCTCTCTTTATATATTAGTAAAGATAACATGCAACATAAATTTGAATCTTAAAACCAGATACTGTATCAATCAATGCTCTTATAAACTTTTCAAATGAATGAATCAGCGGTTTGCTATGTTTGATAAAAAAAAATCTGCTATACAAATGCTCTCGTTTTGGTTTCTCAGCATGACATAGCTAATAACTGTATGCTGTAGGTGACAAAATTCTTATTCCCAAATCAGAATTTTACTAAAAATTCACTGGTGACTGGCAAATTTCCAATCCACCCATCCCATAATGCAGACAGTTAATACTCTTCCATAATTTGAAAAGTTATGAAAGCTAAGAGATAGTACCACCCATTAAACAAGGAAAGAAACTTTTCTTCCCATCACAAGCTTAATTGACCAGTTAAAAGAGATTCCATATTTGTCTGTTCCAGCATACTTGTCAGATATAAGATTCTCATAAAAAGATGGTGCTTATTAACATATAACTTATTAACATAATTGTTTCACTAACACCATCTGAGGTCTATAACTGAGAAAGCTCTCCTTCAGATTTGCTCCAAATTTCACCCTTACCAGAGTCGAACCTAAAAATCTAACCGTAAAAATCAACCATCAAGTTTTGTGGAGCAATTTAGTAGATTTAAGAACATCTCTTGAGCACCAAAATCAAAGGTATTTCAGCTACTTACAGTAGTCAACCAAGAGACTCTTGTTGATATTATACAGATTTTAATTGCAATGAAATCCTGCTACCTTAACTTTGCAAAGGCAGCTATACAAAGCTTCTATAGTCCCGTTAACAGAGTAGATGCTGAGATATTTTAGTATGTACCACTTAGTAATTAATGACAGACGGCAAAGACTTAAGTAAAATAATGTGGAGACAACTACAATGTTCAACTAAGACTGTTGATACTTACCTATCAAAGGAAGTAAAATTGTAATTTTTTTAATAAATGCAATTTTTTTTTCTTCCAAACAAGTGCAAAATTTTATGTAAATTAAATTTTTTTTTAGGGCAAAGTTTTGATATTTTTTATACGAAATTTACATATCCATAATAATAAGCAATATTGTTGCACTTCCATAATAAAGTAAGAAAAAAAAAAAAAAGACTAGCTGAATGACAAAAGGATTAATGCTTACTGTATTGGAAAAATTAAACTCCTTTTATTTTCCTAATTTGGTTTAAGCCAGCTGAGGTATGTATATTTTTTGATTTTTGGTATCTCATGGGTGTGGAGAAATTACTTGAGTTTAGTAAAAGTATAATCCTTTAATAACAACAATTTGTTTATAATTTATGCATGACAAAATGTCTTTTTAAATTATGGTTTTAAAAAATTTCATGGTAGAAAAAAATTGGCCCCCTTTTACAAGTTTAACAAAAACATACTGTGTTTGCTTTCCACCTTACATACGTATTTTCTGAACAGACCAAGTTATGTTTGTCCTAGAGCAGTCATCAGCAATGCAGTGCCTGCCGCTGAACTATCTAAATTTTAGATATTTGAATAATAAACACTTGAAGTTGTAATGAATAATTTTAAATCATAAAAACCAAAAACTGAGCAGTCTAATCTCTCAACAACTTCTTTTTCCTCCTCTGAAATAGAACTTTCTTTGTGCGTTAACATATGCTTGTCAATCTTTGTTTTCCAATACGAAATACTTAAAATCAAAGTACCAATCAAGCCTCACTGACACTCATTTGGACTGAGAACTGGGAATTCAACTATGTGCCACATTACGACGAGTTGGCCACAGATGTCAAATATATTAATTATCAATTTTAAGATTGTTTTTAAAATTAAAATTTGAATTTATGTATTAAAAATTTATGTCTCATTGATATTGTCATGTTCAAATATCCCCTCCCCCTCTTCATCCAGCAGTGCCCGCTGAACTCCTGCATTTCTAAAATATGCCCTCCTAGTAAAAAGTATGTTAGTAAGTTATTTTTTATTTATTTTATTTTTTGGGGGGAAGGGGGGGCTGGCTCTGTTTTTAGTCATTAGAAATGCAGTTTTTATGACAAGGATTTCATCTAGTGCAAACTATAAACTGAAATGTATATTAATGGTACTGTACATATTTCAAAACAAATTCTGGATGCCTCTTTTGGATGTTCAACAGAGCATCCACAGGTAGTTACAAATATCTTGGGCTTTCTCAAATAAAATAAAAATTTAGGATATGTTCACATAGGATCCATTTGGAGGGAGTTTGGAAGCAGTTCTTAAAATAGATTAGATTTAAAATATATTTGTAAATGTAGCATTTCAAGAAAAAAAATATCAATATTAACTTAATCCTTATTTTCTCCTTAAATTCACATATTTCTAGAGACTCAGCTTTAAACCCACGTAGGCTTAGGTCTGAAAATTTAACTCACACTGTGCTGCAGTAAAGCCACCCACCGAACACCCCTTGAAGAAAAGGGGAAAAAAAATCAACACAAAAAAAATTGTCAGTTAATTTAAAATTGTTTATTTTTCAAAACAATGAAATTCATTCATTTATAGATAAAAAGCCTTGAATAAGGTCATCTCATAAACCAAGTATCTTGCACAGTAACAAAATCAGGTTATAAAAAGAAGTCTGGCAATCATTTCAGAGTATAAAAAAAATTATAAAGCTGCAAGTCTGCTACATCTCTCTCATCATATTGAGTAGTCAAAAACAAGATTAAATTATTTAAAACTTCTCTTAAAAGTCATACAAATCAGTTCCTGAGTTATCTTAAATATATATTTTTTTTTAGAACTAATTTTAAAAATTTTTGCTTCCTTTAGCCCTGTATCAAAATTTGATATGATGCAAAATCAGCATTTTTACCAGACACAGAAAAGGTCAGTACAAAAAGAATCTGTCAAAAACTTACATCCCTATTTCACAAGAATCAAAACATAGTTCCCAACTGGGGGACTTGGAATGAATATTATACCATTACTCTTTAAAATTCAACATGGCCAATGCTCAAGGCCACAAAACAAAGACAAAGCAACTCAGAAGACAATTGCATGAAGGACAGTCAGTTGTAATGCATGGATTGAACAATAAAACAAAATCTTGAGTATGAAGAGATTGTTATAACAGCATGGAACATCATGGTGTAAGTGCACATAAAGAGTCCTCACCCATGCCATCAATGAACTTCCTGTTCACTCAAGGTTCCATTTACATCACTTTTAATGCTTTCAGAGTTTGTTACTCCATTTTTGTCTGAAGATTCACAGTTTGGGTGATCTTTGGGCACAAAAGAAGTCCATTCATTATTCTCCAGGTCAAGATATTCGACTGTGTTCAAGAAGGTCTTGCCATTAAAGCCTCCAACTGCAAACAAGCGATTGCCAACCACACTCACACCTACATTAGCACGGCAACATGTAAGAGGTGGCCCTGCTGACCATGTATCTGCCTCATGATCATAGATTTCAACAGTGCATAATGAATGAATACCATCATGGCCTCCAACTGCATATAATTTTCCTGAAAATACAAAAAAAAAAATGGATGGAATCAAAATTGAGATAAAAGCAATCATAGCTATATCCTCACTCATATTGAAGCCAATAGGATTTTTTTTTTAAGCATTTTAGAGTGTACAGATGAGCTAATTTGCTTGAACAAAATTTTCAAGCAAATTAAACAATAATGATCTCTTCAAATTTCATAAATTAAATACTAATAAAATATTTATAAAACAAGTTCAAATATTCAAGATTTACTATCACTTATGAATTAGCCTCTAACATTATGTATATTTTATCTAACTGGTTTCATGCTCATAGCAAATTTTTCTTACCAGGCTTTCCAGATAACATGCCAAAAATTATCAAGTAAACAATAAGAAATTTAAAGCTTAATAGTTAAACTAAATGTTTATTAATAATATATATAATTAAAAATAAATTAGTTAAAATACATAGCCTCAAATTTGATTCTTATGTTAAATGTTCTTATGAAAAAACATTCTTTGAAAAACATACAAGACAAAAAGTTTTAAAGAACCATTAAATAGAACATGTAATAAGCTTTTACATACGTATGTTTTATCTGAAATTGAGCGAGAATATTAAACAACTTTTTTAAGTCTTGACTGTTTAAATTCCTAACAACAACAATAATGACATCATTAAATTAAGTTTCACATAAGATGTCTTAGTGCCTAAATTCATAATTCCACACTCATGCATTCTGCTTATGAAAAATTATCAGGATATCAGATGTTCTAAACTATTAAATTTCATTCACAGCAAAATTAATTCATAAAAAAAAACCATGAATTTATATGCACTAAAAATTCTTATCAAATTTTTCAAAAGAAAAAATATTTTTTCTCTAAAAGTATGAAAATGTTTGTTTGGAAATGGCACAAGTTTTTGATGTTTTTAGTAGTAAGCACTTGTCTAAAATTTTAATGAAGGAATATATTTACTGAAAAATATATTAACATAAAGTAGAAAACAGCATAATTGGTGGCATGTGACAACTCTGAAATAATTAAATAAAAATGACTCAATTATTAAACAAATGCAGAAGACAAGTTGAAAATTCAGTGTGTATCAAATGCAGTCAAGTGTTAATGACCTACTGTTTATTAAATGCTAGATAGATAATATGGAGCAATCATAGGAAGTTAGTCACAATCATTATGTTTTAATTATTTTTTCTACGAGATTAAGATGATTGAAATAATTTTGAAATTGAGTTATTTCTCAGTTTATAATTTTTTAATATTTTCTTTCTTATAAAAATAAACTGGCTTCCGCAGAGAGACCTGCCCAAACAAAAATTATAAAATATTACATCCAATAGTCAGTAACTAATTTCTTTAAGAGAGTGAGGGGGGCTATAGGAGCGATTATGGACATGATCTTTCGTCTGGAAAAACTGGCAAGTGGGTTCAAACATAAAATTAGAAAATGTATGCCTTCTGTTTCTCCTGGCATTTCCAGAAAAAAAAATTATTACTACTACACGACTTCATTTAATGAATATTTTTTTCAAATCTTGCAATAAAGAAACTGGATTGCTGCTCACCTAGATAACAAAAAAATGGGTTTTTCAAAGCAAAAGTACTTTTCTTTAGCATTTCCCTAAAAAATTAAATCAACCTGCAGAAGTTAAATTAAAACTTGCTACCTAATATTTCAGTAATCTTAGCTTACAAGTGTGGGGAATTTCAGGGATATTCAGAAGATACAAACTGCACACTTAAAAAGTTCTATTACCCATCCTAAAAATCTGAAAGATCATTGCAAGGTAGGTTGATCAGAAGCACATCATATAAAACAATGTGTAACTTATAAACATGGACATAGATCAATAGTTACAAAAATACATAATATAACTTACCATTGTGCACAGCCACTCCACAGCCTCTCCTGGCTGTATTAAGAGAAGAAACAATACACCAGGTGTCAGATGCAGGGTCATACCTTTCTACGGAACCCAAGCAATTCCAAGAGTCGCAACCACCCACAGCGTACACATAGCCATTCATTGCACCAACACCAGCTTGATAACGTCCTGTTAAGGAGAAACCGATCATTGTCTTCAAAACAAATGACAACTAATGGTATGAACGAAAGTATTTCAAAGAAATCTGCTAAACCCAAACAAATTTTATGAGGTTATCTATATACTTTATTAACTTTTAAAAAGAATGTCCTAGAAATATTTCAAATGTAGGTTGGCTTAAATAACTGAGAAGTTTTATACACACTTTTAAATTATGCAATAATGATTGAAATCTACATAAGACTATAACTATATTCTCTACAAAGAAAATTTACTTTATATTTACTAATAATATTGAAATACAGAGAACTGTACATGATAGTCTCTACTTGAATCTTATAAAAGAGGAATTTTTACTGCATCATCTTCCTTAGTAATTTTTAAAAAATGTTCCATGCTTAAGTAATCTTTATACATTAAAATGTACAGATTTAATGAGCATTTTTTTAGAAATTTTGCATACAGCACATTACTGTTAATCAAACATGAAACATTTGCAACACAAATGTAACATATTTTACAATTATTTAATTCATCATGGGAATTTTCATTAATTATTATGCCTCAATTACTGAGAAGAATTCAATTTTCTAAATACTTAGCTGGCTGTCAAATCTTTTTCTTTAAAACATCATTTAGTAATAGAATCATTCAACATTATTCAATGTGAAATTGAGTAACTAGACATGATTTGTCAAGAATTTTTAGGAATATTTATATTCCATTACTTTTTAAGTTAATTTTTAAAAATGACTGCTGGGCATTGATTTTTAGATAGTTTTATTCTATTTTACTTTTGATGTATAAAAAGTCTACACAAAACAGAAAAAAGGAAAATATAAAAATATGTAAATTACAAACAAATAGATGTCAGGAAGAACTAATTGTTAATAACTCTTAGAAAAATAATAAATTCATTATTTTAAATACTATCATTTTGAAAGTTTGAACTTTAAATGAAGAATTAAGTTAGTGAAACTAAATTTCAACAGAAAGATGCATGTTGATTTATAACCTGATAAACAAGATTCAAATTACCTGTGGACAATGGAGCTATAGAGGACCACTTGCACAAATCCGTATCAAATACATCACAGCGTGTGATACCACGTTGTCCATTCCATCCACCTATGACAAACAGTTTCTTATCCATACTGCAAACACCTGTATATAGAAAAGGAAACTTTACAAATGATCGATAACTCTCATGCATTGAAAAAAAAATTTAAAAATTTGTTAAAGATTATGAAAATTTACTCTTCCACAGAACACAGACCTAAGAACATATAACAATACACACCAACTTTCCAAAGAGGGGAGAAAAAAAAAATAAAATACCGACTTTCAGGCTGTTAAGCTTGATGTCAAGCAAATAAATTTCAGAACATAAAAAAACGTTTGGGCAGCAAGGTAATCTTTAGGTGTCTCTAATTTATGCTTTTTCTGGCAATAGCATACACAATTTTAGATCATACAAATTCTGAAAGAAAATTTGAAAGCAAACTGACAAGATTTCTAAGCCTACAAATAGGAAACAGCAACCAAGAAATGAAAAGTAGATTTTAACACATTCAAGAGGAAATGTTATATTACAAGAAGGCCAATATATTGTTCTAGCTGTAGTATAGCCATTACAAGCTCAGCTAAGTCTTTCTTGAATTACTGATGAGCAACTGAGAATATTGCATGGATGGATGAAAATTAACATGCATGAAAAAAAATCTGTCCTTTTGAAAAAATAAAGGATTTTAAAATATATGAATATAGTTTTGCAAGTATGAAAAAAATGGATATACTTGCACATTCAACCGAAACAGCCTTCAAAATCATTTAAATGCTCTTAGTTCAAAAGCTCAGCATTATGAGCTGAATGTCACTTTAAAACTCCAAAAATCAGGTAACTTTTAAAATGGCCAAATACAAAGAAAGAGAAGAGGCATGCAAATTTTGTATCTAAGGACTCCTATGGTTAAGATAAAATATTATATATGCTCAAATGATTCGCGCTTTGAAGAAACGTTTGACATAAAGAAGTAAAAAGAATGATGAGCGTCAACAGCTGTCATGGTCATCATCTTCAAGAATTTTTGGGTAACTTCTGTACTCAACTGCAAAGTTGGTCACTGCCCAAGCTAAAAGAAACATCTTCTGCAGTGACAAGAAGAGCTGAAATCTAATCACTAAGAATAGTGAAAGAGTTGAGACTTTCGCAGCTGATCTTCACCAATCTTGCTTCACCTACGTAGGATGTCACAGTTGGATTTACAACCTGAAATTACACGAGAAAGGTAGAATTAAGTTTTTCAACTGCTCTTGTCCTCCAATCACACTCAGATGTAGCTATATCAGCAGACTAGCTAGAAGGCACAAATTCCACTTTATACGTATGGAGCGTTGTTGCTATATCTGTGAAGAATACACTCAATTCTCATTAGAAGAGTTGAAAATTTGATAAAATTTAATCACTCAAACATCTGTGCATCAGTTTTAACCATCAGACTGTTCACATATAGGCATCAATTTTTGAAATCAAAAGGAAGAAGCTCAAATCTCTCAAAATCACACAGAGTAGTGTGACTATATTTAAGTACCAGCTCAGAAATATCTTGATATCATGATAAAGACTTAAAAGAAAGGGGGGGGGGGGGAAAGGCTACAGAAAAATCAAATCCTTTCCTTCAAAAAACAATAATTTTAACTATCTCCCTTGATGAGTTTGATATCATTGATTAATTAAGCAGGTTTCATACTATATACGATATAATTCAACTAATTTTTCTAAAAAGAAGCATTGTTGTTAGTAGATGGAAGGGAGATAGATAACTCAAAATAGGTATCTGTCCATCACCTCTGAATTTCAGTATTCATCACAAATGTTAAAGCTTTCAGCATCGCTTAAGATTTACACATCAATATGTTAAATACATCCAAATTCTTTGCAGACCAAATTGACTGAATATAATGAATGTTTCTCATATAAACTCTCCTTATATTTCCCAACTGCTGATCTAATACATGAGTTAAGTTCTTGTGAAATTTACCTCTTTCCTCTTGCACAGTAGTAAAATTCTTTCATTAAAAAATCTTTAATTCTTGATCATCTTTATATGGATAAACAGGTCACCCCATTCTTTTCATCTTAACATTCTCATTTGCTACATGAAGACTAAGCAGACCAAAATTACAGTACTTACCTTAAATTTAGAAGAGTAAATGATAAGTTTCCTTAATAAAGAAGTAAATATTCTGGGTGACATACTATACACGTCAATTAGTGTAAATCTATATACAGTGGAATCTCGATCGATCGTTTTATCGTATGTATCATTTATTTCACCCAGTCCCGAATAAATTCCACAGAAAACAAGCAAAAACAGACTGCACGGATCATTCCTCAATCCACCATTTTCCCGCAATATTCGTTCATAATATCGCAGCTTTATATTAATTTATCAGATTGGCTTTTTTTTCATAATAACTGAATATAAAATATAAATGTCTGGATTGAGCTAGAATGATGCTCTAATTAAACAATGAGCAGAACATTTGAGATGCATGCTCTCGTATTTTTGTTCTTTCCTGTTTAGCCTGGTTTCACGTTATCGTACCACTCCCATTATTTGTTCATCATTGGCGTTCCTTAATTCTTTAGCCCCTTGAGTACCCTATTTTCGGCAACTCATTCAAAATTCTCCGACTATTCAACATTTCTGTTCTTATCAGCAATGGCTCACAGTCAGCCAACCTAAGGGGTTCCTGCTGCCCTCTGGCTTTTCTGTTGGTCTTGGGATGGAGGCGCCCTGGTGTTTGGTCTAGTTTGTGAGAAGTTTCTGATTGCTGCAGTTCTACACTGGCCAGTGAGGGTTTCACACGGAAGCAGAACTGGTGTCTTATGTCGGACCCCAACTAGTGCAATGGAATGGTTCTAGTTACAAACGATTCACGACTGCCACTTCTTTATACTCTCACACAATAACCGATACCAAAAAGAATGCAATTTGCAACAGAAAAAATATTGTTTCCTTGTGAAGAGAAAACTGCCAAAAAACAAAGAAAGATTAAGTACTTTTATTTGCATCAAAATTCTTGTGTATCTACGTGTATTTCTTTTTTTATTATTATTATCTTGTATTTCAGTACAACTTTATAATTTTATCTTCAGTTACAGTATGAGTATGTATGTATGTATTTATTTATGCGAGTAAATATATTTTAGGGATATCAAACTTTAAGGTATGTTAATGCTTTTTGTATGTTACCGCATCTATCGTTTTCCCGCATCCATCATTTAGTTCAGTCAGCCCCTTCCAAAACGATAGATCGAGATTCCACTGTATTAGAATCTGAGAAAAAACTAAAGTATCTAAGTTTGCCAAACAACCAATAAGCTACATTTGAAGCACAATACAAAATGAAACTAGGTTGACAATTTTTTGGCAATGCTACAGAAAAGAAATCAGAGGCTATTAAGGATAGAAGTCAACCAACAAATTTTTGATCTATCAATGTTATGTTCTCAAATTATCTAAGATTAGCTAGCTAAAAATCAGTTTTGATCACTTTTGGTGAGTATTCAGGATATAAGATGAACAAATCTTGAGGCGCATTTCTTGCTACTGCCCACAAATTCACTTCATGACATTTTAGATGTGCTACAACTATAGACACTGCCCCAGCAATTTGCAATAACTTGGTATAACATACTTGAGATAAGTTATGAGACAAGAAAGAAAATTTGTAATCGTCAACTCTTAGTTTACATTTTATTATATAAAAGATGTATTATATAGATCCTTTCCATCAGACATCATGTAAACTTTTCTCAGAATTTAAATAAATAAAACTACTTAGCTTTTAATGTGTCAATGTTGACTAATTAAACCATATTAAATTATTCAAGAACTCTATGCTAGTGAAAAAAAAATCAGATAAATTATAAAACTTTATCAATGAGGTCCAGCAGTGAGAATAGTTGAACAATGATTCCAATTTTAATATTCATATAGTCCATCTTCTTAATATCCATCTAATGTAAAATATTCTTCAAAGAGTTGATATGAAACCATGATACATTAGTGGTTGTATACTTGTCTATAAGTACATCTTTTTGAGACAAATACTTTTATAAAAAAATTTATAAAAAAATATTGCTGTAAATGGTAAATGAATACTACTACATCATCACATAATCCTACATTGCAATCTCATCTCATAGATATTATCTTAGATTGTAAAAAAATATCAAAGACATACATCATAGTCCTGGATAATTTGTTCTCTTATTTATATGGAAGAGAGGAAACTTAATGGAACATATTTGTAGTATTATTCAATAAATGAGCAAATTTTTCCTGGAACAGAATTC
Organism: Dolomedes plantarius; assembly: GCA_907164885.2. Lineage (NCBI taxonomy): Eukaryota > Metazoa > Arthropoda > Arachnida > Araneae > Dolomedidae > Dolomedes > Dolomedes plantarius. The sequence goes on along the minus strand of OU015500.1, from coordinate 86,313,210 downwards.
CAGAAGACCAGCATTCCACTTCAACAGGATCATCATTTCTGGCTGATTTAGATTTTATCACCAATTCGCAGGAAGCTTTTACACAAGATATCTCCAAATTCATTCTAAATTCCCAGTATGTATAAAATTTAAAAATAATGGACAAGTATACACAAATTTGTAACAAAATTCTGGTAATAATTCTTCAATTTTTTTGTGTGTTTCCAGACCTGACTTTTTTCTTTCTTTCTTCTTGAAGGAGGGAGGGGTGAAATGTAAGAATTCCAGTTGGGGAATACCTTTAAATTTCTGCAATGAATATTCTGAAAACTTTTGCAAACATCTGGATGGAAAATAACTAAATCCTTTTCCTACATTTAGATAATCTTTTAAAATTAATGTTATGAATAAAAATTGCCAATAAACAATTTGACAATCAACATTCATAAATTTATTAAAAATTTAAAAATCTCTTATTTGCAATCCACAAATAATTTAAACTTGTGATGAAATGGTGGTTTTCAATTTTCAAGTGAAATCAAAAAGACAGTTAAAGACGTTTTATAAGCCACATAAAGAAAATACTCATGATAAAAAAAGTCAGGGGAAAATGAAAACCCAGAAGCAAGACTTTTTAATGATAGTTGAAATATGAAGACAGAGAATAACTGAGAAAACATCTTCAGAAGTCTGACATCCCTATGATGAGCCAGAACTAGAAAGAAGCCTCTAGGCCAATCACTGAGTCAAAAAGGGAAATGCTTAAAGAGACAATAAAAATAAAATTTTACAAAATAAAACAAGCTGATAATTCCACCTTTTCTTCAGAAAAAAAAAGAAAAATATAAAGGTTTACAACCAGTGTATGACAGTACACTTAAAATATCTGCTGACCACAAAGGCAATGTACAGATTTTTTAAAATATTATTTGTGATAGTTCAAGCACAATTAGAAAATAAATGCACTGATGATCAGTATCTTTCAGGAGAATCCTAATTTTAATAATACTGTCAAAAGAATCTTATTGTTTTGAAGATGTTTTTCTCACTAATAGACAAGTCAAAATTTAGTATCATTATTTCTATTCTAAGATTCGAAAAACAAATCTTAGTTCGAGTTGTCTGCAATGAAAAAAAAATGCCTTAGAGTCATATTTAATTATGACTTCAGTCTCTTATTAGAATATAGATACAGAGTTCGGTTTGGTGCACGATGATCATCTTTTGCAACATGAGCACTAAACTGACCTATAACTTAAAATTCCAGATGACTCATACACCAATGTCAACAGTGAGATTACTCTAATACTGAAGGCCATTGGCCATTTTGCCATAGTCCAAGTGAATATGGACAAAAGGTACAGATGTCATGAGAACTGACAGATCAAATGTAAATTTCAAAGCAATAATACATAGAAATACAAACTTCTACTTTTGTTTTAAAGTATTTCATCTTATATTCCAAGAAAAAAAATTAAGCAACAAGAAGTCTGTTATTCAGAATAGAGAAAATCCACCTTTTGGAATGGCTCAACCTATTACTCCCTACTCTAGAGAGTTTTAAATACACTTGTGCAAATTAACTAAATATGCTTTTATTGAATTACCCAATGAAAAAAAAAAATCCCTGGATTACAACTTCCTCCTTTGGCTATTACAAGTTGTGTAACTTTTGAATTGTGCATACTTTGCTCTTATTGTTTAATCAAAGAAACAAAAAACAGATGTAACAACAACAAACAAAAAAAAAAAACTTTCGAACACTTAGCTGGCTTCCTTCATTAAAAGCACAAACTTTTTTTATGTCAATTTAATCAGAAAGTAGATAATTTGTTATGTGAAATTTCAGAGAGAAACTGTTAGATAAATATTAATTAATCTATAAAATAAACCGTCATATCCTAATCCTTACTTTCCACAATTCACCACTTAAAATAATTAATGTATCTTAAAAGCATGACTTGCAAATTTAAAATACGTTAACAAAAAATTTCATAATTTTTTTAAAAATAATTTTGAAAACTGCTAAATATATAAAATGAAAATTTATTTAGATGGCATTATGAAAAATAAAAATGGAAGCAGCAATCAAGCTTTGCTTATATTCAATAGTTTTTACTTTAAGAGCAGGATTCCTGAAATAAGATAAAAGTCAGACTTCATTTTAAATGTCTCATAATGGAACACTTTTATTCCTTAAACTGTACTTTGACTAACTACTTTTTTTAAACCAAAATTCCTTTTAATCAAATAGGGATAAGCCTTAAAGAGCTATCAAATATTTGATCTAAACACTTTTGAAAAGAACTAACTTGCTAACGATACAAATAAGAAAAAAAGTTCTAAAATTAAAAAGAAATTAATTTTGGACCATTTCCAAAATTAGATGCGTCATATTTTTCAAAAAAAGCATTAAAATCTAAACTGAAATACTTTGCAACACGCAAAACTTTCATTTGAAATTTAAAAAGTGCTGGATCCCACTTTATAAAACCATGGATGATAGAGATGCAAATGAGAATATGCAAAAACTAGTACAGAGGAAACAAACAGAAAACAATCCCACTGCCTTACTACTTAATGAAAAGTATACAAACAAGTCTTAAAAGGTTAAACTTGTTACACAGATTGATAGAGCCCTAATTTAGAAAGGTATTAATCACAGATACAGAACAACAAATAAAATTTCACTCCTACGATGTTGTAATGACATTACACAAAAAAAAGTTACCCATATGTAAACAGTTAACTTTTTGTAATAATTAAATTGAAATTTATGCCTGTATATTTACTGCATTTAAAGACACTGTATAATAAATAAAATTTCAAATTTAAACTCTTACCAAACTCCTATGCAATGCATTTCTCAAAGAATTTCTATAAACCTATTTGTATAGATATTTTTTGCTTTAAATCTACCGAATTATACTATCAGATATGTACAATTACTTAATTCTCTCAGATGGACATTGAAATACACAAATTTATGCATAGTTATTAATATGAAACATGCTTAAGTTACTTAAGAAGTATATTGAAAATAAGTACCAACAAAGCACTAAATCATTCAATCAAATCAAAAAGTAAATTTGATTGCAAATAAACTTTTAAATGTTTAGCAGTGATGTTAGTTGTGGTCCATACTTTTTTTACAAACTGAATATGAAAAACTAACAAATCATATTTTAAAACATTAAACATTAACAAAATCTAAAACAAGTACAAAAGTTATAGTATGATGCAATACAGGTCATACAACTTAGATAAAATGAAAATGAACCACTGCAAATGTACAGGAATTTTTTTTTTTAAATTAAATCTTTAAAGCTATCCAATCACTGCAAATTTTAGAACGTAAATTAATACCTCAATTTATGATCTCATTTATAAATGCTACAATATACTATACTCACTCATCAGAAATAATCTTCAAAAATTTTATGTCATGCACTCCTTACTTCTTAAATTATGTATCTTATGTTTCTTTAATTTAAATTACTTATGCTAATGAATTATGAATTATTTTTTTTTAAATTGAATATTTGGTATAGAGATTATTGGAACTCAGGATTTTAGCTATATAATTAATAACGCAAGTTACTTTTTGTTCAGAGATACTCTTTCCTTACTACTACAGATGATTTAGTAATGGAAACAAATAATCTTTACCTTTCTAAAAAATTTTATTTGCATAATTCACCCTCAAATGCTCGTTAAATCATCTCTAAAAACCCCTTAAGGAAAACTGCATAAAAAAAATTTTAATTCTTGTGTTTTCCATTTGTTTTAAAAATAAACAAAAAGCTCAGAAGTAACTTCTTAAAAGAAAAACCTTTTTGCTACATGAAATAAGAGAAAATTGAATATCCTCTCAACCACATACTAGAAGAAAAAAAAAAATCCATTTAAACCCTGGAATAAACGGACAAGAACATTTGAAGAATAGATCAAGAAACAATACTCAGGGTACACCTTATAAATTGGATTAAATAATATTCCACCTGTAATTTGACCAGAAATGTGATACTTATATCTTTCAAAATCACAATTTTTCCTTCATGCTTGCATTAGTCAAACTAAGATCTGTACAAAATTGTACTAAACTGTATAATAATGCAGGAAAAAAAATATGATCCAGACATTCAATTTTGAGTGGCATAGACACAAAATTTTAGAGTAAAACATAAGAAGCCATATCACTTATAATTGAATGTCATGCGGTGAGTTCAGAAATAACAAACAAAATCCCTTACATACAATAAATGCATCAATATCTTCTTTTTCAAGCAGTTATACAAACACAGGTAGAATTTTATAACTTAGAAATAGAACAAAAAATATGTAACTAAAAAAAAAACTGAATGAGACAATAAAGGATAAATAAAGTAACTTTAAAAAAATCCAAGAAAATCTCAAACAAGATGACTACATAAAAATATTAAATGCAAAATTAAAAGAAAAAAAGAGAAACCTTAAGAATGGAAAAGTACAGATAAAAGATTATTTTACAATATTCCGAACAAATTTGCTAACTGGAACTGAAAAAATTAGCTCAAAGTAACAGACTTAAAAACAGCCTTCTGATGAAAATCTTATTTCACTGTTTAATCATATAGTTACACATACGCTGCACTTTTAAAAATTCACTTTGAATCTTATATTAAAAAAAATAAATAAAAGTATTAACTACCTATCTTTAGAAGTTTTGTTTGTATGTTTTAATAGGAAAGTAATGTTCATTCACTAGATGTTTATGAATACCAAAAAATTATCAAAAAAGATACATATTTCTTCAAATCAAGAAACTTCATTTACATATGAAAGAACATTTCTAGAAACCAAAATTTAGACAGTTCTCAGGGGACCACAGGACTACAATAGTAAATGTCTTTTCTCTTACATGGTACACCCCTTAAAGAGGTATTTATAGAGGCAAACTTTTACTTTATTCTACATCTTACTCTGCTTTTGGGTATTGAAGTATGCACATCTGCCAAGAAAGTCAAAAATCTTGCATTTAGTATGAGAGCAGTTGATTTATACCTGATCATGAATAATTGTCTATACTTTGAAAACAAATTATTTCATTTTTAGCATAAAAACTATCCTAACAGCTAATAAAAACATCTCAGGTAAACTTATGGACATCAAGTTTCAAATTATACCTTGATATCAAAAAGGTACTGCACAACTAGAATTCTTCCACTAATTTTGAAACAGAATTTTAAATGTCATTCTTACATAAATAAAATTATTCAATAACAGGAGTTAAGTTTTAAAAAAAAAAAAAAAAAAAAAAAAAGATTTTAAAGATCCAGTTAGTTAAATGAATGCAACACAAGTTTGCATTGCTACAGTTACACTAGATTTTCAATCCATCTTATTTTGTTAAGGAAATTATAGTATTCAAATTTACTTTAATATTTGAAAGCATTTCTGATATCTTGAGCTTTATCAACTAAAGTACAGACACTTGATGCTCCCAAGAATATACCATCCTGCTAAATTCAATTTATTCCAGTCAGTTTTCTGTTTAGTCTTAATACTGTCAAAATTTTTTATTTGATGATAAAAATATTCAAGTACCATTTGCTTCAAAATTTAAAGCTCTATTCTCAACACTTTCAGCTAAAATACATTATTTAACAGAAAACATTCACGATGAAAGAGGAAATACTAATTCACACTTGTAAAAATATGGAAAATCTCAAACTTATGGCAGAATTATTAGAATCAGTTAGGGAAAAAGAATGCTGCATTCACTTTTGATAAACATGAACACAATGTAGTATATTTGCAAAAGCTATTAGAAACAATTTGCAAGCTATAAGAGGGGACATACATCACTATCTGTATTAAATTTATGCTCCGATATGCTCAAACATGCACAACTAAGACTTTTCTTATGTTATATATCTTGGGTAATGGGAATTCCAAAACATTTTTGAGTCTTCATAATTAAACTTTTTACATAACTATAATTTAATAGAAATTAATGTATCAAGTAAAGTGTAAATTCTACAAAGCTCTTGCATCAAAGTCAGCATGAAAAATTTAAACTAACTAGGTTTTGCTACTAAGGGAACCTAGGTTAATTAATTAGGGTAGCTATATCTCAGAACTTCCAGATAATCAATAAAATCATTCAAAATCTAATAATAAATGTCTGACAGCAAAGTAAACAGACCAAATGAAAAGAGCATTACAGTACGTATTTTTCAAAAAAAAATTTCGCCACGAGATTTTTCCACAGTTTTAATAATCAATGGATGATACAAAATCTAGCAATAAATCCTGAACATAGCACTAAAAATTTGTGAATCAGTGTTAGGTGTTACTTGGAATGCATATAACATGCATACATTATGTACCATCTAGAAATTTATCACAGCAGGAAATAATTTACAAAGATCAACCTGGCAAAGACTCAAATGATCACACTAAATTATTTTTCTCTAACAAGTTAACATCTTAAAAATTTAAAAAGGTCTGAAAATTTTACAAATATTTTATTCTTATCAATACTTGAAATGCTTTTTAAAAAAAAAATAAAGGGAATACAAAGATTTATTTTTTCAGTATATGTGTGTGTGTGTATACACACATATATATATGTGAGCTAACAGAGAATTAAGATTTCTTTCCAACATAATGTCAAAATACATAAATTACATTACAATGCATCTTATCAAGCTATAATTATGAAAAACTGATTCATAAAATGAAAAAAATTTAGTTTAAAAAAAAAAGATATTTTTAAAACTTATTTTTCTTAACATGAAAAAAAGGAATGCTGCTGAAAAAATAAAATGCAATACACAGTTATCACGTATTAAAAGTATTCAGGAACATTTTTATACATTGTTAAATCCACATGCACAGGCATTTTGATTAGAAACAATCAAATATTATCCAAAATTCTATTAACATACAAAAGACATTTCCAAAACTGAAATTCAAATTTCATGACAGAACTAAACAAAATTAAAAGGCATGTGCTTACCAGCATGTGATCTAACAGCAGGTAAATTCGGCAACTGTTTCCAGCTATTTGTTTCAGGGTCCCAATATTCTGCAGAGCTCAGTTCCTTCTGACCATCACACCCACCAACAGCATACACCTTATTATTTACAACAGCAGCATTGAACCTGCCTCGGGGAACTTTCATTGGTTGCATTGTGGTCCACTTGTTAGTAGAAATGTCATAGGATTCAACAGTTTTCAAACACTCTCCTCTATCGTAGCCACCTGCATGGAAGATTAATGAAATCGCAAACAATCAAATATGTGGTTTTTAAGAAATTTCTTAATTATTTTCCTCAATAATATATTTTCCTCCATGAAGTTTGATGACTAATGTTTTGAGAGCTCAAGGCTTCAAAAATAAAAAAAAAAACCTAATCTAATACTAAGCTCTTGTATCTTAATCAAATTTAAAGAGAACAATTTAAGTACTAATAAATTTTGATACATTATCAATACAAAGCACATTAAAATTAAGACAATTTAAAATTTCAGATGTCTTTAACTAGAAGCCTGATGCAAATCTCTGATAGAGGTGTAATCACCAAAAATTTCAGAAATTTTAAACCTTTTTTTCTAGTTAAAGATTTCATCTTGGAGCCACAGATTTAAACATATCATCACAATTATTTGAAATTAAACTTTAAGTACATACTTTCAGATGACACTTAGAAAATGAGATTTTAACGAAGCAGCGAGTTGTGGTTAAGTGCCTTGGTCCAGTTGGACTTTATCTCCAGTAAGCAAGTTGTTAAGTATCAAGGTATGTGTGCTCAGTAAAAATAAGATTTTAAGAAAATCTTATTTCAACTAAAATCATATGATAAATGAAAATGTTATAAAATTAAAAAGTCTAAACTCATTACAAAATATTTGGCAAAAGGCAAGATGTCATTGCATTCAGCTTCCAATACTAAGAAATATTTTTAAATTAAGCTATTCAGGACACATGAAAATTGACAACTTTTCAATGAAAATTATTACTTCACCAGGTTATTTTTATGCCTATTATTGAAATAAATTAATAGCAGCTATTTAATTCATATAGATTAAATCCTATTGTCAAGCATAGCAGTTCTAATAATGGGTTTGAGATGGGGTTAAAAGTAAGCATTCATTGCTAAAGCTTTTTCTGTCACTTACCACAGACAACAAGTTTTCCTTCCAACTCAGCAGTGCCTACAGCACAACGAGCAGAACTCATGGGAGGCACCACTGAATAGGAGCTAATTTTTTCCACTGAAGCATTCCTTGAAGAAAGTGGGCTGTCATTTGGAGTATGAACTCTTTGAAGAATAGACAGGACAGTCAATTTACCATCAATTGCTACAAGACCCAGCATACTGTGTTCTAAAAAAAGAAGAAAAAGGAGGCATTTTATATAACAAAGTACATTACTAACAAACATTGTAAAGATTTAACATTCAAAACGGTAAAAGACAAAATGTAATAAAGCAGATATTGATCATTAATGTAGCATTAATTTAAATCTATTAAACCGAAATCTAATTAACTCCACGGTTGATACATAATGACATAAAACAGAAATTCAAAAAGAAATTTTAGTCCTGTATTCCTATGCGATTGAGATATTTTTTATCTTATGTTCTCTCAAAGTTACCTCCTGCAAATTACAACATAATTCTTATTAAATATCTTTCAAGTAACTTTACTTTTAGAGTAAATGCCCAAAGCAGGTTAACTTTAATTACTCTGTAAAAAAATTTATGAAAAAGCCCATTTTGTAAATATCCATGTTTGAAATAGAAGCAAGAAAATATCTTACCGCCGTTAGCTGTTGTTACAACCACTTTCCAGTCTTTATCTTCTTCATCTGACAAAGATGATATCGATGAACTGGAATCTGATTTTGTATACAAGAACTGACGAGGTTTTGCTGGGGCCTGAGCAGGTGTCTTTCGTCGAACTTTGCCAGAATTTGGAACAGAAATCTTTCTTGACAATTTCTTGTAGTCCTGGATTACTTCAGAATCTTGCAAGTCACCATTTTCAATATCACTGCAATCATGTAGTGTACGATCTGGATTTAAATACAACATATGCACCTGGAAGTATATATATATATATATATAAATATATAAAAAAAATCTTTACAGAAATAAATTATCCAAAAATAAGAGATTACATGAAGGATACTGAAAGGCTTTAAAGTACTGGACTAAGTAAATCAGAGTTCATTTATTTTATATATCATGAAATACAGACACAAATCTTTTTAAAACACTTTAGGAGTAAAAATCTTTCTGTATAATAGTACCTTAATATCTATATAGATTATCATATCCAACAGATGCACATACATTTGAGATAAATTATGAAGTTTTATTTTAACTAAGATTTTGACTATAGCTAATGTAGTCTAGCGAAGGAAACTAAGTTTTTCTTTTGAAATTGTGAATGAAATATTACTATATGAATTTTAACACATTAAGGGCTATGTGCCGATTGTAGATAACTTTTCATTCTAGAAGTATGACTATACAAAGTATTAATGAGATCGTAAGGTGGTGGGTAGGAGAATGCCAGCTTGCCGGTTTGACCAATGAACTAACAGTTAAACAACTATCAATTCTGCAAAGACTGACATAGCACTTAACACATTAAGATTAATAGAGAGAATAAGTTACCACTCTCCTGCCATTGGAAAATCAGTAAGTACAATGCATAGGTTATTTTCAAGGTAAATAAATATAATCTTAAATATACAGATTGCTTAAAAAATATACAGATTGTATGCCTATCTTTAAACACACACACACATATATTAAATATATATATATATATATATATATATATATATATATATATATATATATATATATTATGTGTGTGTGTGTGTATGAGAGAGAGAAAGAGACTTTCTTCAAAATCATTTTTAAGATCAAAATTGAGCATGAGTCTCACTTTCTGAGTCAAATCTTCAACATCCATATTCTGTTCTTCAGTAAATGTTTTCATCCAATCTAAAACCATATCACACATATGCTTTGCATTAGTAGCATTCTTTTCTTCATGGCTATTTTGCAATAACTCAACAGGAATAGTAGACAAAGCAAGAAGCTCTTTGGATTTAACTACTTCGGATATCTACAAAAAAGTTTTTAACTTCATTAAGAAAAAAGGATAAGCTAATGAAATTCTAGATATTATCTAGAAATATTGTATAAAAATTATATTGAAAAAAAAACTATCACGAAGCATAAATAATAGCATTCTGTTGTTATGCATCATTTCAACGATATAACCTGAATGAAAATAGAGAACCTTTCACTGCACCTTTAATTTGATTTTTGTGATGTTTCAAAATGAAATGCTAAATATTTAAGATGGTATTACATATTTACTGCTTTTAAGAACAAAGTATTTAAAAATAAAATTACATGCAACTGAAGTCTGCTAGTCTTTTTTTCGAACTCAAATGTAGTTGAAAAAAAGAATTAAAAGAATTATCCTTGTTGACTTAAGAAATATTTCATGACATGAAATGTACTGCAAGCCAATAAAAAATATTTTTACCATCAAGGAATAACTTATACAAATAACCACAAGCACTTTTACCTATACAATTAATAACTCCGTTCACATTATTGCTAAACAAACTGAATGACTGCCAACAGTAAAACTTATGAAACTATCTATAGTTGCTATGTTGATTATTTGGGCAGTCCAAGAGAGAAAACTACTGCATCAATTTACTTCATTTTGGTCTTACACGAAAGATTTAAATTTATAGATGTGTCAGATTTGGTTTTTGTAAGTGCAATTGCTATTAATTAGCGATAATTCACAATTAAAAATTGCTTTCTGTGCATTCTCAGTGACATGTTTAAATCTGACTTTAGATACTAAGCATGAGGCCGCATAAACACATTAATTTGTTATTCTAAGGAATCTCTCTAGATCTCTCTCTACCATTTTATTTTTAATTATGTTTGTGAGATACAGAATTAAACCTGATGGAAATTGTTTATTTTGTACTGTTGAGTAACCATATTTCTTTTTACAGGGTACAATAGTAAGTATTTAGAGTGTATTTCTCTGTTCTTAATATGATTTTCGACATTTGGCAATGACGTGTTGGGTATAATTGTGTATTAGTATATTAATTTATTATCCAGTCATCATAATTTGATAGGTACCAACTAGTGTTTAATAACTTTCTCTATATTTGCTATATTGCTGTCATTCATTAAGCAATTATAAGTAAATATTATAGATGCTCATTTTAATAGAAAGGGAAAAAACACAAAGAGGCTGCTTATTAAAGATAACAGTTCAATTAAAAATTTACAACTGTACATAAGTACTTACAGAGACCCTTTGAAAAAGATAAAAAATTATGGGAACTCAAGGAAGAAATATTATGGATTATTTATTTCATTTTCAATACACTAGACGTAACTATATAAAAATAGTCTACTTTTAACAAGAGAAAAATACCTCATTGTTAAAGGATTCAGACTGGTAAAAAAAAAAAAAATTTCAGGCAGGCAACTAAGACCAGTAACTGTTTGATATGTAAAGGGCATTACATACATTGAAATTTTAAATTATGTAGCAAGTATAACACCTATATTTTCACATAAGTAGCAATACAAGGTAGACATATGCGACAATTACATGTAGAAAAAATATATATACATTGTATACAGTTCCAACTGATGAGAGTTCAGCATCTCAGCATTTTGTTTCAATCTGTTGATAGAAATTACTTTTTAGTTGAAGTAAGCTCTCAGAATTTAGATTAGTTATTCTGCAAGATGGGGTTACTTTGTGACACACAGTAATTTTTTTCGTATTTCAGATCTTAAATCATGCTTGTGATACTGGGAAAGCAAAGAACAGCACCAACAGCTTGTCCAACATACAGAGACACCTAGTGGCCAGTGTCCAAAGCTTCTATATGCCATTTGTCTTCACTGGCCAGTGTATTGATCAAATCTGTTGTCAAGCTATTGACTCAAACTTCAGAAACTTAGTTGTATAAGGTGTTAGCCTTCAGCACACAAACTACCACAGATATTTACTTTTTTTAATGTCAATATGTTCATCAGATTGTGGAGCAATATAATTTTTGTGCAGTGAGATTTCCAAGAGATACGAGAAAATAACCTAAATATCGAAAGGTGACGGGGTTACTTTGCGACACATTGACACTGTCACAAAATAACGCACAAAGTCGACCCACCTCCTCCAGCCGCTCGATGTTGCATTTTTCCATCCTCTAAAATACCACTGGAGAGAAAGAAGTATTGACTATCTGGAAAAAAACTACCCGAAGGAGCAGAATGTGCCAAAATACTAATTCCTTCATCTTCTCAAAGAACTGATGGCTGCCCTGCGCAGCCAAGGTCTCCTTGATGTCAAAGATATAGATTAAGCTATCCAATATTTATGATAGGTATATATAATTGTATATAAAGCTTTTGATAAGCATTTTACTGTCTAACTTTGTGTCAAGAAATTTTTCCTCTTGGATTTCAAGGTGAAAACACAGATGTCACGAAGTAGCCCCACTTGGCTGGGCAACTTTGTGACACATTTTAACTTTAATTCTTAATGGTAATTAAAGATCCGGGTTAGCACAATACATTACTACTTAAGGAAAGGATGTACCAATGTTTTGCAATTATTTGTTTTGGGCTGCATTTAAAACTGATTGGCTGGTACAGGAAAAAACTTAAAATCTGTCACAAAGTAACCCCCATTTTACAGTTTTTGGTCAGTACACAAAATAAGAATGCTCCAGCTATTGCAAATTAATCATTCTTGGAAGGAGACAAAAAGTAAGAGAAACAGTCCAGAAATATTTTTCCCCCTGAAGATTTGAGTTCTAAAAAAACAATTCTTAATGTATAATCATGACATGCATATTTTAGATATGTATAGCTTATTGAAACAGCTAAAAAAAAAATTCACTTTCTATCACTATACATGTAAGTATAAGAGCTTACGTCAGCCCACCAAATCTATGGCATTCACTATACATGTAAATTATAATTATTTAATGAGGCAAAAGTTATACTTACATTCAGACGTATAAAGTTATCAACCTTTAAAAGAAGATCTTTACTGCAGGCAATTCCAGGTAAAGAACGCAAGCCTATATTAGAAATAATATACATATTATATATACCAGTCTCAATAGAAAAATATTTGTTTTCTTTAGTATATTTAAAGAATTTTATATTCTATCTTTGACTTGGCGTTGTATAAGCTTTATAGAAGAGTTTTATAAATGGATAAATTCAGATTTCATAAATAAGATCATAAATATGTTAAACACAGACCTGCCAACCTCAGTAAGAGCAAAATCCTGCAATATTCCACTATGCATAAAATAATCGACATAACACAAAACAGCATGGTAAAAAATTATAATAAAAGAATTGTAATGTATAATTATTTATAGTTTATAAGATCTCTTTAATAATATTACATAGTTAAAAATACTTCCTTATTGTTCAGCTCATCTTGAAAATATAATATTAAACAAAAGTTATTTGAAATTTGTAATCATACATTTTAATGTACATCATATTTACACTAGCAAGGACCCCAGCAGTCTATATTTTGAGTACTTCTATTTCTTTATAATGTTTGTTTTAATTAATTGCAGAAAATGTTTGAATTTTTGTAAAATTTACAGTAGCTGATTTTGCTATTTTTAAAAATCCATTGTCAAATTGTTCTTCATAATATCCATAGTGTCCTTATAGGTTCAATTTGCATGTTAGCAAATTTTCTAAGGTTTCCCTTGACATAGATGACCTGAACTGGGTAGGTATTTTTCTTATGTAACTAAAAATCCTTTCACACTCTGCATAGGGATTGTTAAAACCAGCGTTATTTTTTTTACGTTTCGGATTCCTGTAATAATAGTGTCCATTCCGGAAACCCGGAAGATGCATTAAAAATCCGGTATTGCCGGGATAAATCCGGAAAGTTGGAAGATCTGTAAACATATAAAGCTCCTAGATTATTTCTATACGTAATCTGACATTAGTGATTCAGTATTGAACAACCACATTTTAATTTGTATTTCAGTGCATTAAGTAAATTAAGATTAGAAAATTAAAAATACTACATATTACAAATATGATTAAAATTTAAATACTTAACTGACATATATACTCATATACTGTCACTTTTTAAAGAAACAGAGGAAAAGCTTACATGTCAAGACAAGCACAACTAATTTAAATAGATTAAACTTACCAATGCAATTATCTGGTGTCATATTTTCCACTAGATAGTTGCCACACTGCTTTGCAGCAGAGAACATTCTGAGTTTTGTTGCTGCAACATAAGTAGCCTTAACCAATTTCTGGGGAACTTCAAGCCTAAAAGCATAAATAAGAAAATTTAAATACCTTATATTCATATTAATAATGGGACTAATTTTCTGTATAACTATTATCATAAAAACAAATTTACTAAGCATTTGTCCATACATATATACCGCAAATTATACTTAATAAAAGAAAAATAATTTTGGGTGGGGAAAACATGTTAAATAGAAAACTACATGAAATTTCTGTAAATATAAAATACTCACCTGCCCAAATATGCATAGTCCACTAGGCTTTCAAAAGCATCAAAATCAAAATTTCCATTTAACTTGTACTGATTTCTATTGCCTTTGGACTCTGCAGTAAATAAATCAAAAAGGTAAGGACTTGCACAAGCTAGGACTGCTCTATGGGCAAAGATTTCTTTCACATCTTGAGTAGCTCCAACCTGAAAGAAACAACCATCGCTTCAAAATCCAAGAAATACAGAAGTTTTCAGTTATGTTAAAAAATTACAGTCAACAATTAAATAATAGTAGTCTTTCCACTGAAAAGTGTTGAAAGAATATAAAAAAAATTAAAGAGAACTTATTGAAAATAAAAGGCATTAATGATTATATATAGCTAACAAAAGGGATTATACTTTCCCACTTAACTATGAACATTTCATACAAGCAAAAACAGAAGTAAAGAACAATCTACAACACTGCAATGACTTAAATACAACATAGGTACTCTTCAGAATCAGAGAAAAACACCAAATTAATATAAAGCTCTGTACAATATATATACACACAAACTCAATGGGGAATAGATAAACAAAGAAATTCATGAACTAGTTTTAAACCTGGCTTCATTTCATTCACTTCAACAAATTTCAGTTTTGATTCAAAAATAATTTTCTGAATCCGAGTGCTTCAACTGTACTTTTGAGTTTTCATTTAGAACCATTTCATAGTGGAAGAAAATATTCAGAATAAATCATTTACCTTTCTCTGTTTACAGATGTCAGTTAAGCTTTTAGCAGCACTTAAGTGAAAACAGCAGTAATAACTATACATAAATATTCATTTTAACCTTAGAGAATCCTCTAATAGTGAAAAGTATAAAAATTAATTACTTTACCAAACACTAAATACTTTTCTATGAATATTTAAAATACACAGTGTAAAATAATAAACATAATCTAATATTGAAATTTAATGATATGAATACCAAACTACCTGCAGAATAACATCACAAAACTGCCTATTCTTCCTCAATTTGTTTAGATTATCAAATATTGACTCCCGGTAAGCACTGTCATCAAACACTAAAATATTTGATGACTTAACTTCTTTCTTTTTCTCTTTCACAGCCATTGTTTCAACTGATGGTGATTTACTCATGACAAATCTGCTCACAGGAGACTCGCACCTATAAGATACAGAAAGAAAAACATGTTTTAAAAACTGGACATGGAACTGTAATAAAATAAATTTTATGACACACGTTCTCCAGAAATTTTTCCCCTAGAAACAAGCTCTCTCTGGGTATTACATAATTAAGATCAAGGAATTTATAAATCACATACAATGTAAAATATGCTTTCATTAACAGAAATGTTTACATTAAAATTCATAATAAGAACACTAAACTAATGACTGATTCCCAGTTACAGCATTTTATTAAATACAAGACAATTTCAAGCAAAATCCATTTTTTAAAAACATTTTCTAGTTATAATACATAAAATAAATTTATTGCAAACAATTATAACCTTATTCTATGTCAATTTATATATATATATATATATATATATATATATATATATATATATATATATATATATATATATATATATATAAACTTTAACGATAAGGATTTAACTTTTATCTTTGCATAAATGAATGTATATATATAACATACACACACACACATATATATATATATATATATATATATATATATATATATATATATATATATATATATATGTGTGTGTGTGTGTGTGTGTGTATGTATATATAAATATATATATATATATATATATATATATATATATATTTTATTTTTTTTTGGAAAGGTTCAAATACTATCCCTACCCTTCTCACACACACATATATATGGAACAATTCCCATCATAATAAACATGAGAATTTACTGAATATTTTTCAAGCATATTACAATTGAACTAATCACAAAATTTAGTTTTAAAATACTAATAAAAAGTTATTTGATGTAGATCAAGAGAAAAATATAGCAATAGTTATTACAAATAAGGGTTTATTTCTAACTATCTAATTTTTTTTTTTATTAAAGTAGAAAGATTTTGATCATGTTCTTCATTCATATAGATATAAAATCTTAATTATTTTAAGGGAAAAAATTATTTCACTAATTTTTATAAACTGGTGGGAAAAAGTTAAGTAAATAATATTAATCTAGTTTAATTTTAAAATTAAACTGACTGTGACAGACAAGATTATATTTATGGGAACAGAAAAAATACATAATTGTTTTCTTAACAGTTTTATCTTTAACGGAAATTTTAAGAGTATGTGCAGTGATGAATAGAGAAAAATATAGCATTAAATATTAATGTTAGGATCAAAATACAAATCAGAAAGTAAAGGTTCAAAGGAAATAGAAATTTGATTATAAATAATACATAAATATGTAAGACATTACCTGTTTGAAGACGGCATTATGGATCTAACTATCCACCAAATAATGTGAAGGAAATACAGTTTGAATAATTAAGAGAGACCACTCAAATGGGGCTAAAGCAAAACGCCGAAGCCGGCATTAATTTCGCGACACTTTATGAACTAGTAACAAGACAGACATCTGATTAACAGTAGATTAACGTAGAGTTCTAGATCCCTGAACTAAATTGCTCACCGCCGGCGAAATAAAAATTGAGTACCCAATCACGGTAACTTGCCCCACTTACACGTGTTACAAGAGAGAGGTAGATATGCCAAGAACGAAATATAAATAAAACCGGCAATAGTCATTTGAACTCTAATGTCGCCAACTACGCCAAACTCAAGCGAATATCGCCAAAATAATCGACATAAATTCGCCTATCTAATAATGCGACGATTATATAATATGCAGAAAAATAAAAAATTTTATAAGAAACTTAATAAATTTTTTTTTGTAAGAAAAGAATACCGAAAAAAATGTCTCAAAATATCTTCTTTATATTCTTGAATGCAAAATAATCGGTGCAGTAGGCGTGTTACTTTGACAGCAACCCTATATTAAAGGCAAACGGTTGAAACACGCCAAAAGAAAATCCGAGAAACTCCTGTGAACAAAATGAAGACTTGGCCTTGTGAATACAGATCTGTTGCAGACAGTATGTTGCCTAGTTTTTTTTTCCTTGCCCCTACACTCCCCTAATTCGTAGTTTAAATATAACATTCACTTTAAGTTGCCTACCTAGCTATGAATGGGATCTACAATTAAGATAAAAGAGAAAAATCTGTCAATACCTTAAAAGGCAAATTTTAGTCAAGTTTCAAGAAAATTGCAAATTAAATTTCTACAAGTACTTGTTCATATTGTACAAAAAAATATATATGAAGATTTCCTAGTCTCATCAAATCCGATGTGAATAGAATTTCTGCAGACTTCCCCAATAAAATGATATTTTTGGCAGTTTATTAAACGAATTTAAAATCGAGTCGAATTTTAAATTAAATATCTTAATAAGAAAATAAACTAACTTATAAAGATGTTAGCTACTCATCTTTTTTAACACGTTTTCACAAGAATCCGCTTTCATCTAACATGTGTCCTTGGAGTTCTGCAGAAGTACTTTATTTGAACAAAACTTACGACGAGGCTACCTTTTGCCACTAATCAGACGGTAATTCTTCCAAACGTTAAAATTTAATTTCTGAAAAAATGCATTTTTAAAGAAATTTCAAATACTGATGTAGGGCGATTAATATTTACGTTATTCATGTATAAACTTGTGTACGCCCGTGTTAAGGTTAAGCTAATTTTCCATTGAAATTTTACACAAGTGTAGATAATTCCATTACAGCAAAATTTCACACGATGTGATTGTGAATTATCGACTTACAAAATTGAACTGGTAGACTTACCATGTTAAATACTCTATTCATTCTACCAAGTTGCAGTGTTTTGTTTTGTTTTTTAACCACAAAAACACTTTTATTAATTTAAATACAACGAAATTGAAAGTAAAAGTCAAAATAAATTGGTGACAATGAAGCAAATATAGTATGAATTTCTCTTCTCTCATTTAAGCAGTGTCTTTTTTAATCCACGAAAACAAAAAAATTAGTACCTAAAATTTTAAGACGAACTGACGCAGCCAATCGCGGTGGAGATTGAAATTTTTTTCTTAACCTTTCAAGAGGGGAAAAAAAAAGTTGACCACTGAGGAAAAGATGCTCAGAAAAACTTCAAACTGATATGGGTTCATATTGTAATGATACACATTAATAGAATTAAAACCGATTAGAAATAGAAGTTTAAAAAAAGAAAATCGAAATTATGTGTGTTGGTGGTTCTGTAAGTTTGTCCTATCAGTTTCTATTTTTATAAGTCTCTAAAATTGGATCATTCCCTATCGCGGTGTGTAGAAATGCAAATAAACATGAATTTCGCAGAATTACCATTGTTTTTTTTTTTTAAATTATTTTTCTTGGTGACCTTTAAACCATATTGGTTATTTCAAGGCGCAAGTGTCTCTTATTTAAACTACCGGTACACAATTCAATCAGATTGCATAAATAGCATCGGCACTTCCAGAACAAAAACTGCTAGAAATATACATCCGCCTCCAGGGCAACGTTTATTAAGCCGCAGCTGTAAACTTGAGTTGAAGAGCTTTTAAAAATAGAAGGGAAGGAGTAAATGAGGAAGAGGAACACCCAACAAAACGTTCGGGGTAAGTCACGTGCGGTAGGAAACCACGTGAAGGAATAGGAAAACAAAAGATTTTTTTTTCTCTCTCTCTTAGGAGGCGATAAAAAAAAATTTAGAGAATGTAAATTTAATTTCCCTAGAGAAATTTAAATAATTTGTATCAGACAGAACAGGAAAAAGTACATTATATATATATATATATATATATATATATATATATATATATATATATATATATATATATATATATATATATATATATATATAGCCCCCCCCCCTCTCCTTCCGCAATCGACGGCTACCCCTCTGAACAGCCATATTTTGTTCAGAACCGATTAACGACTCCATAGAGCCAATGTTGTGAAAGAAACCCCTTTTCCCCGGGCCACATTTTAAAACGGCCACTTTTTTTGGAACCATGACTGGTCGCCATAGAGAAGTTTCACTAATTTATAAATACATACATACATACATACATACATATATATATATATATATATATATATATATATATATATATATATATATATATATATATAGAGAGAGAGAGAGAGAGAGAGAGAGAGAGAGAGAGAGAGGGGGGGGGGGGGGGGGATAGATGCACATTCGTCCAAAAATTTCCAATTCATCATACCGTAAGATAAATTTCATATAGTCATGTATGATGTAAAAAGAAAATGAATATAACAACGAAATACGAAGACAAAATGTAAATAGAAATTTTCCAAAGAACTCTGGTTCATTATTATCCACAAGCTAGAAAAACTAGCCTTTATCTTTCATCTCGGTACGATTTTAAGCACTGAACACTAATACATTTTGAAAATTCAGCATGCACGTACACGATTTATAATTATTCACGAAATATAATACTCGAACTGTTTATAGTTTTGATACACTATTCCAAGGACAAAACAGACAAGAGGCCCTATTCAGAAAATCAACAATAAAACTGAACACGAGCACTAAAAATATTTTTTTCGTTGACTTACCTTTCCTTAATGAGACTGCACTTTATATAAAGTATCTTCACAACACAGCAAGATTGGTTAATTTTTTAAATAGAATTTGTTTTTAATATATTATTAAAGCAGTATCACACACCACTATTAAGCAGTATCACACACCAAAATCTTACACTGTACTGAAATTTGTCTATTTTGAACATCATATATACTTTCCCACAATGCCGGTCACGTGGTTTCTACGTGCATTTATCAAAAGGACTTCCAGGAAAGTGCCTGGTGCAAAGCGCATGTGAATGGTTAAAATGAAAAATACACACTAAAATTAGTTGTCGAGTGTGAACAATAACAGAGGAACTACAGTAAACATGAAAACATGAATGCAAGCTTCAATAGTACACACCTGTCTATACATAAGAAAAGATGATAGATGAGGAAGATTATAAAACCGCTTATCTTTGAAGGCATTCACTACTCTGATAGTGCTCCTATGCTTTTCACGAAATTACAATAGCGAAGAACGGGTTTTACTTCTTTATACTATCTCAAAATTCATGAAGATATAGCTAAAAATGGTACGGGGTTGGGAATTCAGGAGTTTCAGATAACGTGGTAGAAGCAAACTGACTGTTATTGCTATCCACACCTGTTAAAATGACTCAACTCAAATATGAGTCCGTGCAAACGCCAGGTGACAAAAGAAATATATGCTAACCACATACATATTTTAAGGATAACAAGAGACCCCACAATCGAAAACGGTGCTAAATTTTAGTTTATTGAAATATAAATTCTTAACTAAATGCTACTGAAACCAAGCGGCGTTCCGCATAAAATCATCCACCTGCGGTCGAGGAATAATGTCTTATCTTACATATGATGCTTATTTATTTGATCTTGGCAAACTAAGAGTAACCCCTGACAGGGTTCCTAGAAAAACAACAGATTATCTAATAACAATTATATATGGTAAGTCAACCACTTTTCAAATCCACAACTGATTTTATCAATACCTATCTTTAAAAACAAAATCGAAGTCTTAATGAGGCATTTAAAAAGGCTATCGAGATATTTAAAATGTTATGACTGAAAAGAATCTATGGGGAAAGTTATATGATGGCTGGTGGATTGGTATTGCTTCGGCAATCTTTTGCAACAAGCTACAACGTCAGCCGATTCCGAACGGCTTACAAACATCGAAGCCTTTCGCGGGATTCGAACACCAACACCCTAGCCATTCGGCCACCATCCAGCCCGCCAGATAATTCAAATGGCTGTTACCTGGCAAATACCTACAGCAAAATCACAATACGAAAAAAATATGCGGCCAATTTTCATTTAAAGTTACATATCAACGAAACATAAAATGAGTCATGTAGGATCGAAACGAGCAATCTCCATTGCTTCCAAAAATTGAGTTAAGGATATTTTCTTACAGTATTTCAGTCAGTTAAAAACGAAAATTTTTGGGAAATGGCCGACTAGTAAAAAACAGAGTGGGAATTTTTCTAAAGGTAATTTCAAATTTATATCTTCAAAAATACATAAGATATAGTTCTTTGTTCTTTACCGAAATAAATTTTATATATATATATATATATATATATACAGTGGCGCACCCAGGATTTTTTCTTGGGGGGGGCCGAGATGAATGGATAAAAATATTTATAATGCATCGGGGGGGCCGAGATGAACGAATAAAAATATTTATAATGCAAAATCAATATTTCTACTTCTTTGGGGGGGGCCAGGGCCCCCTGGGCCCCCCCCTGGGTGCGCCACTGTATATATATATATATATATATCTGATGGAGATTGTTAGTTTTGATTCTACTCCACTCAAATACACATAACAAAAGCATTTAAAAACACGCAAAAATTTGAGAATGTGAAATAACTTTACAATATCCCGGTAGACAGTAAATCAGCGGTAACAAACGCGATTTTAAACTATTTTTTAAAGCTGAAAAAAAATATTGAGTTCCCAATTTTTTGTTCCAATTCTAAAAAATTTGTGTTTCTTCCACTTTCTGACGATTGGAGTACGAAAACATCCTTGTTCTACTTAAAAATTTCTAATACATTTTCTATGACGCGTCACAGCCATTTTACAGCTAGTAAAGCTAATGCTGAAAAAATTCGTTCATTTTTATGTTTTAGTAGGCTTTTATGTTTGCTATTAAGTTTTCTTTAACGTTAAATTCGATTTAGTTATTAAGTTTATTTGTAACTTTTTAAATGAAGTTTTTTTTTTTATCACAAATAACTTGTTAATTCAGGTAATAAACTTCATTTTTGCCTATAAAAGTATTGGTTGGAAGGAGTTCCCAACGAATCGTTTCTTGACAATTGGTCCCTGATCAGCTAAAGGTTTCGAACCACTGCACTAAATGCGTTTTAGGACATTTAATTAAAAAATGTGAAAAAATCTAACCAGATCGAACCATACGACGTTTATACTAAATAATGGCCCTGATAAAATAGTCGACGGAATTTATCAGGAAAAATCGCCTTAGTTATAGGAACTAGCTGTGTGCCAGGAAAGTATAACTTAGCGAAAATATGCTACGGAAAAGCAAAGACCCAGATCGTTATCTTCCAACACACGTTGGAGGTAACTTAGAAAATTTAATACAGAGTTTCAGGACTAACAATTTGTCTAGTTAAAAATAAATACGGGAAAAACGTGCAAGAATGATTTTAATGCTGAAATGTAAAAAAAGTTAATTACTTACTCATCACCCAGTCTCATTTGTGCCCACATGCACACGATACTGAAAAACTGATTACCCACTGGAGAGATAAGACTAATACAATTGGCTCTCTGTTTAACGACTTTCAAGGGACCGTGAAAAATAGTCCTTAAGTAGAGATCGCCCTTAAACAGAATTTGTGAAAAAATAACATTTCCCAATAACGTCGGAGGGGCCGGGACTGGGAAATATAGTCTTTAAATAGAGATCGTCGTTAAGTAGAGCGTCGTTAAACAGAGAGCCAACTGTATATCGCTCACTCCTTTCAACAACGTCATATCTCAAAAAACAAGATTTTTCAGGAGAGTGATTTGAAAGTTTAAAAGTACATTGAAATGTATTGAAAATAAATTTTAATTCTGCTCTCTCGGCTAAATATTGAGCGGTCAGATATGATGATCTTGCAGGGATATACTACTCTTTCAGGGCATTCTAAAAACAAGCATAACTAAAAATCATCCATTTTTTAGATATATGACGTTGTTGAAAGGAGTGAGCGATATGTGTAACTCTTTCAGTAGACCTCTTTCAGTATATCGTCTGAAAGAGGCCCGAGTGTACATTCTTACATTTAGGGGAAATTATGATGTGCACGGTACATTAAATACATCTACAGTAATGAATCAAAAATATACATACATAGCTGAATTTTTTATATTCTTGATAATGGTCCGTTTTGTTTTCAACTCAATATTTCATTCTGTCTGTTAAGAATGGTGGAGAGAAATTTCATTTAAATCACCAGGGCAATTAAAAAGTCCTGAATTTCTACATACAATTTGCAATGCCATTCTTAACAATGCTCGTACTTCTTAAATACCATACATGATGGACGTTGGTAATTCAAAGATTCAGAATAACCTGATGTTTTACAGTCTTTAAATTTTTCAATTTAATATTTCCTTAAGTTGCATTTGGATCAAAGCATGAATGATATAACGTAAATTTATACATCATAACAATTAAAAACAAAGTCAAAGTGTATATCATTACTTTTAGTACTTACAAAAAAATTTCTTTGACACTTTCTTACCGAAAAATCAAATACAGAATCATATCACATTTTTGCCAAATTGTATTAAATTGAAATCACTAAAAAAAAAAAAAAAACTGGACATATTGTCAGATGACAGATTAATTCTACGCTTACTTTTGCTTCTAATTTTTTTTTTCATTAAAACAAAGATTTAAAAAGGGGAAAAAAAAAATTTAGAATAGCTCAGAACACAATGACAATGCATTCTTTTGATACTTTTAGCATCATTAAGTAGGAATGAATTCATTTTCAGTTAACTTTGTTTTGTAGACTGGTGCAGCCATCTATCGCCCGGGACGGGAACGAAAAGTTAAACGCAAGTTAACTTCCAATTAACTTCATTTTCTTTCAAGTTGAAGGGATAATTCATCAAAAAAAATTTTAAAAAGTATTTATTAATACATAGAATTGTCAAGTTTATATGATTCAACAGAAAATTTAAAAACATGGTATATAAAAAGTTCTTTTTATCTTGTAATTATTTAAAATGTTTATCAACTCTAATTCACTGAATTTAAAACAAAGCTACAGAACATACAAAAATCATTAGACACTGCCTTTAGTTCTTCATACCAGTGGTGCACAAATTGAAATAAATTGGAGGGTCGCGGATAGTCTGAAATAAATTTATATCATACTGAATTAATAAAACGTGCTTTTAACTTTCTATAATTATATATCTTTAATATTTATGTTTTTTATATGTTAAAAATATAATATTGTTAAATAAGGTATCAAACAGTCTTAGAGGCTACATTGCTTCCATTCTCTTTTACCTTATGTGCGAGACTAGGTTTTCAAAATTAGTAGCTGAAACAATATGGGAGAAGCATTCTCAAATATTTCACCAAATATTGAATAAATACTATATGAGGTCCAGGTTCACCCTTCTCATTGATTTTTTTCTTCTAGTTTAGTTTTATATCGATAAATGAAGTTTATAATTTTCAGTGTTTTAATATGAAGCTTTTTCAAAACATTGCTCTCTTAATTTTAATTTCTGCTAATTTTTACCTAAGTGAAATATAAATACATATTAATATTTAAATATGAAGTTTCAGTCACATGAGATTTGGCAAAAAAACAAATGTAGATGGTAAGGAAGACTTTTTTAAATTGTTATAATGCAAAGTAAATATGTATACCCAAAATTAACAGTTCATTTATATTTGAAATAGTTTCTCAAAATCTGCTCATTTCGTATTTCTAAACGTTTAACATTTTCCTAATGATTATTATTACTATTTTTTAAATTACTGTTACCAATAAATTTTCATTGGGGTCGCGTGATTTTTCATTTTAAAAAAAATTGGTCGTGGCTTAAAGATGTTTGCGTACCACTGGTTGATACAACCAATTTATTTTAAACAGCAACACATCAAAACTACAATTATTTCATTGCAAATTTTTTATAATTCATCTGCTGCACCACATTTATTTTCATTTCATTTATTATTATATATATAATAGCCGTTGTCTCTGTATAACACTTCCGGGCTGTACTCATCTTTCAATTGAAGCCCTCAGTAAACAAACGGCCGGTTAGGCTTAATTTCAATTTCAGATGTGGATCAGAATTTTTTCTTACCTAAAAACTAATATCTTCTCCATCAAATCACGTTTGTTCAGCCTATTTTTCTATAAAACATTCAGAACTAAAAAAAATTGGATGCTTTAAGCTGTATATTTAACAGTTTTTAAAAATCTGTTTACTTTTGCGATGAATTCTGAAAGTAAACAAACTTGAATGTGAATGAATCAAGTAGCTCAAGTATTCATATCGCGTAGTGAGCTGTAAAAAACTGGATGGCAGTCTACTACTCCTATCGCATGAAAAACTAAATAAATAAAAAATAATGAAAGAGTTTGCTTTTACAAGGTGTGGATTAAATGCAATATTGTTAGATAATTCGGGATATTTTTTAACTTTCATATACTTTTTCCATTATGACGTCATTATTAGTATTATGACGTCAAAGTGACGGGTTACCTTCTAGTTTTTTTAATAAGAACTAGGGGCTTTGCCCCTTGGCTCGCTCCTCTGTTATAGCTAATAGCGAGATACATAGGGGTGATTCTCGGGAAAATGTAACAGCTTCCATCCATTTGCTGTTGACACCCTTAATGCGAAGGGCGTTTCATCACTGTTGAATTATCAGCTTTAAAATTCAATTAAAAACCGAAAATTTAAGATATAGACTTGAAATGAGGTTTATATGAATAAGAAAGCTTTCAGCTTCCAGATGATGTAAATATTTTCTTTGTAAGATAAAAACTCGAGGAGCATCGATATTACCTCCACATAGGGGACGATATTTCTTAAAAAACTGTGTTTCATTTTTTTTGATGAAAATATTAGTCTGTTTTAAAATATTTATAAACAAATGAGGTCTAGTTTGAAAGAGAAATGTCTGTAGTCTTAGATTGTAAAAAGATCAAAATTCTAAGATCATTTTTTTGACGAGTTATCGTAATCTGAAGATGAAAAAGTCAATATTTTCCCACAAAACATAGATTTTAAAAAAAATTTTAAAGTCCAACGAAGATGAGGCATGTCTTACTTTGGTCCCCCCCCCATTTTTCTGCATCCATTGGTATCGCTCTCGACCCCATACCCCCAGCGGTTTCGGAGGAGATAGCGTGACAAGCTTTCGACTACGGCAGCGGGAGTTACTTTTTTTTAGAATAGAGAGATGCAATTTCTATAAATAATATTGTTTTACAGAAGTTTAGTCATATGATTTTTTTTTTCTTGTCTCCTTGTTTGAGGTCTTTTCTTCTATGCTTTTGCCTCCCCCCAGTTGCACCTGCACCAGTTCTGTATTGTACGCTAAACTTAAACAACCGCCTTCTCCAGTCAGCTCAGATAAGGGTTCTGTTTTTCCAATCAGCCTTGACGCAGACAAATGTCTGTCAATCAGCGACTGACACTAAACATTCTAATCCAGGGTATTGACCCTAGTCTCAAAAGGAAAACTTCGCCAGTCTAGACAAGGAAATCGAGCTGCAAGTACACTTGGCTGAGACACACATAACATAGAAGGAAGAAATTCTCTCGCAAACTATATTGCAGCAGACAGCTTAGAAACCCGTTATTTATAGTGAAAGCAAGTTTGACTGAAGCTCAGGGAGCGAGCGATACGCCATTTTCGGTATTTTATAGCAATAAAATTATGAAGGTAATGTGTATTCAAAATATTATACTTGATTAAAATCTAGCAAAATGATGTGATCAAGAGATTTTTATTTTTCACTAAAGTTTTAGTTAAGTGTAGCAACGTAATGATTTATACAAAGGAAGAAAATTTAAAATATACTAAATGATATCAATAAATAGTAACTAACACGAAATATTTGAATTTTTATTTTTCTGATGTACACTAATTATTAGTCATTAGACCTACCAAAACTGTTTATAGCGTATTTTGACGGTAGGAGAAAAATGTTTAATTTCGCAATACCATCATTAGTTTTAAGAGAAAAAAAAATAACAATAAGGGTCGCAAGTAGACATACAATGTTTGTATTCCATGCCATCGCTATATATTTTCATAGAGAAATTATATGCTGAGTAACAGGATCATCAGTTGAATAACAACTAATACCGTATAAAACAGATACTATATAGCGATATTATCTAACGGTCCTGAAGGCAGAACTATAAATAGAGAAATTTCAACGTCACGCTCAGTGAACTGTAGAACGAGAATTGAGGAAAATGCGTAGTAAATGACACTTACATGAATAAATAGATTTTAATAAAACCGCTGAAGTTCACTGTGGTGAATGCATCATACCATGGCCAGATTTTTTATTAAAAAGAATTTTTTTTTAAATGTGCTGACACTAATTTTCTCCATTAAGGTTAAATAAATCATTCCTTATCATAAAAACTTTACACAGAAGATTTATCTGATAGTTAATAATATTCCAGATTAGTTTACAGATTAGTCTAAAAGTTCGAACATTAATAAGTAAAACTGAACGAGTCACACACAGTTTCAACAACCGCCTAATAGATAGATGTATCATTAGTGTATGTGCAATTTCCAAGGTAGTGTAGTATATTAAAAAAAAAAACTACCTGGCAGCGGTAAATTAGCTCAAAAAAGTTTCCCATAATAAAATAAACTAAGCGTAACACCTTGCTTTATGCCACACATTTAATCTAATGAAAAAAGCCCCCATGTGTACTTTCAATCAAAATAACTGCAGCGTAGAATACGCCCTAGTTCGCTAATTCGTTTTCTTTTTTTTAAACTTTGGAGAGTTCTAAAGAACACAAATACATGAATCACCGCTAAATTAAATAATGACACCATATTAAAAATATTCTGTATTTTTTTTTCGAATTTAATATGTTAGTTTATTTAAAACACACTTATGATTTCTAAACAAACACTATAATTTTCTGATTTTGAAATTCACAAACACCCGGCTTAAAGGACAATCACCAGAGCCACTTTGATATTTGCTCAGACGAACGATGAAACAAAATAACCCTACAAGCTCAAAAACAATCAAAGCTACAATCAAAGCTCAAAAACTAAAATAGTTTTCAATACTGATCATTTTCAACGTGGTATGGTTCTACAGTAAATTTACATTATAAACTTTAATAGAAAGCATTTGTATTCGAAAATCTTGCAAAATTCTGAAATGAAAAAGAATGCAATACAATGTTTACTAGTATAACAGAAAATTTTATTGAGCACTAATACTAAAAATATAACCATTATCCCACAGAATGCAAAACTATGGGAAAGCAGATATTGCCGTTGAAAGATAGTAAAAATACATTTTTAAAAAAATATTGCGAGGGAAATTTTCTATATACCAAAAGAAAAAAATATTTCAGGTAGTCTCCTCTAACGAAACTATCGCGGGTTATTAACGTAGGATTATTATTATTTATTTTTTTTAAACGCATTTTGATACTTTTCCGTTTACTGCTACTGGGTTTGGCGAGCTGCAAAAATTATAACGCGACGCAGGACATTTTTTTTTCTCTCCGAAGGACAGTTATTGAGGAACGTAATCCTACGTTGAAAAATCTGCTTTTGAAGCGAGACGTCGCAGAAATTTTTGGCACATCAACAAAAAATACGACCGCGATTACGAGATTTTATGAAGAATATAATTTTAAGCTATTCTTTTACTCACCCCGGTTACGGTAAAAAAGTTCTGAGAAAGCAGATGGGAGTAAATAAGCTACAAATATCGATTTTGACATAATTTTTGGCTTAAGCACCGCACCCAAATATAATTGCCGTATTTAAAATATAAATACACGCGCGTGTCAGAAAATGTGCGGAAAAATAATGAATACCATTGAAGTGAATCCGTTTTATAGGATTCCGCATCGCCGTGTAAAATTTATAAAACTTAATTTTGAATATATTTTCAACTTCGCATCGATTCCAAAAAATATCCGTAAGATAATTTTTAAAAATTGCACATCTAATTTTTGTTAAATTTTTGCGTAACTTTTAATATCTTTCAAATGATGATATGCACCAAGAATTGAATGTTAATGATCATTTCTCAATTAATGGTAAAACACTTAGGAAACTGGTAAATAGAGCATTCTGTGCGGCCTATCTAATGTTTGTTGAATATTGTTGGGAAAAAAAAATCATCTGAAACAATATAACTTTCGTGCTTTTAAAGACAGAATGGAATAGAAATGTTACTTTAAGTGCATACAAAGGGTAAAAAGGTCTCATTTTGGCTATTCATTTCTATAAATAAATGCATTAAATATATGGTTCACAGCGAGCACTTTTGGATTCCAAGATGGCAAGCTATAGCAGAAAGAAAAGAAACAAACAAAAAAAAAAAAATGTTGCCCACAAATTTTAACGAATCAAGGTGTTGATAGGACTTTCAATTTCTTTTCTCTTTAACTTATAATACAGTAGAATACTCAGAGTTTTAAATCAGTTTTACCATAAAGAGATTGGTGGTTGGTAGCTATAAACAGTCTGATATGACTCCCGTTCTTTATTGGAGAATACCGCAACGATAGTAGAGTTTCTTCTATACCAGTGGTATTCAACCTGTGTTCCGCGGAACATTATAAGGGGTTCCGTGACGCTTTTTAATTATTTACCCGTACCAGTGTACCGCTGGCATAACTTGTGCACAAAGTGGTAGGGAAATAGCATCGTTGCTCAGTTCTGATTTGCCTTGTAGCGCGCATCTCGATTTATTTGCCTTGAGGCCGAATACAACTTTTACAGATTAACTGCTACTAAAGGTAAACAACTGAAATTAATATTTATAAAAGTTACTTGTGAGGTGAATCACTATCTGATTTTCAAAGAAACGGTATCTTAATTTTTCAAATTAGACATAATGTTATATCGTTTGTTTGTTGTTTTGTTTTTCTATAATACGAAAGGGTAGTAAATAAAATTGTGCTTTATCAAAATTCGGAGAAAATCCTGAACGAAATCGTTATTTTTTTTAAAATTCGGAACGAAAACCGAAACTCTGAATGGAAAAAATAACCGTTTGATTTATAATTGAACTTTTGTTGCAAATTACAATTACGTAAAATTTGGCTCAAGTACAATTTCGACAAAAACATTTTCTATAAAGAGAATAATTTTCTTTATAATTTGTGAATTATTTATTAATTATTTTATAGGAATTTGTTTCCAAAAATATAATGGATAAACGGTTGAAGACCGGAAAATTAAAAAGATAATTATAATGAAATTACGGAAACCAGAAATAAATGTTTCAAAACAAACTATTTATGAACCTTCAACTTCTGGACTTCTATCTTTAAAAAAAGGACATAACACCGACAAAGAAGTTCCTTCCACAGAAAATATTCATAAAAAACGCAAATACGACGACTCTTATTTAAAGTACGGATTTTATTGGACTGGCAATGGAAATGAACCAAATGCATTGTGTGTCGAATGTGAAAAGGAAGCGACTAATATTAGTTTAAATCCAGCAAAATTACAAAGACATTTAAATACGATGCATACACAATTAAAAAATAAAAACATTGAATATTTTAAACGAAAACGGGACGAGCTTAAAAGGAGAGGGCAGGAATTTTCAAAATATATGTTGAATGATAACAAGGCATCATTGGAACTACCGCGCGTTAACTCCTACCGCGTTAGTTATCGAATTGGTAAACCAGGAGAAGCTTATATGATTGGAAAAAAATTAATCAAACCTTGTGATAAAGATTTAATTAGGTGTAAAATTGGGGGAAAATTTGCTAAAGAAATTTATAGTGGGCCACTTTCTGATACAACTGTTGCTAGACGTATTAAAGATCTCAGATTTTTGTCAGAAAGAATTAATATGTCGTTTAAGAAAATCTCCATATGGATTAACATTACAATTAATACTGCCAAACCAGCAACATCGGTAGAGGAGTCTACCGATGTTGCTGGTTTAGCAGTATTAATTGTTCTTGTATGTTATGTATTCGAATCGACTATTTACGAGGATTTACTCATGTGTTCACCTCTTCCAGGTAAGACTGCAGGTGAACAAATTTTTGAAACGATCAACGTCTATATGAAAAAGCATAAATTATCTTGGGATTCATGCTTCCATACTTGCACCGATGGTGCCAAATCGTTGCTCGGGGTAAATAAAAGATGCAATATTGCGAATAAAAGCAATAGCTAGTCACATACAACATTCTCATTGTTGCCTTCATCGTCATGCTCTTACAATTAAATAAACGAATGCGCATTGATTTGAAAGATGTTCTTGATAATGTACTTAAGATTGTCAATTACATCAAATCAAGAGATTTAAATTCCCGGTTAAACTACTTTGTGAGGAATTATCTAGTGAGCATAAGACATTACTTTTGCACACAGAGGTACGATGGCTATCTCGTGGAAAATTTCTAAATCGATTCTACGAACTGAAAGATGAAATAAGAATTTTTTTTAACTGAGCAGCATAAACATGAATTTGCGGATAAATTAAACGACGAAAATTGGATGCAAAGTATGGCATATCTTGCTGACATTTTTTTCCATTTTGAATGAAATGAATATTTCATTGCAAGGAACCACAAATATTTTGAAAGTTAATAATAAAATTGAAGCAATGATTTCGAAGCTCGATCTAGGGAAAACATATGTAAATTGAAACGATTTGCAATGTCTTCAAAAACTGAATGATTTCTTGGCATCAAACGAGCTTTTTCTTAACAGTGCCGTTCAAAATTTGATTGTAGAACATTTATCCCATTTGCAGAAAACTTTTAGAGATTATTTTCCGTCAACTGAATTGTCATATATGTGGATTCAAAATCCAATTAAAAATTTTAATTTAGAAGAAGATAATGATCTACCATTAAAAGAAAAAGAACAATTGATTGAAATATCAAGAGATTACACGTTGAAGGCGAACTTTGAACCAGAAGAATTTTTTAATTTTTGGTTGGATGTTTACAAAGAATATCCGGAAGTGTCTGTTCGGGTTGTGAAAATGTTCATGCCATTTGTTACTACATAACTTTGCGAACGAGCTTTTTCGACATATGTTAGTACAAAAACTAAATATAGAAACGCCTTTGATGCGGAACCTCAAATTCGTTTGCAGATAACTACAATTTCTCCAGATTTGGAACAGCTCTGCAGACAGAAACAGGCACAACCAAGCCATTATTCAGTTTGTTCAGTTTTGTTTGTTTAAATTTAGGACCATGGTCCTAAAAAAAATTAGTTTCCTTTTTCCCATGTAGACAATAAAAACGTGAATCAAAATGGTTTTATAATGATTTTGTTAAATTTCTTAAATTGAATTATGTACTTTATATATCAGAGCGAATCTTTACTGTTTTCAGTAAAACAGATTAACCTTAAGGGGGTGCATCAGGAGATCTCGCAGATGTACGATTCAATGTTAATGAATTGCGAAATAATATTTCGCATACCGGGTTACCTAATGAATATTTTTGAATTCTGTTTTTGGAATCTGAAAGTAGGCTTCCAAGATAAATGCGGGGCTTTGCAATTTTTTTTTTATTATTATTCAAAATATTTTTAAAATTAAGTTACATTTTCAAATTTCCAAAACGAGAGACATTGCTTGCTAAAATGCTCTGTAAGAAAATAACTGATAATAATTTAAAAATTTGAAAAACAAGACGCAAATCTTGAAACTTCAGGCATTTTTTAAAGATAATTTTGGCATTTTTTGTGTTAATAGGTAATTAGTATTCTAAATAATAATTTTGCGTTTCCAGCTGTAAAACGTGAGTTTTCGCCTCAAACTCCTCCCCTCATTGAAGTGGGGGAAGTTAGCTACCTTCCCCCTCGACCTTCAACCTCCGTGTCCAGCGGAGGTTCTATTTATAGATGTGAAGCAGATGGGGTGGAGGGATTATTTCCGGTTGTACATATTCATTTTATTTTGTGCTTGCTAGTGAATTTCGAGATCCACTGGATAGAATAGTAATAATGTTTCTCTCATTCTCTAAGTCAGTGGTCTTCAAACTTTGTTAATTTAAGGAACTCTTATGAGTATAAAATTATTTCACGGAACCCGGGATCATAAACAATAAAATATTCATAATCTAGGTTGTACATATAAAGAAAAACGTTTTAATATTCTTTTATTACATTATAATAAAAGTTAACAAAGTATAACAAAATAAAGTTAATATGTACAAATAAAATTTTCAGTTTTAATGACTGGGATTAGTTTCCTTTGTTTTGTACAAAACGTTAAAGTCGGGTTCTGTTGTCCTTATTTGTAAACGTATTTCATGTTCAGCTTCTAATTTATTTCTGTATTTTGATTTTGTTCCGACATATGTTGAAAGCGACTTTTCGTACAAATATGTTGTAACGAAGGACATTAAGACTTTTATAGCTTTTGCAGAAATTTGAGGATATTCCATGTCAATTTTTAACCAAAAATGAATTTGAATATTTTTATTTTTAATAACATATAAATATAATTTTTATAATTTTGACATATATAATTTTTATTTTTTTTCTTCTCGCTCGTATCTGCATTTTAACATAGAATATGTTGATTTTAAAATAATGCATTAAATAATGCAAGTTTTAAAATAATGCATTTTTTTAAAAACTGAAAAATGCCCCAAGGTGTAAAATTTTTTTCTCTAATACGAAGTACAATTACTACTCTCTTTCTGTTCTATCTTAATTCTTATGTGTAATGTGTTATATATTGTGTTCGTTTGGTAAAAAATTTTGAAATCATTTTACGAGGAACGAAATGAGAAATATATATGTTTTGTATCAGTCGTTTATAAATTAGGATCTCTTTTCTCGTGATGACGTTTGCAATGCTTTCTGGAAGACTCCAGAAAAGAGCAGTATGCTTATGTATTGCTCCCTAATATGCACTGTGTTCTCACGATGAAAAATTTAACTGCATTTTACGAGAAACTGTAATTGAGCAATATGTCTGTCTTTAGTTCACTTTAAAGTTATCTACTGTGTTCCCATGGTGATGACTTTCAATGTATTTGCGATATTTTTCATAATAGTAAACTTATTACAAACATATGATAACTGAAAAAAACTGCAGAAATTCACATTTTTTTTCTCTACAATTTATTAATTTTTTCATTAGCTCTATGCGTGAGGATTGAAAGTTTTAAAAAGTTTCCATTAAAAGTTGGGTTATAGGTTTTTTTTTTTGAGATACTGTTTGATTTTTTACTTATCGTTTTTGACTTAGCACCTAACACATCATATTATATCTAAGAAATTGATAAAATTTCTGCAGTATCCGTGTTTGTTGTCAAGAACACGCACACTTGTAAATAGAAGCGAAAAGGATTTTATTAATTGATCTTATTGAAAAATAGTGTTTGCCACAAAAGCAATTCTTTAATGCATGACAATTTTCCTTTTTTATTAAAAAACTAGCTGGTTGTCCTTCGTTGCCCGGGTATTTATTCTTCCCAATTTTTTTATTACACAGAAAAAGGAATGTATTCTACCTATAGTGTAAAACCTAAGTAATTGAATTTACAGGTATTTAAAAGTAAATACAGTATACAAATGATAAAGTAAAATTACAAATTCACACTATTATTAATTTAACTCAAAACTTGATTATAAACAGCATTTTTAGTTTCCTGTATTCTTCTCAGTGACTCCGAAAACTATGGATTCGACACTACTCTCGGACATTTTTGAAATTTGTTATCCCCCTCCCCCCGAATGCTGATTGGAGGCTGAACTTGCATTTAAATGGCATCGGGAGTGTCCCTAATCGTCGCAGCGACCCCGAAAACTATGGTTTCGACACTACTCTCCTGTATATTGGACATTATTTTCACCCCTTCCTTCTCTCCTCCCCCCAATGCTGATCGGGGGGGGGGCTGACCTTGCACCTAAACGGTATCGAAAGTGTCACCATTCGTTTCAACGACCCCGAAAACTATGGATTCGACACTAATATCAGTCGTTTTCTATTATTTTTACATGTTCCTCTTACCCTCTGCCTCTCTAGGGGTGCCTTATCCCCCAGTGTTCCTTTCCAGATTGTAAGTGATATGTGTACCAAGTTTGGTTGAAATTCTTCCAGGCGTTCCAGAGTGATGCTGGAACATACATACATACTTGCATACACACACACACACATACATACATCTATATATACAAAACAGTTCCGTAACTGACTAACTGACTGACTGATATATAATGCACAGGCCAAACCGCAGGACCTAAATAGCTGAAATTTCGCAAGGGGATTCTTATTATAGTGTAGGGGAGCACTAACAGAAATTTTTGAAAAATTCTTAGATTTTTTTTAATTAAATTTCTAAGCAGTTTTTAAAATATTCTTTAAAGTTTGCATTTAAAATAATAATCCGAGGGTTATAAAATTTATATCACGAGAAAGATCCGAAAAATTCCTTCAAAAGGAAATCTTTTTGAATCTTTACCTCCATTTTCTGATTTTTGGTGAATTTTTAAAGATTAATTTTTAGAATTTAATTTATTAAATGCTGATCACGTGGTTTCTTTTCTTTTTGTGATACTTTAAACTAATTTTACGTCACTTGCATAACAGCAAAATAAATTGAGAAAATTTTTTTCCCTTCTAATGCGGCAGACGATAGGACGTTATCCAAAAAAATATTAAAATACAGTAAAATAAATGTTCCTCAAACTATACTATATTAACTATATTCTTTAGTATGTTCTATTAGATTTAATTTCAATATTTTCTTATACATTATTTTGTCTTTAAAAATATCCGTTACGATTTTTTTTAATAAATATATATATTTTTTGGCATTAATTGCATACATTGACCGTTGAATTTAATTTGAATGTACTCCGTAGCGAAGCACGGGTATTCAGCTAGTTTTTATATGTATAGATATGTCTGGGACTCACAAAAACAAAAGAAACATATTGAAAGATAACTAAAAACACTAGCAACCACATTCAAATTTTTGCCATATGACTACAGGTACAGTATATGAGGTGATATTCTATCGCGACAGCCAGGCTTCACAAACAGAAACGGAAGTAGTTACGTAATGGGAAAGGCAATATTTAGGCCTTCTGATTGGAAGAATATTCGAGGAGAGTAACCGCCCCTTTCTTGGCAACACTAGAGCATGTTTTCCTTGCAAAATTATATTTTTCGACTGAGGCATCCCCTTAAGCTATACCATTACTGCAACCTTTTGCTTTGGGGTTCCAAGAAAATTTCATTTAAACTGTAGCAGGCCCAGATTTCCGCATGGGCAAGTGGGGCACTTGCCCAGGGCCCCCCAAATTATAGGGCCCACCTAATTTAATATTAAATTGTACATATTTTGAAAATGTGGTTTTTGGTTTATACAGTAAATGGGGGCAGTGGGAGATACAGAAAAAAATCCTGGGTGGAGCACAGTGCACCCACTATAGTAAAAGCATACTTACATCCATAATCGTCTCTGGTTTATTTATTTCATTTTTTTTTCTTGGGGGGGGGGGGGGTGTAATAACTTTAGACTGATCTATTTTGAATTTCAAAAAAAATTTCATGAATTTATTAACATTAAAAAGTAAATTAATAAATTAACTAGTATTATTATTATTATTATTGTAATTATTTTTCAAATTTTTGACTTGTTGGTCGAACATTTTTTGAATTTCCTGTCCCAACTTATGGGGAACCTGGGTGAATGTCCCACATGATCATGTAGAAATCTGGTCCGGGGGGGGGGGGGCATGTACTCCCCTCTGGATCTGTCCTTGGAGGGGGCCCCCAAAGTCTGCTTTGCCCAGGGCCCTATTGGGTCAAAGTCTGGCTCTGAACTGTAGGGTTCCGCAAAAGTAAAAAGGTTGAAGACTACTATTCTATACTATAGTCGTATAATGTTTTGAAATCGTCCCTTCCTCAAGCGGAATAATTATTCTCGTTTTGTCCTTCAGGAGAAGAGACATGTTCAACAGACAGTATTCCTGTCCGCTTTTGTGAGCAGTCTCCGTTGTTGATAAGTAGCGCCTTCTGAAACACTTTCAAAAAATCTAGCAATAATTTTTTTCGGCAGAACTAACATTTTAAATCGTTTTCCCTTTTCAAACGCTCTATTTCGCCGTGAAATTTTTTTTGTTTCCGATAGTTTTGTAGTTGTTTCTGTTCTTTTTAATTCAGCTTCTTCTAATTTATAATCTACATTACTTCATTTTTTCTCATTACGTTCTTTAACCTTTTGTAATTGAATGTATTTCTCAACAAGGTCTAAATTTTTTTCTTAACTTTCATGACATATAAACTCGATTATTACCAACATTATTAAACAATATAACTCCTGTCATATCACTGGCCTTAGTTATAGGTTATAGGCATTCATGAAAAGTATTGAAGGAAAGCGAAAATCAGCATTGATTCTACTATAAAAAATAGGTATATAGAACTCTATGGACTGGACACAGGAAATTTCTGGCCCTTTCAGGTCTCAACTTAAGCAATGTTGTTTTGCATAATAACACTGTGTAGTGTAGAAAGTCGAGAAAATAGCAAGAAAAGAAGGAGTTAAATTACTTTGACCGGAAGCAAAAACAAACTGGCTCAGAGGCAAGACGCTTGTTAAAATTACCACTACGAGAAAGGGAAAGCATTTGAAGGTTAAAATAATGTCAAGGTCTCACTAGATAATTTCATTCCCCTATTTAAAAAATGTTATGTGCATATTTCAAACAGACGCAGCGCAGTTCTTAAAGTAGTAATTCTTCAAAGTAGAACAAACTGCTAGTGAAACGAGAACTTATTTTAATGGCCGTATATGCAGATTGTGTGTGTGTGTGTTTTCTTTCTTATTCACAGGAATGTTGAGAAGAGCCCCGAAAACGTTAACGTATAAAAGAAATGGTCTCAATTAAGATTATTTGCTATGAAAGAAAACAAATTCTTCTTTCAATAAAAAAGAGCAAAGTTTAACTTATCTCAGGGTTTAAAGCCTGCAAAACATTCAAGGCAGTATTTGTGGATTTTCCACTCACTACAGCAGCGGTTGCCAAAGTGGTGGTCCGCGAGAAAATTTCGCTGGTCCGCAGAAAAATGTGGAATATACTTACTCATCATGTTAAGTTATGTTTTAAGATGCATTAAAACATGATTCATAACAATATGTGACAAGTTATAAAAACTAGCTGCATAGCTCTAGCTGCATTGCACATGTTTTGTCTTACTCTCGCCTCGTTTCGCACTCTTCTAATGTTTCAGTCTTCTGTTTGTCGCATATGTATATCAGTTGAAGCGATTAAAGGTGGGCTTACGGACGTATTGAGTTCAATACAAAATGTATTCAATATATTAGTTGGGTTATTAAGGAAGTTTTTGTGCATTTTCTTTTATATATTGACACAGATTTAAAACAGGTATGATCTTAAATCTTAACCATGTACATATTTTCTTTTATTTGATATTTATTGGGATAAAATGAGTTTGACTTTTCTAAATTTCTTTTTATTTTATTTTAGATTCAAATAAATTAAACCCATAATGAGTGAAAAAAAGCAAAAGAATATTTTGCATTTCTTTAGTAATGCAAAAGGTAATGAGAACGATAATAATAACATTAATAATACTTCACCTAACCGTGAACTGATCAATAAATCAGACCCTCCACAGTCTTCATCAGGCACCATTAGGAAACACGTTGGAACGGGAGGTGGAGAGAAGAAGAAACACAAAGTATCAAGAAAATATCATTCCTACTACTTAAAATTTGGATTCATTGAAGAACCTGACAGTGAGCTGGATCCACGGCCTCTCTGTGTTGTATGTTCTGAAAGCCTATCTAACGATGCATTAAAACCTTCAAAACTTGAAAGACACTTGAATTCAAAACACCCGGATTTAGCAAAAAAACCGCTAGAATATTTTAAAAGAATGCATGAAAATATGCAAAAGCAAGTTATTGCTTTAAGAAAAATGACCATGGAAGATAAATCATTACTAAAGGCTTCCTATCTCATAGCAAATCAGATCGCGAAATGCAAAAAGCCGTACACGATTGGAGAAGAATTAATTAAGCCATGCATGTTAAAAGCCTGTGAACAGATTTTGGGAATGCAGGCTGTTCAGAAATTGAAAGTAATTCCTATGTCTAATAATACTATCAAGCGCAGAATCGAAGATATGGCCGAAGACATTGAAAATCAGATAATAAAAATGGTGAAAAATTCATCATTTTATTCAATCCAACTTGACGAATCTACGGACATTACAAACAAAGCACTTCTTTGTTTTGTGAGGGTTGAGTGTGAAGGAGAGTTACATGAAGAACTACTTTGTTCGCTTAATTTGCCGGGTAGAACAACCAGCTCTGAGATTTTTGAAGCACTTAATAGTTATTTCCGGGAACATGAAATTGATTGGAAAAAATGTATTGGGGTCTGCACAGATGGTGCCGCAAATATGACTGGACATCTTTCAGGAATTGTTGTAAAGGTGAAGAATGTTGGTCATCCAGACATTTTATCTACACACTGCATTATACATCGAGAACAACTTGCAGCGAAAAAAATGTCCCCAGAACTACACGAAGTATTATCAAATGTCATTGAAATTATAAAGGAAAGTCGACACAAAGCACTCAATTCTCGAATATTTGAGGCACTTTGCGAAGAAATGGGTTCCGAGTATACTCATCTTCTTCGTCATGCTGAGGTGAGATGGCTGTCGAGGGGCAAAATATTGACCCGACTATTCGCCTTGCGGGAAGAAGTCAAATTATTTTTCCAGCAGCAAAATAATCCGAAATTGCAAAAATGCTTGTCCGACAATGAATGGCTAGCAAAGCTTGCATACCTGGCAGATATTTTTTCCCTGTTAAATGAACTAAACATATCTTTGCAGGGACAACTTAAGGACGTGTTCACACTACGAAGTAAAATGGATGCGTTTCAAAAGAAAATATTACTGTGGCAAACGCGGTTGGTTGAAGACGATCTGCAAATGTTTTCTAATTTTGATGAATACATGAAGGAGAATGATGTTAACCAGCAAGTGGTAACCCTAGTTAAAAAGCACTTGGAATCACTTACAGAATCTTTTGCTCGTTATTACCCAAAGAATGAAGATACCAGACATGGTAATATGTGGATAATAGATCCGTTTGCAGCGAACATTCAGGATAGTAAGTTAAGCATGCATCTAAAAGAAAGCCTCATCGACCTATCGTCCGACGAAACTCTCAAATTTAAATTTCATTCATCCTTATCAAGACCTCAGTTTTGGCTTTCCATAAAAAGTGAATACCCTTTGCTTAGTGAACAGGCGATGAAAATTCTGATTCAATTCTCCACAACTTATTTATGTGAAAAGGCCTTTTCATCTGTCACAGTCATCAAAACACGGTACCGATCTCGGCTTGAAATAAATGCAGTTCTCCGTCTTGCAATAACAACATTGGATCCAAATATCCATAATCTTATTTCAAGTAAGCAGGAACATCCATCACACTAGGAATGTATAACGCTAGAAGTTTGATATATTTAAACCATCTTTTAATTGTTTTGTTTGTACAATTTTTTTTATTTTGTTTATTTTATTATGGTTTATTAATAAAGCTTTCATAACTTGGTTACTATTAATAGTTTCATTTTATTAACTAGGTACATTTTATGTGTTCTTTGATCACAATTTTTTTTTATAAATATATTTAACACTTAAAAAATCCTATTAGTGGTCCGCGGGATTTAAATTATGAATTAACTGGTCCGTGAGGTCAAAAAGTTTGGCGACCGCTGCACTACAGGACTTTGTAATAATAGAAAATCAGGAAGTACCTCATCCCAACCTTAATCTTAATACTGTTAACCTCATGAAATACGATAAAATAAAACACATTGACAGACGTTACCTGAATCCCCATCATCTCGAGAGGGAATGACCCTCAACTCCATGACATTCCACAATTAGAATGTACTATTACAGTATGTTAAACACACTAAAAATACAGTATCGACAATGTACGTTTACACGCACAATGCACATACACACAGATGATAATGTACAGTGTGTGATAAATATAAGTACGTTATGAGAATACTTGCAAAACTATTAAGTTTTAAAAACCAATTTATAAACCTAGATTTTATCTTTGATGATTTTAGCATAGCAATACTAAATATTTCTAGTATAATCATTGAAGGAAAACTCACGGAAAATCAAATCCGCGAGTGTCCATAATTGCTCAGTTAGCAGAACAAAGTGCTTTGATTACACTGGTCGGCATGAAAATCGGCCCTGACACCATTCCTGCTGATTCTAATGTAAAATAACCTCCTGAATCCGAATATGACCCCCGTTTTCCCCCAATCACCCACCGTTTTCGGGGGGAAATTGGGGGACCCCCCCCCCCCACACACACACACCTATTTTTTTCACTTTTCGATAATTTTGGAGGGATGAAAAGGATTATTTTAGCTTTATTTCTTCTGAGGGGCTAGAGAGGTGAAAAGTTCTCAAACATGAACATTTGTAGCAAGGAGGTAGATTTGGGGGGGATTTGCCCCCTTAAATTGTAAAACATTAAAAATGATCGATTTTTTGCCTTTTTTCCGCAATTCATTTATTTTCTTCATATTCCAGCTTCCCATCCTCCCCAAAACACCCTACATGATACAAATATATATATATATATATAGCAACAATAATAAAAATATATAGCAACAGTTCGTAAGATTCCCTGTACCACGCTGGCGCTCTGAATACCGCGCGAGCATAGGTTTGCACAGGAATTTTCATGTGTTAACAAGTTTAAACTTGCATTGCTCTTGTCACTATAGTTCTGCACTTATCTGGGTAACATGGCATCTTCAGTTCTAACATCAATGCATTTGAATTAGGGCAGAGAACGAAGCCTACATCTTCCGAAAAAAGTAATTTCAGGGTTGACTGCCTGGTCCTGTAAGAAGAGATTTTTACG
The DNA here is from genome assembly GCA_907164885.2 of Dolomedes plantarius. Classification (NCBI taxonomy): domain Eukaryota; kingdom Metazoa; phylum Arthropoda; class Arachnida; order Araneae; family Dolomedidae; genus Dolomedes; species Dolomedes plantarius. The sequence continues at coordinate 86,270,832 of OU015500.1, read as the reverse complement.
ATCTTTTCTAAGAGATTCCACTGCTGAAGTCGAGATCCAAGAAATTCAGATTTACTCTTGGGTAACTCCAAATCCCTGACGAGATCAATTCCGACTGAGTAACAAGGTGAGGTTGTCGATGAGCTGAACAATCATCATCAGTGAACGTATCTTTTGATGCTCCAGGCTGTGGCTCAAAGTCTTCCAAATCCCTTTCTGGCTCTAGAGTATACGTTGTCGGGGCACTGGGATGAGCAAATATTCGTTGTGATGAACTGGTCGTAAAGCCGAAGGGATATTAGGATACTGAATTGTATGCATACTTTTGCTAGAGAACCCGATGGGGGAAATCATACAAAAATAACAATCTGTGAGATTACGGCGAGGTTCGCGCCAAACCATGGGCACAGCAAATGGCATTGATTTATGGGTACCTTTGAGCAATTTGGTCAAGCTACTGTAACAAGTAGTGCAGAAAACTGTTGGAGTCCAATCTTTGTCCTGATCGCCCGAAAAAATTTTTTTTTGCCGACCAGTGTTACAGGAAGAAAAATCACACGCTATTTACTTCAGATGAAATCACAAAAACTGAACTCTTTCGATGCCATCCTTATCCCAGTATTTTATTTTTCTAAATCTATCAACAGCCACGAAAACGGTATGATATTCTGCAGCATTAGTTTGCACATAGGGTTTATAGAAAAATAAAATCGCTTTGTTATCTTTTTATAATACAATGCTGATCTCTATTGATCTATAATAATCTCTATACTGCATTTAAAGAGCGTAAAAATACATCGTTTGTAGCATATATTTAATTTTCGCCTATTGTTTTATGAGTAATAAACGTAATATTCATATTTCTAATTAAAAATAAGGTTCCAGTAGATTGATGTTATGAACCTTAACGGGAGCATACCGGGTGCGCGCCGTGTAGTCATTTATAATAATATGGGCCCGAAATATTACATTAAGACATAAAATGAGTTGAATTAATAATTTCATATGTTGAATTAATAACTATAGATAGAAATAATAGTATTAACACACACAAATACTTAGAAATTACGAAAACAAATTGAATTCGGAAAATGATCAATACTTCTAAAACATTTTTAGCCCCTTTCCTTTAAGAAAAGAAATTATGTCAATTTATAAATCCCAAATGGAGAACATTCGATAAGCAGTGTTGCCAACTTGGGGGTTTCCCCCCTAAATTTAGGGTAAGTTAGATGAAAAGGGGTGTTTTTAGGGGCCCCATTTTTTAAGGAGAATTTTGTGTGGGGGGGGGGGGGCATTTTTTAATATTTTGTACAATCGAGACGCGTTTTTTTATTAGATTATAAGTTCCATACATACGTATGTCAAATGTAAATAAACCTCCATTTCACTATGTGTGTATTTTCTATTTATTTCAATATATCTCTCAAACAGGAAGCCTATTTGGAACCATAATTTCTTTTAGGAAGGTCTAGGGTGATCTCGAGTTGGTGTTAGGGGGAAACAGGGGGATTTCGAGATGGCGCTAGGGGGAGGAACTTCGTAGAGGTTGGCAACACTGTCGATAAGAGAGCCTGGGCCCATGCCTCAAATTTTTCCGCTGATTCAAAATCATCGCATGTATTTCCCAATGGCATCTCAGCATTTGCTTTTTCCACCCTCAACATGTTTAAGTAAACAACAAACGCGGGATCTCTTTCCTCTCGGAAAATTTTAGCCGCTTAGATAGTTTGCATAAAAGTATTTTTGCACTAGTTTTTACGTAGAGACATTTTTACCCATTTTCCCTACATACTATGCCATACAATTTGTTACCCTATACACTGAGCTCTGTTTCTACAACTTATTTTACATAAATGAACTTATGTATAAGAACTTTTAAATTATACAAATTTGACTTAGCTTCAATTCTTAAAAAACAAGTGGCATGATTATTTAAAATTCCCCTTTATGCCTCGCATTTCATTTTTTGCATGGCATAAAAAAGTTAATGGTAACCACTATATAATAGTTACAGATGAATTTCTTAGATGATTAATTAGAATTGTACATTTTTTCTGGTGAAAATGATTATACTGAAACTAAACATTAAAAGATAATCAATTGTGGAGAAAGCTGTTTAAAATGGGGTTCTAGCTGTAAATGCTAACAAGTTTTAAATGGTTAGCTAAATGGTCATTTTTTTAAAATATATAATATACATTTTTAATAACGAATAGAGATCATTAAAATAAACATTTACAGTGATGTCCATATGTACTTATATCAAATACTATCAAAATAAACTGTATAGGAAGGCAATATATAATTATAAACCAGTTAAAATTTTTTATTTCTGTAAAATAAATACTTAAAAATGCACATGTAAAGCCACTCATTACCTTCCTCTCTGCTATTAATCACTACATTACAAACAAGTGACAATATATATATTATTAATAAGGCAAAAATAAAAAATAGTGCTTCTAAATTGCAGTTAAAAATATGAGTAAAGTGCCCGATTAAATCATATAAAAGTACAGGTAAGGAAATTAGCTGAGTGAAAAACAGCCACAGACAAAATTAAAATTCACTCATCATGAGCTTACATACCAGAAAATTAAATGATTTAAACAGCTCCAAGTATGACCATAAAGTAACAAAAGTTTCTAGAGATTAAGTTTCGGGTAAGATTTATTTTATTTATTTTTTTGAATGAAGTGAAAATCTATGAAAGAATTTGATGGATTTTGATAAGGACAAAATATTTTATGCAATTGATTAAAATACTCTATAAAACAAATGAATATTACACATTCTAGCCCAATTTCTATTTTAAAAGATAAAAATTATCAGTACAATTTGAACATTTTACTTCAAAAATTTTAAAATCAATTTTAATTTTCAGACCCTCAAAACCCCCGATTAGTAAATTAGCAAATAAATATTTATGATGCCAAGATGTTTACTAAAGAAATCAAAAGGCTTCACATAATTATATTTGAGTTTATAGATTTAGATTGATATCAGAAATTTACAAAACTCCAGATAACTTTGATCTTTGGAACAACTTCTCTGTATGCCTTTTCACATCTAAATACTTCATGTTAAAGTTTATTACTTCACAAAAGTAGGTAAATAAATCATTAATTTATGCATGCATTAAGCTACAATGCCTGATATCATAATTAGAAAGATTTTTAAACGAAATATTCCTCAAACAATACTTGATTATTTGATTAAATTATCTTTTAAAGCTAATTTTTAGTTAGTTATAACTGTCTAATTTTTGTGAGTTTTCTAACTTACCGCGTACAACGCTGTCAATGATTTAGTAAAGAGAATGCACGTAAATGAAAACAAATAATCAAATTCCCCTTTTTAACAAGCGTAATCAAAAATCGTAATACGGGGAAAAAAGGTCGCCAGACAATCATTTTACTGTATAATCTCGAAATCATTAACTTTTTTTTATTATTATTAAATAGATGAGAATTATCAAAGAATTCTTTCGGCGATGTCGTCCTAGAGAGATAAATGATTTATCTAAAACATCTGAACCAGCAAGATGGTATCAAATCATAACAAACTCTTCATCTACTTTAACCTTTCATGGCGTCCATGATGACATTTAATCTTGAAACCTACGCAATAGTTAAATTCAAGAAGTTCCACTGTGAAACGTTCAGAGTCAGATAAAATTTTAAAACCATTTAATTTAAAAATTTGACTCTTAAAAGAAAAGCGTTACAATAAAGTATTACGAGTAACCCGTAAAGAAATTACTACCACCAGAAATGACGCAACAGGGAAATTAATCTATTAATGAATAATGAAGTTATGTCGAATAGTTGTCGTGATTGCCATCAGAATATTTAAATATCAGTTTTGGGAAACGTTAGAAGCAGAGAATACCTAAGAGATAAATCCCTTAAAATACCCCAAGAAAAAATCTATAGCGACACATATTTAAGCTAATTAAAAGTAAAATATAAGGGCCTAAAATTATAATAACTGGGAATCCATTATTTTCCCTTCACAGTATTTTCTCTTCTTGAAAAGTTTACAAACAGTAACTGCATTTAGAACATTTATAAACGAAAACACGCTCTCTCGATATCTCTCTCTTTCATGTATCTCTCACACACACATTATGTATATATACCAATATATATATTATTAACAAACACATTAATAAAAAGCGAATACTAGCAAAACAATTAAAAAAATATGTTCCCCAAATTACATACATGGCATGCAATAACAGTATATGCAATGGTTTTGAGATAGGAATATCGCTAAGTATTATATAGTTATATTACAATATAAATATTGCTATAACATGCGTATGCTTAAGTTAGGCTTAATATAGACATATCACTGACCATATCCCTTACATTTGTTCGAATACAGCCTAAATGAAAGAAAAGAACACTTTAACAACAGAAAAATGCAACAAGTGCGTCGAAAAATATATTTTCCTTACCTGCAATAATATGGGTAGCTAGCTATGCCAGCTGATAAACCTGGGTCAAACATCCATTCCAAGAAAGCTAAAGGACATGACTGCGTAGTTACCAATTTTTGAATCTTTAAATACAAATTTTAGGAAACTATTAAACTCGAACGAGCGAGTTCAATCTGAAATTACGAAATCTCCTGTCAACAGCTGATTATCACAACAGTACGAAGTTAAAAAATATAGCGTTCCAAACTCTATCTTGCAGCCGACAGAAAACGAATACCGGCGTTCGTTTTAAGCAACTGATTTATCGATTTTTCGAACTTCATATATTGCGCGGCCATTCTCTCCGCTAGATGGCATGCTAACGAAAACTCCAACTAAACCCCACCTGGCTTCGTGCCAACTATTTTCCTTCAACCACTGAATGAATCGAAGGATTTATAATATTCAGAGAGGAGAAAAAATTATGTTTTTAAAAAAAGATACGCACAGTTGCACTATGTTTTTAAAAAAAGATACGCACAGTTGCACTAAGTACTATAAGGATATGTTCCACAGAGGTATCAACCTAGGCTCAAGCAAAAAGATACAACTTATCGTTCAAATTTCCCTGTTTAATAAATTTAACTGTATTAACGCAACTTAAGGAAACTAGTGGAAACACAAGTACAAAAGACACAATAACCACAGTATAATTAAAAAGAATAGCTACACGTTTCAAATTAATTAAAAGTCCATCGCCATGCGAACGAATATTAAGTGTGATTGATATTCTCTATGAACAATTCACAAATGCATTTCGGTTATTACGAAGTCTTTTGTTCCTAAATTAACACAAATTCAAAATCTATACATGTCTTTCACATATTCCCATTAATTGAAGTCTTATTATTAAGTCCGTCTACTCAAGAGATTTATTAAGACCAAAACTCTTTAAAAATATTTTAAAATCTCGCATAAGAATCCAGTTTGTTTTACAAAATGTTTTTTTCTATACAGATCCGCTCGTTTTCTATTATGAAGTCAGATTTTACACAAGCATACTCTACTGTAAGAAAGACGTAAAAAAAAAAAAAAAAAAAAAAAAATGCCGCAAGATCTTCTCCGTCTTGAAAAGTATATATATATATATATATATAAGTGAAAAAAACTGGGAAAAATACTGCACTTTTGTTCATTAAAAAAAAAAAGAAAATTTTAAACAAGTGAATTTTTAATGTAAGTGTTTGTATAGTGAGGAGTAATTACAGTACTTTCCCGTGTAAGAAGAAAAATGTTTAGATGTTTAATTATTATAACTCTATGTCATCATTATCATTAAAGGTAGGATTGTGTCCGAAAGTTGTATTCTTCTAATTAGGCAAAACATACTATCTTTCAATCAGCGATAACGCGGACACTGTTAAAAAAAAATTATTAAAATAGTCTTCTACTTTTCTGTGCCGGCCAAACACACGCAAATAGATATTTAAATACAGTAACCACTGCTTATAGTGATCAGTGGTTATAAGAATTAACCGTTTATAAGAATCAATATCGCGAAAACAAAAACAAATGCATTATTTCCATGTTAAAATTTTCGCTTTAAAGAATAAATCCACCGGTTTTAAGAATCAGTTTATACTCTTCGATTTCCTTTTATTTTTCCAAAAAAACCACTTAAACCCTCAAAAGGCACGAAGTTCTTTCTTTTTTTTTTTAAAGAAAGATTGATAAGATGGGATGGAATATAGTCGTAAAATTCATCCATTTCTTTGTTAGACATAATATAATAGTTTCCCCTTAAACTCTTTAGCACAACACTGTCCTATTAGCTTGACACAGGGGCATCTTTACCCGTCAGGGTCCGATTTCACTTTTCTCCACTGAGAAACAAAAATAGGGACTCTTTTTTTTTCCCACCTCCTACATCTTGGTTGCGGCTTCCTGGACCCTGCAACACATAAATCTTCGGCGAAGTGTCCACTATCACTTTGGCAAAAGTGACATTAGTAGATTCAGCACGTTATCAAACCGTGAAACGTAAGCTAGAAGGTGAATCTTCGTCTGAGACTATTAGTATTGAAAGAGTATTGAAACAGCCTCCTGAAAACTTCATTTCGTCAAAATACCATAGAAAACTTGTTCTTGCTCCCTTCCTGTAGTTGAAATGTTAAAACTGTTAAGCAGGTATGTTGTAACAAATATTGGATTTTTTTCTTCTCTTACTATAATCATATGTTTCTTCTTATAGGTCTAGAAATTAAGTTGTATTTTTAAAATTATAAAAAATTAATTTTAATAAAAGATAATTAACGTAAATTAAAGAGTATTTTATGGTAATTTATCTAATATATGTATGTATAGGTGTGTGTGTGCCTGTTCAAAAGCCTAAATTTCGGCTATAAGAATCAACCGCTTATAAGAATCAAAAATAGTAATAACAAACGTGATTCTTATAAGCGGAAATCACTGTATATGAGCGCGTGAGATGTATATTTCAAAGGCGATATACGTGCGCTGCGCACCCTACACCAACCTTGATTCTTATTACTTTCTTCTTTCTTTTTCTTTGTCCGAAAATACTTATTTATACATAGATAAGGATAGACAATCGTTCTGTGAAATTTTCAAGAAAACGTACTCCTCATCATGCGCATAAACGGCAAAGAAACTAGAGAGGATTTCGCTTTTAATAACGAACGCGCTAGAGAGCAGGGCACATGATGCATCATTAGGGTGAAAGAGGGAGAGGAGAGTGTGTGGAGCCAAGAGTGTTTTACTGATCTCAAGCTTGAGAGCTGAAATAAAAGAGAGAGAGCATCCTGACGTAGTCTGCCTTAACTGGTTGCTGTTTCAGTCAAAGCTTCTCTCTGGTCATTATTTTAAAGGGCAAATGATTGGTATGAGACAATTTGTGTAATTAATTTGGATTATTTTAATGGTATATTTTAATAAACTTTTTTTTTCTTCAGAAAATAAAACATGGAGGACCATATTTGTAATTTAGAACTTATAACAAGTTTTCTTCTAAATCTTTTCGAGAAAAATTAAAAATTGTTATGAATGGACGACCTTGCCCCGAATTATCCGGTTCAATAAACAAGCACAAAGGTCCAAAAGATAAGAATGCACGCGACGTTTTTCTGTCTCTACTTATGCATCAGTTCTTTGGATATGAATTATTGAATAAATTGTTCGGCCAGTCCTGTTTGTTATATTCGAATGATAATGGAGTATGGACTAGAGCAGGATTTTCTGATCTTAGTCACTTACCGCCTACCCAGCTCAAATACGAACGACTTCCGTCACATGCAGATTATTTTATAAAAAGTAATTAACGTGGCAAGCCGAGATCAACGGCGGCTCCAGGGAGGAGGGGGCAGTAGGGGCAAATGCCCCAATTGCCTCCCCCCCCCAAAAAAAAAATGCCCGGCGAATTTTTTTTTTTCATAGCCTAAAATTGTATAATCCTAGACCTAATACTAAAAGATTTTAAATTTAAAATGAGAGGATGTTTATTTCTTTTATATATATATATATATATATATATATATATATATAACCCTAAGAGCCGACGTTGCCCCCCTCCCCCCCCAAAAAAAAATCTCTGGACTGGAGCTGCCACTGGCCGAAATTCGGTATTTTGACTGGCTCGTACCGTATGCCAGATATTAACAGACTCAACAAACTACTAAAAAAATATAAAAAAGGAAATTTAAAATTTTTTTACAAAAATGCAAAGATCTTCTCGGAAGACCTATCGATGCCAGTTTGCTACGTATTAGCAAAAGAAAATCCTCTGAAATGCCTCATCGAATTACAGGAGTCTTCGAGCAAAGGAAATTACTGGTAACTTATGGATGTTCTGAGAACTCCTGATCCCCTTTCCGGCACTCGTTTCAAAACTGCAACTGTTTCCCGCCTAGGCCTTTCCAGTTGTGCAAAATGATATACACGTGCTAAGTTATGCTTAACTTCATGAAATGAAAAATGATATCAGTGCAGCAAATTGGTCTGGCACAGGCCACATTGGGGGAATTTTTCCCGACTTGTAAACTATTTATTTATTTTTTTTTTAATGCGGAGGCACTTGTCGTGAAATATTCGCCTTTAGTTATTCACCGCGAAGTCTTGCTGGTTACTTTATTATGGGAGAACCATTTAAGTATGAGCCAGCATTGCTCCCTATGAGGGGAACAATACGATAACGACCAAGCCTTATTCGGGAGTTGAACCCAAGCCCAATGTGGGGAAACTCTCGACGCTAACCACTGCACCACGTGGGCGGCGCAAACAGCTAAATGCAGCTTATCCTTTAAATGACATGCAGATATTTTCTTTGGATTCCTAGGCTGCTTGAACCAACAATTTTTAGTGAAACGAATGCCTAAAGTTCGAATTTCTCAGATTGATTTCGTCCCAAATTTTTTCTGTTTTTAGGGGGGGGGGGGGCTTAATTGAAATCTTGGAGTGATGACAAATATTTTAATATATATATTTATATAAGAACTGTAGAAAGAAAAAGGAAATGTAAATTTAATTTCTAAAGGAAACAAAAATATCTGTCACTCCAATACAGCCGAACCCCGTTATAGCGAACCCGGTATATAACGAACTCACGGATTTAACAAACAAAAATTTTGGTCCTGTCGTTTTCCTATTGTAAGTAATTTAATTAGTATTGTGT